>CM035146.1:26528708-26981208 GCA_020205605.1 Panax ginseng | reverse complement strand
TATCAAAACATTTCATTTCTCCCAAAAAAATTAAAATACTACACGGTTACTACAATTTTAATATAATATTAGTAATAATAATAATTACTAATAATAATAATAGTAATTATAATATTAGTAATAATAATAATTCATAATAATAATAATAGTAATAATAATAGTAATTAATAATAATAATAATACTTATAATAATAATAAAAATAATAAACTCAATTAACGTAAATTTTAATTGTACAAAGTGCGAAAACTTGTCTGTCATAAGATTATACGTTCTTGAATAACTTACAACATTACATAAGGTCACTTTATTAATTCCTCTTTATAGTTACTCATTATTGTCGATAACTGTTCTTATTTGGCTTTTAGTGACTTGTTTTAAACTCATTTAAAGTGTGTTTTTATTCATGTTTACATTTCGATACTTCGAGCTTTTTTTTCTCTGTAAACTTAAGCCCTTTGGCTCGCTTTTAGCTCATACTCATTTAAAGTGACTTGTTGTTGTTATTTATTATTATTATTATTATTATTATTATTATTATTATTATTTTATTATGGGAGATTTTAAAAAGCAAATGAATAAATTAATTGTTGGGGAGTTTAAAAAAATCCTTCCAACCGCCATATATTGTTAGGGTTAAATGCAAAGTGTAATAATAATAATTATAATAGTAATAGTAATAGTAATAATTATAATAATAGTAATAATTATAATAATAATAATTCATAATAATAATAATAATAGTAATTATAATATTAGTAATAATAATAATAATACTTATAATAATAATAATAATAATAATAATAATAATAATAAAAATAATAATTATATTAATAATTATTATTATAATAATAATAGTAATAGTAATAATTATTATAATAGTAATAGTAATAATAATAATTATAATAATAGTAATAATTATAATAATAATAATAATAATAGTAATAATAATAGTAATAATAATAGTAATTATAATAATAATAATAATAATAATACTTATAATAATAATAATAATAATAATAATAATAAAATAAAAATAAAAATAAAAATAATAATAATTATAATTGTAATAGTAATAGTAATAATTATAATAATAGTAATAATTATAATAATAATATTTCATAATAATAATAATAATAGTAATTATAATATTAGTAGTAATAATAATAATAATACTTATAATAATAAAAATAAAATAAAAATAAAAATAATAATAATAAAAATAATAATAATAAAAATAATAATAATTATAATAATAATTATTATTATAATAATAATAGTAATAGTAATAATAATAATTATAATAGTAATAGTAATAATAATAATAATTATAATAATAGTAATAATTATAATAATAATAATAATTGTAATAATAATAGTAATAATAATAATAATAATAATAATAATAATAATAATAATAATAATAATAATAATAATAATAATAATAATAATAATAATAATAATAATAATAATAATAATAATAATAATAATAATAATAATAATAATTATTATTATTATTATTATTATATTTTTATTATTAATGTTGGAACTTCACTCATGGCTGTTTTTAGAGGGAGAAGGTGGAACGAAAATGGAGAGTGTAACAGGTCTTTGTTTTGGAATATGATGAATCTTGGGAGGGAGGAAGAGAGGGTAGATGTTGAGCTCAGTTGAGGTTTTGATATAAAGATTAAACTTTGCAAAATATTTAATATCTAACAAGTGGTCCTCTAGTGGTTAGATACTTAAAGTTCCACACACGAGGTTGCAAGTTCAAACATTGGGAGAGACATATTTTTGGAAAAAAAATATCTAAAGAAGCTATATTACATCTGCCACGTGTCAAATTAAATTATAAAATATCGCGTCATATGTGCCATGTAGGTAGCCATGTAAAAGATAAAACAAGAATGTCAACGCATGTGTATGCGCTGGGGATTCAAAGTCCAAATTTTTGAATAGAAAGGGGCTCAGTTTGCGTTGACTGGAAGAAAGGGGCTCAATACCCAAATATCAGAAAAGTTCAGTGGTCGACTTTGCATTTAACCCTAAATTTATCTCTAAATATTCATATAAATATTTATAACAAATATTCATATCTAAATTTTATAAATTTTGGATGAAATATTTATAAATTTATAAATAAATATTTATTTATAAATTTTAAAGATAAATTTATATGAATATTTGTTTATAAATATTTAGAGATAAATTTATATTTATATATATATATATTTAAATATTCATAGTTACGTTATATAAATATTCATAGTTACTTTATATATATTTAGTTTCATTGTTAAACTTCAACAACCTTAATAAATAAACCCAAATTAATATAATAAATAAATTAAAAGAAGAACAAAATAATTCAGAATTAAACAGATGATATAAACAATTTTCTTTAATGTTAGGCAAGATGAGGATCTGTGTAGTATTTTAATTTTTTTGGGGAAATGAAATGTTTTGATATAAAAATTAATCCTTGAAAAATATTAACAGTTGATCTAGTTGCTCCAGCGGTCATGTGACCAAAGTTTCAAATGTGAGGTTGCGAGTTCAAATGAATAAAATATAACATAAGAAGCAAAAATATCATAGCTATGTTTGGTGTAAGAACCCAAATTTTTAGAGATTATTAAAATAAGAATTGGAACCCATATATATATATATATTAATAACTTATATTCAATAATTAATAAGTCACATATATATAAATTAATTATATATATATAGGTATTAGCTTCTTACAAATTTTGTACTTTCAAAATTTACTTACGATAACAGAGGCAATAAAAATGGATAATATAATTTTATTATTAAAATGTAAATTAATTTAGAATTAATGAACTATACTTTAAAATTTATTATTTTTTCTTATTCTATTTATAATTATAATTAGAGCATTCATTTTAAAATTAAAATTTAGAATTTTAAAAATGATGAAAAGTTATTTGAATTGTAATTTAGATTATTGATTATTGTATTTATTCAAAAGAAATAAATTAATATTCATTAATTAATACTATACTTTAAAACTCATTAATTTTTTTTTTCGTATTCTACCTATAGTTGTAATTAAAGTAGTCATTTTAAAATTTAATATTTCAAAAATGATAAAAACTTACTCAAATTATAATTTAAAACATTAATTATTATATTTAGGGAAACCGAATCGGTTTGAACTGGTCGGTTCGGTGCAAAGATGAACCGGTTCGGTACCTACCGGTACACATAATCGATACATACCGGGTTTTCAGGATCGATTTCGGAAGGCTATTTGGCTTGATAGGTATATGTCGAACCGAACCGAACTGATTGTACCGGTTTATTTAATAATATTAAAAAAAGATATCTCGTGACTTCACTTCAGTCTTCCCTTTTGTTTATTCCTAAACACGCCAAACCTTTCTCTCCCAGACCCATCTCGAACAGACCAGTCGAACGCGAAGTCGCGAACCCAGACCCAGTCCTCTCCTTCTCGAACAGTCGAACGAACCCAGTCCATCCATCTCGATTCTCGAAGTCTCCACCTCAACGATCCATCAATTCTTCTCCCACCGGCCAACCTCCGACTCGCCAGTCGCCGCATCGCAGTCGCCTCTCCAACTCTAGTCTTTAGATTCTAGAATCTTCCTTATTCTTAGGTAATTTTGAGTTTATTTTGAGATTTAGGTAATTGATTTCTCCCTATTTTTGTCGATTTGTCTATATATGGCATATGAGTGTTACACTGTTACTTTGTTAGGGCTTTTTTTCCTGATGGTTTTCGTTTATTTTGGTGGTCATGGCTCATGGGATGTAACTGATGGAAATAATCTTGGGCCTCTTGGCCATTCGGTAGAGTTTAAGTTTCATCTTCCTCTGGTATTGTGCATCTGGTATTATGTAATGGAAGGATTTCTAAAATCAAATTTGAGCATGTTTAATGGTCACTTTTTAAGGTTACTGCTTTGTGTTAATGACTGCACTGCCTATTGAGTATTATGGGATGAGTCTAATGACTGCACTGCCTTCATGCCTTGTGTTAATGACTGCACTGCCTATTGAGTATTATGTAATGAGTCTAATGACCGCATCTTTGTGTTAATAATCTAATCATCTTCTTTCTATTCCTCTGGTATTGTGCATAATGGTACTTTGCTTTGTGTATTATGTAATGTCCTTGTCTAGCTTTAAGGTTATTGCTTTGTGTTAATGACCGCATCTTTTACTATTGAGTGATATTTTGAACTCTCTGTCATGTTAGCTGCATCTAAAATGATTAGCTTGCTTGAATCTTGTTAATGACTGCACTGCACCACTGCCTATTGAGTGATTATATTGCTTGAAGATGGATCAGTAGTTTAAAATAATCTTATGTTCTCATCATAATTCAGTGTTTTGATTGCATTAAATTCCCTTGTACATTTGAATCTTTATTGTGAACTGATTGGAAATATTTTATTGTGGATTGAGTGGAACTGAATGGAACTAATTTTAACCTAGTCATTCCCTATCAAAGCTAGCTTAACATGTCCAGTCTGTGTTTCATTTCTCTTTGTTAATGAGATAAAATTGCACTTTAAGATAGCTTAACATGTCCAATTTATGCACTATCACTATTATTAATCTTTAGAAAACAAAGTTTTTGTTATCCGATCAAATTAGATTGGCAGAACGAATGAAGGCAGCGAGTAATACACAAATGAAGGTAAAGGTTGTATGCTGGGAATTTTTTTTTAAATTGGCATAAATCAATGCTCAGTAATGCGTTTGACCATTATGAGTAGTCATTTTCATAGTTCTTTTCGAGATCTTGAAGATGAAATAGTTAAAAAGGATGTCATGAAAATGGCTATATAAGAAAAAAGCGTTTTGAAATTGTGTCATAATGCAAAAACTTTAAACTGTCATAACTTTGCCCTCGGATGTCCGATTGAGGTGGTTTTTTTTTGAAATTGAGTATCTTTTCGAGATCTATATGTTTGAAACCGCTAAAGACGGTTTCAGGCATCATTTTTCCCAAAAGGGCTTATTTTCTAAACATTTTTAGATTATATGAATAAGGTGGAGTGTGGACACTACTTTGACTGCAATTTTCTCAATCATGGGGTGGACAACTTTAATTATATTTATAGGGTCTTGTGGCTCAGATGATTTTTTTCCCTATCAAAGTTGTATTACATTTCTGGTTGTATTGCATTTACTTTTTTGGCAAAGTCCAACTATATTTACTCATTAATTATTTATAAGTATTTGGAATTTATAGTCGTGCTAGACTTGTACACTATTCGATAATATCTTTGTCTTGATATTTGGATAATATTGTTGTCTTGATACTTGGATTGCTGCAAATATGGATTAAGCACATGTGTACACTGTTTTAGCCCATTTTTTGTGATTTGATTTATAATATTTACCTATAAGAGATTTGTATTTAGAATCTCTCCTCTTTATTTTGAAAATACATCATAATGTGCTTTTTTCAATTTGAAGCTTTCATGTGCTTTTTTTTTGCAATTCCTTTGGGGATTAACTGTTCTTCCTCTTCTAAAATAAGTACCTTCTTAGTCCTCATAGCCATCAATGTCAAGTAAGAATTCTCATCTTTTGTTCGTTTTCATGCATGTCTTTATAGATCTTTTGTGTATATATTTGCTAAATTATGAATTTTTTAAAATTATCAAATGATATTTTTAGAACAAATTAATTTAAAATAGTCTGAGTTTGCATGTATTAGCGATATAATTTGTTTTAATATGCTGCAGTCTAATTGTTTGATATATTGCCCAAATGAACCCAAAAACTCAATGAGAAAATTTATAGGAATTATGGGAATTGACATTTTGATGTTTAATAATAGATGTGTAAAATGTGGCGCCTAGTCACCAATTTCCTCTACTTCCTAAATGGGTAAAATGTCTTCCCTTTTTCCATGATCTCGAGGATGATATCTTTCTTGATTGATTGAAATACATTTTATGAGAGAATCTATTTTTATAATATTTCAGCTTACGGTTCAATGGTTTATTAGGGTAATATATTATGGATAGTAGACATTAGTTATTTCACGCATCTCAATATAATGGCATCTAACTTTGTCGTGATCTTGACAGTAGACTTTAGTTATTTCCTGGCGCATGATAATAACGACATCTAAACTTGTTGTGATCTTGGCGATGAGACAATAGTTATGACAGTATCAATAATGGAGATGTTGGAATCCAAAGTCATGTATTATGTAACATATGGTGGTACATGAACATCCAGAGAGTCGGTTAATACCAATATACCATTGGTTTGCATGCAGTTTAGCTCTAACCAATACTTATTCGGTTGTGTTATATGAGAGTGGTTGTTTTGTTATGTGCATTATAAGCTTTTAGGAGCTTTGTGTCTTGTGCCCATAATTTATCTTCTATGCCATTTGATGGATATTTCCACTTGATCACTTTCAATTTCAACGAGTGTTTCCTTTCCGACATTCAAACAAACTATCATTTTCTCTGTTTTCAGTTTCCACTAAGTGAATATTTTCCCCAATTAATAGTTGCTACTTCTCACTGATATTAAAATTGTTCTTACAATGTCTTTCTGTCTTCCTTGTCAGTTCTCATTATAAATTATGGCTCTTTTATGCGGCAATGAAATTTAACTAGGCACACTTAGAAGGGGGGTTGAATAAGTGTGGGAGCAATCTATGACCAATTTTTAAACTTTATATCAACTTATCGATTTCAAGCTACTATATTTCTTAATTCAGTTTGCTGAATTAATATAGTCTACTAAAATGACAAAATATTCTTGAATTTATAATTCAAATTAAATACTTGGTGTTTGAAGAATTATCTAAATATAAAGAAAATATTCAGATTTTAATTATTAAGATAATTAAATAGCCTACGTGAGTAATGCAAGTAATAAAATCAACACCAGGATTTTTTACGTGGTTCAGCTATTACCCTCTTTAATAATAGCCTAGTCCACGTCCAATACCAACTAGTATTGGAGACTTACTTTATTTATTTCTTTATAAATAAATACATATTACAAAACAGATTCTAACAAAAATTAATTAACAATTAATCTCCCTTGAGCTCTCTTGCTCCTTGTGCACCTATGCACCCATCAAGCACCTTTGCTTCCTTGAACCTGTTTGTAAACTACTCTTCTAATCCATCAGGATTAAAACCTTTAGACTACACTTAGTCTAACAATAGAAAAATCAATACAATATAGAGGTCTATGATCAATGCAAGAATAATCAATTTAACAATTAAAGACTCAACTATACGCAATGATCAAGTAGCACAAAATAAGCAATTAATTTCTTACCGAATATCACCTCAAATAATACCAGAAATTAAACTGCTTAGCTTCTCAAGAATTGCACTCAATAAATCAATTTGCTCAATAACAATAATAAGTGTAATGATAATTCGTGAGTTGTGTATCTTCCATTCATAAAAATACTGATTTTATAGCCATCCTAAAATTACCGTTAATATAGATATATTCTAATTTTAATCAAACGGTATGTTCGTTACGTCAAACAATCCTTAATAGTAGGAAATAAGAATTTATCCAAATAACCAAATCAAACCTTTTGTTAGTTACTGTTTGGATAAAATAAAACAACCTTTTCAAATACATCCTACTGACAAGCTTTGACATAGTCTTCCTTTATCACATAAAGTGGCAGTAGGTGGCGTGAAACAAACCTACTCCTATTCCAAGACTTAAGGCTTTTCAAATTTCCAAGATAATCATTACTCCTTGAAACAACCAACAACTTTTCCATATGCAAGGTATTAGAGTTCCAAGACTCTTATAATTACTATTCTTGTAAACTGTGCACACATGTAACAATACTTCCATCCTAGCGTATATCAACATATATCCACGTGTATGCATGTGTTCACATATCAAGTAAATGTAATGTATTTCAAACTCTTTGTACTTGATAAACATATGTTTAAAATATTTAGGAAAATCCTTTTTCCAAACTTTTAAAACATTTTTCATTTAAGACATAAACTAATAAAATGTAAATGATATGTCCTAGAGCCTTTAAATGAAAAATCAATTATTATGCAATTGACCTTACATTTGGTTTTTCCTAGTAAAGAAAAATTCTTCACCCACTTGAAAATGTTCCTTATCATCATATACCTGAAATGCCATAAAACAGTTTAGCACATTACTAATTCATCATCAAAACTAAAGGATAAAATATGACTAGGTCAACATTCTCCCCCTTTTTGATGATGACAACTAAAAAACTTTTAATACCCATTCACTCCCCCTATGTTCATGCATATCATATAATTAACTCCCCCTAAATTCATGCATCAATATCATTTCAGGGATCTTATATTGAATAACTGAAATTCAAAACAATTGAAGTAAACTGAAATCTTAAACCCCTATTATCTGGGCATGTACCTACAATCAATGTTCGAAAATTATGTGAGGCGTAAGCCTCGAGGCGGAGCGAGGCGGAATCCTTGATTTAAAGACCAAAAAGTCCCCAAAAAATTATGAAAAATACTAATAAAACCATAAAATAATTCATCATTACAAATAAGGTCATAGAAGACATAAATAACCAATGTCACAGTAATGTATCATTACAAAACATCAAAACAACATAATATCATCAAGTACTTATATAGTGACCATCCATCATTATGTAAGTAATGTATCATTTGTATCTAGCGGCTTGAATAATGGATCAAATCCTAGATCATCATCCCCATCACCATCATCACTATCATCACTAAGAGGATCCTCCATGGAATCATCATCGCATCTAATAGCTTTGTCATCCTCCTCATTGTCAGTGCTAAGATCCTCAAACTCAGGTTCTTCATCAACCAATTGCAATCCCTTCCCTTTATCTATAAATAAATAAGTGAATATATATTTAATCCAAATGAATATGTTTTTTTAAAGAACACTTTAAAGGCAACTTAAGTAATGACACTAACCTTTTGACATAGTTTTTGATGGCAAAGTGTTTCTCTTTCTCTTTTGACTTCCTTGTTTACTACTTGTTCCCCGAGTCCCTTGCCCTCCAAGTGTAATCTCCCTCATCTCTTCTCCCCCAACTGTTTTCTCATTCCCATGAGTCCTTTCACCCTCCTCCATATCATCATTCCCAGAAGTCAGTCCCGAGATACTTTCATCATTTCCCCCCGCAATCCACTCATTATCAGATGACACATTTTCAACAACCAATGTATCTTCTTCTTCCGTTAATGCCTTTTTCTTGATATGCCGATCTTTCAATTTTTTATTGTACATAATGTAAGCCAATGAGTTAAGCTTGGATGCAGAAATTCGATTCCTTCTCTTTGTATGTATCTATATTACAAGTAATTTAGCATTAGTGACAATGTCAGATCTCATAAAATCTTAATAAATGATTTATATCTAATAAATACCTGACTAAAAGTACTCCAATTACGCTCACACCCCGAAGATGAGCAAGTTAAACTTAGAATCTTCACTGCAAAGTTTCTTAATTCTGGAGCTTCATCTCCATATGCGATCCACCAATCAGCTGGATCAATATTAAAACATATGTCAATCTTACTGGTACACGTTTAATCAAAATGAAAGCATAACCAAACATTAATCAACGGTACTTACCGGGAGCACGTTTCTTACACGTGTTTCTGGCATTTGTGTAGCCAAATAACCCTTGCCTCAATCGGAATGCATCTATTTGCAAATCAGCTTTCTCTCTTTCCACAACGTTAGGAATAAGCTTGTCCATACATGAGTACAACCCCACTTTAACTTCCGCATTGGCATAGAAATTATCTTCATATTGAAACTGAGGATTCAAATAATATGCAGCAGCGTGCAAATGCCGATGCAACTGATTATCCCACTTAGCATCTATTATGCTCCATATCTCTTTATAGGCCCCCTCCTCATTATCCATATTTTTTGCAATCTCTTCTTTTATATTGTCCATGGCACCATATAAAAATCCCATTCCCGGCACCTTCTCTGAATTTGCCATCCTCAATACACCTACTAGAGGTTTTGTGGTCTTAATTGCATATCCCACGCTACCCCAAAAATTTCTATCACTCAGTATGATTTTTCTTGCCTCCTTACCTTTAGGTTTTTTTGCCCAAGCACAATTTGCCCACTCCCTAGATGTAAACATAGCCTCCAAAGGCTGTCTCAAACTATGCATACTCTGCAAAGTTAAATAAGCAGTGACAAGGTCTTTATTAGTGTTTGCCCTCATCAATGCCAAGACCCATCCATGATTATATATGAAGTTTCTTACCTACATAATGACATTCATCAAAAAATAATAATAATTCAAGTATTCATTGAATTTTTTTTTACCCAAATAATAATAATAGTAATTACCTTCTTTGCCTTTGTCAAAGCATTTTTATGTTGAGGCAACTCTCCAAGCTTCTCAAGCATCAAATCAATGCAATGCGTGGCACACGGTGTCCACCATATACGTGGCCTCTTCTCCATTAACATCCTCCCCGTCGCCTTATAATTAGATGCATTGTCCGTGACTACTTGAATGACAAGGTCTTCTCCCACTTCCTCAACAACCTCATCAAGTAGTTTAAACATCAAAGTAGCATCTTTAATTACATCAGATGCATCAACAGATTTCAAAAATACAGTTCCATGGGGGTTGTTTACAAGAAAGTTTATTAGCTGTCTTCCCCTAATATCTTTCCAACCAATTGACAAGATTGACGCCCCCGTATGTGCCCAAGTCTTTTTTACCTCCTCAACAAAGGCCTTTGTAGTCTTCTCTTCCTCCTTCAATATCCAAGAGCTAAGCTCGTATGGGGTAGGGGGATTCAAAGCACGACCATAGTTCCCAATAGATCGACACATATTTATAAATGAAGGACTATCAGCAGTGTGACGCCCACAAAATTAGATATAAATCACCCATTCTGAGTCGCCAGATACATGGTATAAAATTCAAATACAACTTCATTTATACAACTGTTGAACTGTCGTATAGAATCCGACCACAGTTAACTGTGAGTTTTAATACAAATATATGTAACTCTCATGGTGCTTCGACCACAACCTTACAATGGTACTTTACATAAAAGTATAGTCAAAAACTGTTTTAGAAATTAAAATCTTTGGGAAATGCTCAAGGAAACCTTCGTACATGGGAGGCCATGCGTCTAGGTTATAATAGAAATCATACGGCCACAGAATTATCCTTGGTTGACCCAATAGACCCCAAAGAAAAACGAGAAGATTACTATCATCTTCTTTCCAATGGTGAGTCTTCTCTTGACATATAACTATCTCCACTGTCTCCAAGTGAATATTATATTTTAAATAAATTCCAAGATCATATAGGTAGTGCCCGTAGATATACTCAACAAGTGGATGCGCACAACCCTATCTTATGATAACACGAAGTTATATGTCATTAGACATCTTGTATGATAGTGACAAAACACCCTTCCAAAGTTGGGTTCACCTCACCCTATTTGATTCACCAAATATAACTACTAAATGTTGTATAGAATACAACACACTTTTCTATATTGTTTAGGGAGAACCTCCACAGTTAGAGACCACTGTTCTATTCCTCTGTTATCCCCACTCGACCCAATAACACTCTTACGGCAACACTCTTATTACCTGAAAGGAATTGTGAAGCAGAAAGGGTGAGCACAACTAGCCCAGTAAAAAATATCATGACTAAAGATAATTAAATTATCAATAGCTTTCATCAATAATAAATCAGAGATTTTGAACATATGGTAGATGATAAAACTTTTCAACCAAAGTTGCAGCGGAACGTGTAATCCATTAGAAGAGTCAAATAGACCATCAAGTCTATTATCTTCTCCATATAAAAGTCCACCAATAATGTTTTATCCCTGTAACATCAATCAACAATTCTTGTCCATAATCATATGAATAACTCATAATCATAATTGTGATTCTGAATTCCTTTTCGCACCCAGGACGAAGATAATTTTCATCACATATCTTCACCTGAAACATCAAAAATCATGGTTATACCAAATCACAATTCATGCTCGTAATTATTAAATCATCTTTGCACTACGGCCAAAGATATTCATTATTATCACATCCATGAATTAATATTTCATTGCTAAGACTCAGCTCAATAAATAATCCACATCATCGAATCACCCCTGCACTACGGCCAATGATATTCGTTAATATCTCATCCATGAATTTATATTTCATTGCTGAGACTCAGCTTGATAATCAATCCATATCACTAAATTATCCATTCACTACGGCAAAAGATATTCATTATTATCACATCCATGAATTAATATTTCATCGCTGAGACTCTGCTCAATAATTAATCCACATCATCGAATCATCCCTGCACTACAGGCCAAGGATATTCATTAGTATCACGACCACGAATTATCCATGCACTACGACCCAAAGATAATCGTGTTTTCATCAACGGTCCTGATCATGCCATAAAACAATTCATCTTTGCACCCTTGGCCGAAGAGAATCCATAGCCATAATCATACCAAAAACTGTCCATCAATGCACTACGGGCCAATGAGGACTTTTTCCACATCATTTGTAACATTATGGTCATGATTATACCGAATAATCCACAGTCATAATCATACCAAGTCCATCTATGCACTTCAGAATACACGATGACTTTCAACACAATATAAGCATGAGGATGATGACAATGATATAAAAATCAATCAAATGAGATAAAAGATAAATATTAAACATTTATAATACAATTTATCCAAATATTCAATAATAACCAAATGTTATCAATCACTTAATAATCTCATAATCTAATATCATTAATATTATAACAATATTTTAATCATTTCTTAAACTTATAAACAATTTATTTCAATTGTTTACACTTTATCAAATAATGCGTTTAATCATTCAAAAATGCCATACTCATAAGATTTCATCATCAATGATCAAATCCCTTATCAAAAATCTGCATATACCCTATATAGGATTTTCAAGCCATAAAATCCTATTTTTCAATTTTATTACTTCATATAACATATTTAATTCATTTACTCATAACTAGTTCATTTTCATGAAAAATACCAAATCAGTCCAAAAAATATTTCTTTTCTAGGATCTAGCAGAATATAGTCCCATCTTGAACATATATCTTTCTCGGAATTTTTAAAATTCATTTACTATTTTTCATATGGCTAAAATCGCGAATATTTAGACATTTATCATAAATTGTACTTTTGTCCAAAATTTCCAAAATTTACTGAGGTATACTCTCATTATATATACATGTACTCCCAATAAAAATTTCACCAATTTTGGTGTTAACCACAAGGAGTTATAAAGGTTTACTTTTAAAATAGTCTTTTCCCAAAAAATCCATAACTCTTAATCTATACATCCACAAATCGCCATTTTTGGACATAATTTAGAAAACTCATCAAATTATCATTTCAAATTTTTCCAGAATTTTTGAGGGTCAGAAAAATTACGAATCTACCCTGGCGAAACCCCTTTTAATGAAAATACTATTACATATGAATACGAAGGATCATTTACCATGCATGTGGTAATCCACATAGACGAGTTATTCCAACGAATAATAAAGAATGGAATAACAAAAAAGATTCACCATGCGTGCGATAGATCGCATTAGCCATAAAGTTATTCCCAACAAAATAATAAATAATGAAACCAGTCCGGCAAAACGCATGCACAAAAATATTAAACCGAATAATAAATAATGGAACCCGTGTCCTGCGTAACGCCACATCTGAGATATTCTAACAGAATAATAAAGAATGGAATATTAGAAGAATTTCACCATGTATGCAGTACTTTGCATAGACAGGTTATTCCAACATAATAATAAAGAATGGAATAACAGAAGAATTTCACCAAGTATAGGGTAGTCCGCGTATACAGGTTATTCCAACAAAATAATAAATAATAATAATATCCTTTACAAGTACGACAATTATATCCCCTACCTTAAAAAGAAAAGTATTCCGACTGGTAGGGCGGGAATATACTTGAAGAAAACTTGCACTATGCTCAAAGCTTTCTTAAACTCTAAAGAAATACGCTCAAGATTATAGAAGAAGAACTCTCTCTATAGTTTCTCTCTCTAGAGTTTCAAAGAATTAATAAGAAATAATGAATGAATGAGCTTCTATTTATAGAAAAATGGATTTGCATAAGAACTAACTCATGAATAGTCCAGTTGATTTACTTTAATCGACGGTCCATATTTAAAGCAAAATTTTTTAAATAAAATATAATATATTCTATTTATAATCTAATAAAACGAACAACTTTATAAAAGATTTTACTATCACAAACACTATGCGAGTACTATGCAAACACTATGCACAATAAAATATAATATATTCTAATTATTGTCTAATAAAATAGATAACTTTATAAAAGTATTCTGTTTTATATAAAAAAATTTTACTATGCAAAACACTATGCACAATAGAATATAATATATTCTATCTATAGAATAACTTTATAAAATTATTCTGTTTTATATAAAAAGATTTTCTGTTTTATTACATTAATAATACCAATAAAACAAAACAGAGTGGCTTATCACGTAAACATCAATAACCAATACCGTGTGCTACTATGCAACCACGCGTATTACTGTACTTTTACTACCGAGTAGTTCAATAGTTTTAACGGTAAAAGTTCCACCGTTATTCTCATAAAAATATTTTTGTCATTTTTTTCATCCGACAATAATTCTGTTGCGGGGTCCACCAATGATTGTACCGTCGTACGGACATTCCCCGACAAAAAGAATATTTTTTATCAACTTGCTTACTTTGCAAAAAAATTCACATATTACCCTTAACTTTAAACTTTTATCAATTTAACTATTTACCAAAATAGAAAAATTGAATACTTTTATTTCATAAAATTCGGGGTCTCACAAGCAACATTGAAGGGAATCCCGTTTTCAAAGAAGAATCGACCTATATCAAGACAAACTGCATTACGAGCCTCCTTTGAAAATACGGTACGCCTTGTAGAGCTATCATCATCACCAGCATCAACATCCACAACAAATCTGTCCATGGGTCCCCGAACACCGCTCTCGGAGGCACTACCCACGCTTGAACCTCCAATTCCCAAGGATGGATGACTACCATAATAAGACCCACTTTGTATTTTTTCAGCTTCATCTTTTTGTCTTTCCTCCTTGGAGTCCAAATTTTTCTTCATATATGAAGCAATCTCTTCCTTCACTTCGCTTGGTACTTTTTTGCAAGCCTCGACGTTACTATGATTTCCCACAAGATGATTTTTTAATCTTGTAATCCCTCCTTTGCAAATTTTCTTACAAAAAATGCATTCCACATATAAATGAGCTTTATTAACTCCAGGGGCTGCGGTGCCATATTTCCATGCAGGATCTTTCTTACCCACAATCTTAATTCACTATAATAATAAAAGCAATTGTTATTGATAGTCTAAAAAATTCAACTGTAAACTATAATTGTTATTATAGTACTGTTACGAATTTGTTATTGGAATAAATTATAACTGTTAGGAATAACAATAACAATAAACACTAACAATAACACTGTAAACAATAACAATTAAACAGAACAATTAAAAAAAATTAAAACAATAATAGAACAAAGTAAAACTAAAATAGAACTCAGTCGCTATAAGAAATTGAGAAAGAACCTTAATCGAAGAAACTCAGTCGGCGTCTCGGCTACAAGAAAGACGCGAGGAGAAAACGAACTCAGACCCTCGATCGACGCAAGAAGGAGACGACCCAGAGGAAGAGAGGAAGAAACGAAAAAAAAACAAAGACCAAAGAGGAGAAGGAAGACAGTCACAGTCGATGGTCGCGAAAGAAGAAAGAGAAGAAGAAGGAGTAGAAGAAGAAGCAGTAGAAGAAGAAGAAAGAGAAGGAATATACCTGGGATTTCACGAGTCGATGGTCGCGAGAGCAGTCGATGGTCGCGAGAAGCAGTCGATGGGCTTCGCCTCTTTGATAATGGTAAGTACAACCCAATTTGATATTTAGGTCTTTTTTAAAGCCAAGTTGAGTCGCACGCCTCGCGACGCCTTAAGGCGCAACGCCTTGAGGCGTAAGCCTCAGCAGGAAAAGGCGCAGGTTTCTTCGATCCCAAAATAAGCGGCCGCCTCGCGAACAGTTTCTTCCGCCTCGCTACGAGGCGCGCCTTGAGGCGTACGCCTCGAGCGCTATTTCGAACGTTGCCTGCAATCATGTTAGTTCAACATATATCAAATATCAAATTGCTAACATAAAATTTAAAACTTTAAACAAACGTCTGTGAAACCACAAATTCAAAACAATTTTAGTCTTAAAATTCCCAATAATCTCCCAACCAAAATTTCTCCCCCTTTGTCATCAACCAAAAAGGTTGTCACTCGAGCTCAACCATTGCTGCACGTTGTTCATCTCGTTTGGTAAAATAAGGACGATGTTGGGCACGATGAATCCTTTCAGCAAGGGTAAAATCACTAGCAAAGCGAGGAGGTCGAGGAATAAACGTTCCAGGGGGTAACGACACGTCCAGAAATTCACCTTGATATTCGGCTAACCAGTTGCAATGCACCCACTCTGTGACAGTGGAGTTCTTACGCTGCATATGTAGTTTAGTTCCAACATCATTAAATCGCAAAGCCATAAAATCAGCTAATTCCCCAACCTGATTACTAACAAATTTAATTTCCTGACTCAACTAACAAGAATTCCTATTTAGTCGACATTGCATCAACTCAGCCAAGGCAGTTGTTTGCACCTCAAAACCAGCTTGTAAATTAATAAACTCATCCTCAATGGTATGATAGAGTTTATTGATTTCAGGTGCACCTAATGGCAACTTACCTTTTTCCAACACAGACATTCGGTTATGAAGGGCAGATATATCAACTTGCATTTTCTCTTGATTAGTAAGAATTATTTTCAACAAATTAACAACTTTAGGAGAGGATTGAATGGAGGGCTGAACAGGAGATGAGGGAATGGAAATAGGAGGAACAGGATTTTCAGGAGTGACACGAACAAACATACCATCAAGTAAGATGATACGTGACATTTTCAGGGAACCAACACTGATGGAATCAGTAATCGAAATAGAATTTTCATTTTCAAAAGAGATTTTAAAATGTTTAAACAAAGAAGTGAGAGTAGCACTGTAAGGCAAACATGTCTTTGTTTTTCGCAAACAAGTGGTCATATGATGAAGCATCATTTGAGACAAATTAAAAGACACCCCTCTTAAAATCATAGCAACAACTATCAAATCTTGATAGGTAAAATCTGCCCCTCCACTTAAATGAGGCAACAGATTGTATCTAACAAGTTGATGGAGGACACAGGAAATAGGAGAAACATCAATAGTTTTTGGAGTAAACACATCACTTAACACAGAATTGTTCATAACAATTTGTAACTGTTCCAGAGGAGTAAAAGGAGAATGAACAACACCTTTCTTTGTAAAAGGACACACACCAGAAGATGGGATATTTAAAATACTACCAAAATCGATGACTGTAAAATAATAGGACTTTCCTTTGACAAAAGATGTATAAAAATCCCCATGACACTCTAGATTGGTATAAAATTGTTGGACAAGTCTAGGATATGCCACAGACGGAGGAAAAAACATGGATGGAAAACCACAAGACTCAAACAGTGGTCTCAAAGGAGATTGTTGAAAACAAATCTGATCAACCGACTCTTCATAGACAAATTATTTGGGAAAAATTACTATTTTAAAACGTACTTCATACGCATTACTGCGAAAGAAGTTGTCAGGCAGATCAGAAGACAGATTAGGGTTTGCCGAAATAGGAGGAGGTGAAACTTCCAGCTTGGAAGACTGAGTCTGATGTCGCTGAGAGGGTCCGGTAGATTTTGTCAGTGATGGACTGAAAGTGGACGCATCAGAAGCCAAAGAGTCCAAGTACTCTATTTCGGACGACACAACCTTCGTCATTTTCTTTTTCTGGCGAGATGGTCCAGCAGTAGAGTGGGGAGGAATAGTGGTCTGTTCATCATCAGAATCTACAAGTGCTCGCTTGTGCGTACGAGTTCTCATAGTGATTTGAAGATTTCAAATGAAGAGAAAAATGTATAAGGGTCAGAAAGAATAAGAGGATATTAAGAGAATAAAAATATATCGAGTATATAAAAAGAAGGAATGAGTGCATGTATTTTGATGTCTCCCAAGTCTTTACGTCTCCCAAGACTCCCAATCTAACTTGGCGTTCCAATTTTCAAAAATTATTATGAGATACATGTATTCGTGCGTCTCCCATTAAACCCTTCAGCCGTCCGGTCCTTTCGGTTTTCAAAAATTAATTATGATAGGCACCTTGATTGTAGCGTCCATTAATTAAGGAGACCAATAGGCGGTAAAGTAAGTGACGTCATCTCTCATTGACTTCTTCTCTTTTGAATTTCGAAAAGTCATAATGAAACATATTTGGAATACCGTGTCCATGATTTTAGGGATTTTAATGTGCAGCCAAAAACTCATCATATTGAATATTCCAGATTTTAGCAGTTATATAATAGGATAACATAACAATAAGCAAAAATAAAGAATATTAAGCAATACACATCCCAAGTTCTCTACGTAACATGCAAAATCTATCTTCACTCAAAGGTTTAGTTAAAATATCTGCAATTTGATTTTCAGTTGGGATAAAAATCAATTTAATTAAACCTTTTGACACATTGTCTCTTAAAAAATGATGCCTTACTTCTATATGCTTTGTACGTGAATGTAACACATGATTTTTGGATATGTCTATAGCACTAGAGTTATCACAATAAATATACACACAATCACATAATATGTCAAAATCACATAGAGTTTGTCTCATCCATAAAATTTGTGAACAACAACTTCCTGCAGCTAGGTATTCACCCTCAGTAGTTGAAAGAGCCATTGAGGTTTGCTTTTTACTATGCCATGACACGAGACTTTGTCCCAAGAAAGTACAAGCACCACTCGTACTTTTTCTATCAATTTGACACCCTGCATAGTCAGCATCTAAATAGCCAATTAGTTCAAAATGAGTGGAAATTGGATAAAAACAACCCTAAATTTATTGTAGCACTTAAATATATCAATATCCTTTTAACAGCATTTAAGTGAGATTCTTTTGGATTAGCTTGAAACCTTGCACATAGACAAACAGTATACATTATATCGGGTCTAGAAGCAGTTAAGTATAATAAACATCCAATCATACCTCAATATTTTCTTATATCTACATCAATACCTTTCTCATCAGTGGTGAGCTTTATTGATGTGCTCATTGGTGTACCTTTCGAGTTAGATCCTTCAAATCCAAATCTTTTGAGTAATTCTTTTGTGTATTTGGTTTGATGGATATAAATTCTGTCCTTTGTTTGCTTGATTTGTAGTCCCAAGAAGTAATTAAGCTCTCTCATTAAGCTCATGTCAAATTCTTTGTGCATGCACTTGGAAAACCACTCACAAAGGAAATCATTAGTAACACCAAATATTATATCATCTACATATATTTGAACAATAATAATATCGATATTTTTATGCTTAATAAACAATGTAGAATCTATCTTACCTCTAATAAACCCATTTGATAAGAGATACTTACTCAATCTTTCGTACTAAGCTCTTGGAGCTTATTTCAAGCCATAAAGAGCTTTCTTTAGCTTGTACACATGATTAGGATACTTTTCATGTTCAAATCCAGGAGGCTGTTTGACGTACACTTCTTCATTGATGTATCCATTAAGGAACACACTTTTTACATCCATTTGATGAAGTTTGAACTTTTATAGCAAGCAAAAGATAACAGAATTCTAATTGATTCTAGCCTTGCTACTGGTGCATAAGTTTCTTTATAGTCGATCCCCTCCTGTTGATTGTATCCTTGAGCTACCAATCTAGCTTTGTTACGAATGATTGTGCGGTGCTCATCAAGTTTGTTCTTGAAAACCCATTTCGTACCAATGATGGAAACATCTTTTGGAGGAGACATAAGTTCCCACACTTGGCACCTCTCAAATTGTTGAAGTTCTTCTTGCATTGCCAATAGCCAGTTCTCATCAATTATAGCATCCTTTGCATTCTTTGGCTCAACTTGTGACAAAAATGCAGAGAATGCAATGTGATTTTGTAAACCTCTCCTTGTGGTTATGCCTTTATTGATATCTCCAATAATATTTTCTGGAGGATGATTCTTGATGTATCTAGTTGTTCTTGGTATTTGGATATCATGCATAACTTCCTCTTGATCATTAGACTCATTTTCAGCATCCTGCAAATTTTCAGGTTCATGTTCATGCTGGTCATTCATTTCAGGTTGCTGAATTTGTTCATTCGGTCTCCTAATTTGTTCATTTCGGTTTCTTTGAAATGTTGATTATCTCAAATTTACGCATCATCTTCACTTTCTTTTGGAAGATCATTGTTAGTCTCATTGAAAGTAATATGAATGATTCTTCTACACATGACTTTTTAATATTGAAGATACGATAAGCCTTACTATTTTGAGAATAACCAATAAATATTCCTTCATATGACTTAGCATCAAATTTTCCCAAATTGTCACTTGTATTTAGAATGAAGCATTTAGAACCAAATATTTTGAAATAACTTATATTGGGAATTTTATTATTTAAAAGCTCATATGGTGTTTTCAAAATAATAGGATGAATGAGTACTCTATTTAAAACATAACACGATGTACTTACAGCTTCGACCCAAAATTTATTTGGGAGGTTACTTTCTTGTAATAAAGTTCTAGTTGTCTCTTGTAGAGTCCTATTCTTCCTTTCCACCACCCCATTTTGTTGAGGAGTCCTTGGTGCTGAGAATTCATGGCTAATACCTCTTTGATCACAAAAGGTTATAAAATCTTTTTGAAATTCAGTGCCATTATCATTCTAATTCTAATGAGTGTGAAACTATACTTTGTTTCAAGTTTTCTTATTAATCTTTCAAACTCTTTAAATGCTTCATCCTTAGTTCTCAAGAATAATACCCAAGTATATCTAGAGAAGTCATCTACTATTACAAAAGCATAAAACTTACCATTTATACTAGAATGTCTTTTACAAAGCATAAAACATACCATTTATCTTTGGTTCAAATAGATCAAGATGAAGTAGTTGTAAAGGAGAAGAAGTTGATACCATGTTCTTTGCCGTAAATGATGTTCTTACATGTTTTCCAAGTTGACATGGAACACAAATTCCCTTCTTTTCATATTTGATTTTTGCAAACCCTTTGACAAGATTCTTTGAGGATAATTTCTTGATTAAGTCCATGTGAACATGTCCCATCCTCTTGTGCCACAAATTAGCCTCATCTTGTATAGATGCTAGACATAATTCTTCATCCTGTTGCTCAAAAGTCAATAATATATATATTTCCTTCTCTTTGTGCAACTAAAGTGATATTGTTAGTACCATGAGAAATAGTGCATTTTTCTTTATCAAAACTAACTTGATGACCATTATCCATTAATTGACTAATACTAATAAGATTAAATTCAAGTCCGTTAACGAGATGAACATTATTTATACTTACCTTGCCATTTCTAATTTTACCTTTTTCGATGATTTCGCAAGTTCGATTATCTCCAAATGTGACCGTTCCATTCTTTTTCTTGATGTCTAGTTCCATGAACTTTGATTTATCATCTTTCATGTGACGAGAACATCTGCTATCAAGAATCCATTTTTGAGATGGAACTCTTGCTTTTAAACATACCTGTCAAGAAAAGATAGTTCATCTTTTTGGTACCCATATCTTTTTGGGTCCATTTGTGTTAGTAGCAAGTAAGTCACTCTTTTTAATCCATACCTTTTTAACCTTATTTCGTTTCTTAAAGTAATTTATATCTAAATGACCTTTAATACCACAATATTTGCAAGTTGTGAAAGGAGAGCAATAATTTAAGCTAAAACGTGATTTTGAGTTTAACATTTTCATAAAACTCTTTTTATGCATATAATTAAAACCAATTCCTTGTCTTTCAAAACTAGGTCTTTGTTTTCCTAATATGACATTTAGGTTTTCTTCACCTTGAACAAATTTAGCAAGAGATGATTTTAGTGAGTCTATTTCTTTTTGAAGTTCATTATTAAGATATGTTTTAATAGGAGATTTATCACTAAATGCATCAATACACACATCTCTCATTTTTAACTCATTATTCAATTTTTGGACTTCATTATTTAAGAATTTCACTTTATTGAAAAGTATTTTATTAAAGTTGTCTAAATAATCAATCTTTGCAATCAAAACCTTTTCTTCTTGACATGTGGATTCCTTATCATTTTCTTTCTTTTCATCTATTAGTGAATCTACTTCATCCATTAATGTATTAACCAATCCTTTTAAGCTTGCATTCTTTTCTCTTAACTTTTTATTTTCTTGTTCTAAAGAATTTAGTTCATTAGGAAATACCTGATTTGATTCACCTTCAATTCCCACGAAACATACTTGTGCTATCTCATCTTTAACATCGATCTCCACTTCGGATTCTTCATCACTCCAAGTAATAAAGGCTTTGTTCTTCTTGTTGTCTTTGTAGTTGGTCTTCCCTTTATTCTTTAGTTGAAAATAGTCTTTCTTGAAGTGGCTAGGACGTCCACATTCGAAGCACGTTTCTTCATTTTGCTTTCCTTTAAATTTATTTGAATTGAAGGTATTTCTCCTCTTGTTTTTCCTTTGTAGTAACCCCTTGAGTTTCCTTGACATCATTGCTATTTCTTCATCGGAGTTATCATCAAGTTCCTCTTCATTATCTGCAGTAAGAGCTAAGACCTTTCTTCGAGGAGTTTCCTCCTCATCATCATATCTCTTTAACTGATGTTAATATTCTTCTAGTTCACCAAACAAGGTTAAAGTATCCATGGAAGAAATAATGTGAGAATCTTGAAGAGTAGTGATTTTAGAAGCAAACCTTTTGGGCATAGCAAAGCAACTTTACTGTTGATCTCACTTTGAGGAATAGTCTTGTCCAAAGAATTTCAAGGAGTTTATAAGGACTAGAAATCTTGTTTGAGCTAGCTTGATGGTTTCATCTTTTTTGAGCTTGAACATTTCATAATCGTGCATAAGCATGCTTAGCTTGACTTCTCGTACTTTTGAAGTACCTTCATGACTTACCACTAAAGTATCCCACATCTCTTTGGCAGTGTTGCATGAGGAGACTTTATCTATCTCGGATTGTACCATGCCGCTGAGAAGTGTGTTCATAGCCTTTGAATCATATGAGACCATGTAGATTTCGGTGGAATCCATTTCTAGCAGAATCTTTGGTGTCCCATCATCTCTTCGTGGAACAACTGGTCCGTTCTCCACAACCCACCATTCCCAAGGATCTCTTTTAAGATAGATCCTCATTCGAATTTCCAGAAGTTGTAATTTTCTGTGCCAAACAGCAAAGGAGGTCTATTGGTTGATTGACCTTCTTGATTGTTGTTTCCAAACTATGCCATATCAGAATATTTCCCTACAAGTCACCTTTAAGACCAAGATAAGTAGAGCCAAGCTTTGATACCAAATGAAATTTAACTAGGCACACTTAAAAGCGGGGTTGAATAAGTGTGGGAGCAATCTATGACCAATTTTTAAACTTTATATCAACTTATCGAATTCAAGCTACTATATTTCTTAATTCAGTTTGCTGAATTAATATAGTCTACTGAAATGACAAAATATTCTGCTGAATTTATAATTCAAATTAAATACTTGGTGTTTGAAGAATTATCTAAATATAAAGCAAATATTTAGATTTTAATTATTAAGATAATTAAATATCCTACGTGAGTAATGCAAGTAATAAAATCAACACCAGGATTTTTTACATGGTTCAGCTATTATCCTCTTTAATAATAGCCTAGTCCACGTCCAATACCGACTAGTATTGGAGACTTACTTTATTTATTTCTTTACAAATAAATACAGATTACAAAACAGATTCTAACAAAAATTAATTAACAATTAATTTCCCTTGAGCTCTCTTGCTCCTTGTGCACCTATGCACCCTTCAAGCACCTTTGATTCCTTGAACTTTGTTTGTAAACTACTTTTCTAATCTACGAGATTAAAACCTTTAGACTACACTTAGTCTAACAATAAAAAATCAATACAATATAGAGGTCTATGATCAATGCAAGAATAATCAATTTAACAATTAAAGGCTCAACTATACGCAATGATCAAGTAGCACAAAATAAGCAATTAATTTCTTACCGAATATCACCTCAAATAATACCAGAAATTAAACTGCTTAGCTTCTCAAGAATTGCACTCAGTAAATCAATTTGCTCAATAACAATAATAAGTGCAATGATAATTCGTGAGTTGTGTATCTTCCATTCATAAAAATACTGATTTTATAGCCATCCAAAAATTACCGTTAATATAGATATATTCTAATTTTAATCAAATGGTATGTTCGTTACGTCAAACAATCCTTAATAGTAGGAAATAAGAATTTACCCAAATAACCAAATCAAACCTTTTGTTAGTTACTGTTTGGATAAAATAAAACAACCTTTTCAAATACATCCTATTGACAAGCTTTGACATAGTCTTCCTTTATCACATAAAGTGGCAGTAGGTGGCGTGAAACAAACCTACTCCTTTTCCAAGACTTAAGGCTTTTCAAATTTCCAAGATAATCATTACTCCTTGAAACAACCAACAACTTTTCCATATGCAAGGTATTAGAGTCCCAAGACTCTTATAATTACTATTCTTGTAAACCGTGCACACATGTAACAGTACTTCCATCCTAGCATATATCAACATATATCCACGTGTATGCATGTGTTCACATATCAAGTAAATGTAATGTATTTCAAACTCTTTGTACTTGATAAACATATGTTTAAAATATTTAGGAAAATCCTTTTTCCAAACTTTTAAAACATTTTTCATTTACGACATAAACTAATAAAATATAAATGATATGTCCTAGAGCCTTTAAATAAAAAATCAATTATTATGCAATTGACCTTACATTTGGTTTTTCCTAGTAAAGAAAAATTCTTCACCCACTTGAAAATGTTCCTTATCATCATATACCTGAAATGCCATAAAATATTTTAGCACACTACTAATTCATCATCAAAACTTAAGGATAAAATATGACTAGGTCAACACTTCTATGAGTTCCCCCCCTACGGTGGTATCTTTTGAGTAGTAAATTAATTTATAAGATTCTAATACTACTAAATCCATGATCTTCCTTCTTGGATTTTGTCTGCCAGTAATGTCCTATATCTACTTCATTTTTTGATTTTGTAATTACTATCTCTCTCATCCGTGAAAGAGAAAGAAAGAAAAAGGCATTATAGAACAGCCAACAACATATGGAACTAAATATATTTAGGAATATAATTTTTAGTTGCTCTATGAAAATGTATCTTTCTATTCTTGTTATCAAGTATTCAATTCTGCAGCTTTACTTATTACAACATTCTTATTTATGAAAACATGTGGAAATATATGTCACGTATGTTAATTCGGTGTTAATTGGTATCAAATAATTGTATGATTTATTATCACCACCAACTTATCCTAACCTAACGTTGGATATACTATTGTCGACTTGGACTTTCATTCCACATGTTCTTTCTTGATCGACATCTTGCAAGCTTCTTGAATGTAACTCTTTCGGGGAAGGACGATGATTTCTTTTACATGCTCTTATTTGGTGCTACTTGCTTTAACTAGGATTGTTCTTATCGAGGGCATGATACCTTATGTGTCGTAATCTTTTGCAAAGGTTATATTTCTTAGCAATTCAACGACATTCATGATGGTTAGTTTCCTCTCTTACATATAAAATGTTTCTTAGTCGTAAATCACATTTACTTTCATAAATGGTTTCTGAAATTGTTATTTTCTTCACTATATAGGTTTATGTGAGGAACAAGCAAAATCCAATTCCAACGTTGAGGCTCAGGTATTTTTATTATTATTTGCACGTATTTGTTGGTAATTGTCATTTTAAAGCTAAAACTGCAATGTGAAATTATGTGGTATGATTGAGGAACATAACCGAGAAGTTTTGATTATGAAACTGATGCTTTTATATTGTGGTGCAACGTGTACCAAAAAACTCAGTTTTTGTGATGGGTGATAATCGCAACAACGACTATGATTCGCTTGTATGGTATGTACTCTCAATCTTCAGCTCATAAATGCTTTTCACAAGATATCATTTTTCAAGTATTTTTGCATTCTTTTTGAAGATAACCGATCCCCTTATTAAATTGAATGCAATGATGGAAAATATTTTTGGCAATGGAAAGTTGAGTACTTGTTCTAACTTGTGCTATAACCAGGTTGGAGAGTGATTATGTAATGATGTGCCAACCATATTTATTGTTTAGTCACTCGAATTGAACAAGAAATTGGTGGTATTCTAAAGTATTAAGAAATAGGAGCCAAGCCTTGACGTTGTACCACGTAGTAACTCTATTGTCTTTGTGTATTGATTTTGGCGCTAAGTGCCTCTGGTGACCTATCTGCTTCATTTTTTTGACTTGCTATTATTTTTAAATGTGCAGGAAGACTGCTT
This sequence comes from Panax ginseng, assembly GCA_020205605.1. Lineage (NCBI taxonomy): Eukaryota > Viridiplantae > Streptophyta > Magnoliopsida > Apiales > Araliaceae > Panax > Panax ginseng. The sequence goes on along the minus strand of CM035146.1, from coordinate 26,954,612 downwards.
CTACGACCTGCCTAACAATACTGGGTATCAAACTTTAGTGCTACATTTACGGAAGATAAGGGACGAAATTATGAAGTGTACTCTCTCTATATATATAGATATATACTTTGATTGAAGAACTGTAGTAGATTTAGATTGTTAATTGTAAAGATAATGAATGCTTATGTAGTGGATGATTTTATTAAGTTAATAATATTTTAGTTTTTTGTATTTTTGCCATTATTTGATATAGGGACATTGAGCCAGCCAGGTACACAAAAAGAATGTCAAATTTTGATTTGGCAACAATATAATTCGTTACCAAAGCATTGAACAAGTTTTAATATAGTAACAATTTTTAATACATTTAGTAACAAATTTTCATTGCTAATGGCATTAAAAATATAATATTTGGCAACAAAAATTAACCTAATAACAACGGAGAGGATATTGTTGCTAATACTAACATAAAAGGCAGCATTTTTTATCGTTGTAAATCATGTCAACTTTCGTTAGATATATAAATAAATGGTAATATATAATGTCATTGCTAATCGACGACTTTTGTTGCTATTGAAAAATAATGTTTGTTGCTGATTCAGCATAATGTCGTTGTCAAATAATATAATCAGCAACGAAAATCGTTGCTAAAAAGTTTAAATTCCGCAACGAAAGCAAGCTTAGGCAACAATTTTCATAATTTACTGCAACAAAAAATGTCGTTGCAAAATGGTGTCAATTGCAACGAAAATGCATGGTCGTTGCAAAAAAAGAGAGTTCATTTTGTTGCCAATTAGCAGGCTTTTGCAACGAAATTGGGTTTTTAGCAACGAAAATTTAATTATTCTACAACAATACATTTTGTTGCTAAATGATCGATGTCTCTGTATGAAAGCCAAATTTCGTTGCAAAATGTAGTATTTTGGCAACAAAAAAAAAGCGTTCGTTGTAGAACAATTAACAACGCTCATTCTTGTGAAAAGACGAACGACAGAGAAGTCGTTGCCAAAACCTTTGCTGAAAATTTGGCACCTTTAGCAATTTAAAATTGGTTGTTCTTTGAAGCCCCATTTTTATGTAGTGGTGCATAAACAGTTTTCCGTGTATGGATGTTCATACTTGTCTGGGTTCCAAATCAAAGGTTCTATCTTGTTCAACAATAATCTATAATTCAACATATATGTATACGGGTAATTGACAAAGGTATATCAACATGTGATTAAATACAATGATTATCCAAGTGGGGACACTTGTATAACCATTTATAGAAATTAACGAACAGAATATATATCTGAATTACCATATACTAACATGTTGATAATCAATGAGCATATATAATATAAGGTTAATAATCTGTACAGTAATAATATAATTCATAAATATTCTTATTCATGTCCATTGCATAAAGAAAATGCAAAGGTAAGATACTTGCATGATGCGCTGCTCACAGTTCACAACTTAGTTTTATCGTTTATATCACGACCTATCATTAATCAGATCATTCGTTCGATTAGAACAACTATAACACATAGTACTGCATTTCGCAGTCAGCATATAACCTAATCACATTATTACCCATGTTTAACAACCATTGAATCACAAATAATCACATATCTAATTAAATTATCTAAGTCCGGATCAATTTACGAAACATGCTTGATTGTCTTTAAGCGACTTTATCGAGTAATTATCGAGTCTAAGACTCTATTCTCAGAACTCAAGATCGTCATATTATTTTTAAATGACTTAATATAATTTTAAAATATTTATTATAATTTATCATGAATTTTCAAATATCTAATCATTATTAAATGATTTAAATATTAAACAATTCTATTATCATTAATATTTAATTAATATTAAACTATTAATGAAATCATTTCTAAAATGTTAAAGTTATTTATAATAACTTGAAATACTTTTAAAGTATTAATATTACCCTTAAATGATTTTTAAAATATTTAAAATCATTTTAAATAATTATCATTAATATTTAAATATTAATGTACTATTTATCAAAATATTAAAAGTCTTTAATCATTACTTAAAATATTTTTAATTCATTTATATCCTTTTTAAATGATTTTTTAAATTAATAAAACCATTTTTAAACTATTTATTTAATATAATTATTAAATAAATTTAATATCTTTAAGAATAAGTTAATAATTATTAATATTAAATTATTAATGAAATTATCCTTTAAATATTAAAAGTTATATTTTATAACTTAAAATATCTTTAAACAATTTATTTTCATTTAAAATGATTATTATAATATTAAAATCATTTTAAACTAAATTATTTAATATAATTATTAAATAACTTTAATATCATTAATAATAATTAATTAATGAAATTTACCTTTAAATATTAAAAGTTATATTTTATAACTTAAAATATTTTTAAATACCTTATTATTATTTAAAATGATTTAATATAATAAAATCATTTTTAATTAATTCATTTAAATCATTTAGTAAATAACTTAATATTCATTAATATTAATTTATTAATGAAATTTATCACAAAATATTAAAAGTAATAAAAAATTACTTAAAATATTTTCTTGTATCATAATATAATTTTAAATGATTTTTCAAATATTAAAATCATTTTTAAATAATTTATTTAATATTATAATTAAATAAATTAAATACCTTTAACATTCCAAAAATATTAAATATTTATGAAATATATTTAAAATAATTAGAAACTAATTTTTAGAATTTAAAATAATTTTTAATAATTTATTTGGTATTTTTCATAATTAAAAACTATTTTTTTCTATTTATTTAATTAAATTAATTAATTTTCGAAAATAATAAGTATTGTTTGTCGCAAAAGGGCCTTATAGCGACGAAACTGTCGCTATAGGTGTTCTTGAGGTGTTCTTCATGAAACCCAGAACACCAAGTCAGTTACTGAGTAACCCAGTTTGACCAGGTTTGATTTCGTGTGTGTTGTGTTTCTGAGCGTTTTGTTGATCAGAGCATGTAGTACAAATACAATACTATACGATCCAACAATAAACATTATCATAACATGCATAACCAAAGAGATTTGAGCCTTCAAAGAAGCTGTCAGAGCTGTTCTTCATTTTCTGGGTTACCCAAAAATGAAGAACAGTTCGACTACTCATATTTGGGCCTCTACAACATGTGATCTAGGTGATGTTTTAGTCATTTAAGAGGTCTAGGTTGTAGAACACATGTAGTACTATAGATCTATCACCAAATATTATCATAACAACATCACATAAAAAAGATACATGCCATTCGAAATGCATCCGATCGTCATATTCATCGGTTTTTACGGGTTACCCGAAACCGATTTCATGAACGTCTGACCTACTTTGATGAGACACCAAATCCTGTACACTTGATATCTAGAGTCAATAAAAGCATGGATCGATAGTTAAACTAACATTCTATAACATGGATTCAACAACAAACTCAAAACATCAAAAATCTGATAGATCTAGAGCCCCAAATAACTTGTAAGACACTGATAACCCATTTCTGGGTTACCCAGAAATGGTCCGGTCATGGTTGGTCAACGACCTTTGACAAGGAATAACTATCAATCCGTGCATGATGTGGTCGTTCTATGAGTTCCATAACACAGATCTCACTACATACTACAACTGCAAAGACTTAAAACACAAAAACCAAACACATAAATAGATCTACCAGGTCTGACATTAGTTATCAGACAACAAAAAAAAATTCCCAGATTTTCTTAAAATGCCAAATCCGAGCCTCTAGATGTTAAAGATCTAACATCTAGCAACCCAGATCATCATTATACACCTTATATAACATGTTTAACACAAAAAAACAACAACATCAAACCATAGATCGATGGTCAGATAGTATGGCTAGGGTTTATACCTTCTTTGATAAATTTTGATTTTTGGCTTCTGATATGTTATGGCTGATCGTAGGGCTATTCTTAGGGACTGATCTAGCTGATAATTTCAGAGGTTTTGAGGGAGAGAGAATTGGTTGAGTGTTTGATGAGAAAATGAGAGCAAATGAGCACTTTTCTCTCTCTAACTCTATATATAACATGTTGTAATGCACATGGCTGAGATATGGCTGCTGAGTGCTGTCATTTGAAGTCAATGGAGTTAGTAAGATTAGGTCACCCACTCCATATTTGCATAGATACACAAGTTACATAATAAAAATATCCAAAGAGGGGTATTTTGGTCATTTCGGTGGGAATGTTAATGGCAATCTTGTCATTTGGCAAACCCTTAGGGTTTGACCCTTAGGATTTAACCCTAAGGTTTAGCACAAATCAAATGTAGGATTTCCAATTTAGGGTTTGCTCAAAAATAAAATTAAATAAATTTTAGTTTTTAAAATTTTAAAATTAAGGTTTCCTAATTATAATAAATTTTCTAATTACACTATACATGAACATTAGGGTTTAATATCACTCATTATAATTAACGTTGCTAAAATAGCAATTAGGGTTTACAATTTTGATAATTGGGGTTATCAAATTATAATTAGGGTTTCTAATTACCAAATTAGGGTTCTAGGTTAGTAATTAGGGTTTAACAATTTAGGGTTTCTATAATTAACAATTTGTAATTTTAATACTTGTTAATTAATCACATTAACACAATTACTAACAATCTCGAACTCTAATTTGAATTTCAAATTAGGGTTTCTCATTTCCAAAATTAGGGTTTTTTAAAGATTAGGGTTTCTAGAATTTTAATTAGGGTTTACCTAATTGATCATTTAATACACAACATAAAACATATAACACAGTTATATAACAGTCTTAAACTCCCAATTGATTTTCAAATTAGGGTTTCCTCCAGTAAAACTAGGGTTTAAACAATTAATAATAGGGTTCTGAAATTAAACACCATAATTGACCAACCATCCTCAATACGCATATATACAAAGACATATTTATAAGCATCTGAAAATTAAAAAATATAATTAATATTATATTATTATTCTCATTCCTTGATAAAAATCCAAAATTAGAGTTTAGATTCCATATTTGATTTATTCTTCATATTTAACCTTAATAATTAAGGTAAAATAATTAACTTAATAATCAGTACTAAAATTCATATAATAAAATAATTTTTATAATTATTCTAAAATCATTTCATATATTATTTAAATAATATATGTTTATATTTTCATGGAAATTAATTAATAAAACATTTCGCTTTATAAATTAATTATTATAAGAACATACTTTATAATAATCAATAATCCTCAAATAAAATTATTTGTAAACATTTATGTAATAAATATATTTTTATTTACCACACACACACACACACACACACACACACACACACACACACACATATATATATATATATATATATATATATATATATATATATATATATATATATATTATCTTGTACAAATCCTCATCCTTAAAATAATAAAAAAAAAAATTATACGCATAAAATTTCTTATTTATTTATATAGAAAATATTGGGTTATTCTGGTATTCGTTATATGACTTTGTCATAACACATCATACAATAGTGGAACAATGATTTTTAGATCGAATTCACACTAAGTATTCCTCAGATTTATAACTCTATCATCTTTTATCATCTCCGCACCAGGTTACATGGTACATGAGTGATAAAAAAAATATATTTTGATATTTCAAATCATTTGCGTCTAGCCGAAATAAGTAGCATAGACAATACTTTAAACCGTTCCAAAAATGATTACGAGTCTGTATTTTATTTTATTTTTCAAAAGTACATAGTGCGAATTTAGCTTGTTGTCAAAATTTTGAAGTCTAGCATAGCTAGGAGTTTTGGAAAACTTATGTCTTCACTAATAATCATTTGCTTAAACAGTCTATCAATTCCTATTATCTTTAATACTCCATTTACACAAAACTATACCTAGTTCGTCAAACCACACTTATGAGTTCATGAACTTGCCACAATCATATGAGTTTAAGAACTTATCCTAGTCAGACCTTTGGCGTCCATTCGCTGAGGGGTTCATAAATATTTCATATAACTATGAATCAAGAATGTCACATAAGTATGAGTTTTAAGAACTCATACTTAACCTTATATTCTCTACCTATAACCTATCTATCTGTTATACACATGAGAAAGGAATCACCCTCTTAACATGCATATAGCAAATAGCGCGACACAAACATTTCAATGATTATCATTTCCAGGAACTAAGTGGTTTTTACACCAAGTACAATTCCCCGCCCATACAAGAAATCACACAACTCAGCTGCTGACATGAGTCCTCAATTGAAATCCCCACCTAATCTTAACTCCCTTCTTAATACGAATTTCATTCAACTCGTATTCATAATCCTTTCCTGAATCTGTACCAATTCATAGTGCAACAGACACAACAATCTTTGCTGTAAACTTTTCAATCCTTAGATTGATTCTTTCCCTGTTATCACCTAATTAGATCACGGGGTGATCTCATCGTATATATTACGATTCATTTCTATACTATGATGGTTTTGTTTTTCAATCTTCTATCACTGCACTTTTAGTCTTTTAGACTCTATCTATTCACCACTACTGTTCAACTTTATTATCAAAGTTAGGGAACTCTGTATCTTATAACTCGCCGAGATTTGTCTTTGAATCTTACCGACCAACTAACTCTATTTGAGTTAGTACTTATCATAATCACTACGGTTATTAGTCTCAGGTATTCCTACATAACGTTCATAACCTACAGCTTTGATACCAACTGTGACTGCCCCGAATCTGGGTCCCGAATCACCGCGGATCCGGTACTATCACTATACAACTATTACTTATTTGCGGAAGATATAAACATATATTATTTATACAATAACTTTACACAATATTCCCCAAGGTCGAATAACCTTAACTTAATACACAATTCATAACTTATTTGACTTACAATAACATTAAGATACAATACTATTACAAATCTACTGCATACGTATACTAAAGCTGGAACTGTCTTTGACCTTTCCTTGTATCCGACATATTTGTCTTAATCTGCAATGTTTATCATGATATAACAAGGGTGAGCATGAAGGTTGCCCAGCAAGTTTAAGCTCAATAATTTAACGATATATCATGATTAAAAGAATCTAAATAATAAGCTGGCTATTATTCAACAGTATAGTTATGAATTAGCACGAACAAACTTTTGACTGAACAAATATTAAACATGAACAAACATATCTGGACCGAATGGTAATGAAGGTGATCAGCCTTTCATACCTGACTTATACATGCAATATGTACAGAGTATAATTCTACAATGGCAATCAACAATTATTATCCATAAGCATATCTGAATGAAACAACTATAAGTAGAGTTAAGTAAAACTTGCCTGAACCGTTGATTACCGCTATGCAATTAATAAGCTTTGTCTGAACCTAGTATATAAATAATATCGATATACAAATTAGAATAATATCATCACGGTATTTAAAATAACCTAAACACATTATCACATAACCCTATCAGTTTACAACACATATAAGACTCGGTATCAAATCAAACTATTGCAGTCTGAGTTGAACCCGACACAATTCTAACTACCCGACGGTCTAGTCGGATAATTCACGAGTTTAAGTTCAATAAAACTCTTCCTAAACACTTAACAATTATCTAAGATAATTTATTAATAGTCAAAATATTTTTCATAAGTTCGTAATAATTTTTAGATAATTATTATCATTTATCATGAATTTTCAATCATAAAAATCATATTTATATAAATTAAATACCACATAATTCCTTTATCATTAATATTTATTTATTATCAAATATTAATGAAATACATGTCATAATATTATAATATATTTATAATATCACAAAGTAATTTTAATACTTTAAAATCACATTTATATGATTTTTAAACAATTAAATTCATTATTCGATAATTGTTATTAATATTAAAATATTACTATTTTCATCATAAAATATCAAAAGTTATATTTTATAACTTCAAATATTTTTATAACACTTAAATCATTTTTATATGATTATTAAATCAAAATTCTAATTTTCCATAATTTATTTAACATATTTATTAAATAACTTAATTATCATTAATATTGATTAATTAATGAAATTCATCCTAAAATATTAAAAGTCACTAAAAATAACTAAAAATATTTTATTATACCATAATATTATTTTTCATGATTTTTCATGTATTAAAATTATTTTAAATAATTTATTTAATATTATAATTAAATAAATTAAATACCATTTATATTCCAAAAATATTAAATATTTATGAAATATACTCAAAATAATTAAAAACTATTTTTCAGACTTTAAAAATAATGTTTCGGAATTTATTTTGTATTTTAATAATTAAAAATATTTAATTCGATTTATTTAATTAAAATAATAATTTTCCAAAATTATCTGTCGCTAAAGGTACCATAAGCGACAAAACCGTCACTAATCATGTTCTTGGGCTGTTCTTGGTCAAACCCAGAAATGCATGTCGGTAGAGAAGTAGGTAGGTTTGACCGGTCCTAGATCTTTGATCACAAGGTTTCTTGGCAGCCTGATGGTTTAGGATTGTAGTATGCATGTAGGACTACAATCTACAACATTTTTCATGGCAATATAACATTACAACTGAGACATATGGCCTATCAAAAATCATGTCAGAGATGTTCTTCATTTCTGGGTTTTCCAAAAATGATAAACAACTCAAGGATGCTACTTTGGTCCTTTGAATCTCTACGTCCCTGTCTTGGTTAGTGTGTTTTATCAATTCAATCATGTAGTCTAGATGTCAGGGTTCAATAATATATCAATAGATCGGTCTAACAACAAGGCATTGAAGAAATCAAGGCCGGTCAAAGTAGTAGTCAGAAAACGGTTCTTGAAGATTCTGGGTTACCCAGAATCTCCTTCCGGGGAGTTGGTCAACACCGGTTTGACTGTTCACAGATTTGATTATATGTCATATTTGGGTGATTTGATAGCATGATGGTGTAGTCCTCATGTCAGGCTACAAGATCCAAACCATAATTTAGCAAAACAACTAAACACGTGCAAGATCAGAGCCTTCAAAATGGTTGTCAGACTTTTCTGGGTAATCTGGGTTACCCAGATTTGTTCGGTCATGGTCGGTCAACGACCTTTGACCACTAATAACTTGCAATATAGACCCGATATGACCATGATTCAATTTGCAGATTAAAGACTACATGGCATACTACAAATCTATAACATAACACATACATAACATCTAATACACAGAGATCTAGAGGCCCTGACATTAGACTGTCAGGCCTGTGACACCCCAAAATCCGGGTACTTCAATTCCACATGATTTGGTGTTCACTGTACAAATATCATCTATCTATCTACCCATAATAAATGCAAGTCATGCAATAGATAGAATAAAAATCTTCCCTTAAGGGTTACAACATCCAATAATAATAATAATACAATCCTGTGTTAAACTAACCTTAAACATCCGTATGGAATCATAAACAAATAAGTCTTAAAAAACATCATTAACTCAAGTCTAACATAAATACATCATCAAATAAAATAACAAGTCTTCATCACTTGCTAACTTTGCCCTTGCCTTTACTAGTGGAAGGTTCATCGGTTCTTTCGTTCTTAACTGCAATGTTATTAATAAGCAAGAGTGAGCACTATTGTCCACAAGTATAACAATGAAATAATAATATAATAACATGCGAGTGAATCAAAGACATCTGAGTAAAAGCTCAACTTTTGAATCAAGAATCAATAACAAGAATCAAAAGAATTCTGAGGGTCATAAGACCTTGAACTACGTCCTAGGTTATCAAGGGTTATACTTGAAACCTTTAACAGTTATAAGACTATGGACCTTTCTTCTCGTACTTAGGGGGATAAGCCCTTAGTACCATACTGTGCACAATATCTTAACGCTAACGCATAAGTAAATCCCTTTACAGGGTTGTTCATCTCAGTTTGACATTCAAGTCCGCACCAAAGGAAGTTTGGGTTGGATAATTCAATAAGGATTCTGAAATTTAGAACGTTCATCAACTAAGGACTAGTTGAATCAATAAAGTTCACTAGTCTAATAAGGTTCAACAATAATGATATTCAATTTGAATAATAATCTCAAGAAATATACAATAAGACAATTATTGTATAACTGAATCATGCTTTGAAAAGATAATCAATCTTTAATATAACATTTGAACTTGAATAATAGTAATGATAATTTACTTGAGGTAAATAATAAACTTGAACAATAATGACAAGTAGGGTTAGGAAACTTGCCTCATGCGTAGATTAAACTTTAACTAAGCACGTTCTTTGAATTTAATCCTACATACCATTCACATTCACAATACCAGTTAATTATAACTTAACTAATCATCAAAAACTCATTCTCTTTGTCTACTTTGATTATTGACTATACTTAGTTAATTTACAACTTTGTCACATAATTTATACTTCATGAATAACAAGCTAATTATGTATTCAATAATTCGATCCACATGCAATTATGTTATTTACATGTTAAACATCTATTTTACATCTCATTATACTTCTAACATGTTTACATGTTCATTACATTAAGTTACTAACACATTGCTAGACTTAACATTTTAAAAATAATTCATTCTGAACTTTCTGGAGAGTGGCCGTATTTCGCACACTATTACACTTGGTCTTCGTGATCAACAAGGCTGATGGCATATGCTTCGAGTCATGGCAATATGCGGTGCTGGCGCGTGGTAGTGGGAAATATATAGGTAGCCAAGGTTATGTGCAGCGTATTGACATTGACAGAATGGCGTTCATGAAAATCGCAGAATATGCCAATTTCTTCCAATTTCTTATTTTTACTCAAATTAGACATACCCATATGATGTAATTCATGCATAAACATAACCCAACATTTATATAACGACTTTAACCAATGTAAACACTTAATTACGTAATTTAAGTGCAATTTCACGACTTTGATGTTCTCAAGGTTTTGAAAATAAAACATAAAATTGTTGTCACTACGGATTCGTTATAACACCGAATCCGTTTATTTAAACTTTGGTCTCTTCAGATCAACATGCATAACAACATACAAGTGTAAAATTTAGGATAATATACAATCAACACATGAAATATCACGATAAGGCCATATGGCCAAAACCCAACTCAGAAGCGGAGTTCGCACTTTTCTCGCCAGATAACGCTTCATAAGTGAGATACCAATACTAGCGTGGTAATCGTTGTTGTAGTCGAACTCTACTAACTATAGGTGATTATCCCAATTTCCTTTAAAGTCCATCACACAGGCTCTTAGCATATCTTCTAATGTATGAATTGTTCGTTCGCTCTATCCGTCTGTTTGAGGGTGATAAGCTGTAATCATTCGCAATTACGTACCCATGCATTCCTGAAGATGTTTCTAGAAATTTGATGTGAAGTGCGGATCCCTATCTGAAATAATTGATACCGGAACTCTGTGCCTCGAAATAATCTCTTTTACGATAGCCTCGCCAACCGATCTAAGTTGAATCTTATTTTGATCGGAAGGAAGTGTGCGATTTTGTCGACGGGCCGGTCAACGATAACCCATATGCGTCAGTAGCCTTTCTGAGTCGTCAGAAGGCCAACCACGAAGTCCATTATAATATGTTCCCATTTCCATTCTGGGATTTCTAATGGTTGGAGCAATCCACTTGGTCTCTGATGTTCTTCATTTACTTTCTGACAGGTTAGACACTTGGCAACACATTCTGCAACATCACGTTTTAAATTTGGCCACCAGAAATGTTGTCGAAGATCTTGGTACATTTTGGTACTACCAGGGTGAATCGAATATCGTGAACTATGAGCCTCGCTCAAAATGTCTTGCTTAATCTCTGTGACTGGTGTTACCCAAATTCTACTCTCGAATCTCAGTATTCCTTCCTTATCTAGCTTGAATCTTGGTTCAGTTCCTTCAGATATCTTCTTTGTCACCTTTTTACATTCTTTGTCCTGAAGCTGAGCCTCCTTTACTTTATCTAGTAGAGTTGTACCAGGTTGCATCTGAAATAGCTTCTCATCAATCTCCATAGGATACTTCACTTCTAACTCCAGTTTCTTTATTTTTGAAATTAGCTCCTCCTGAGCAGTTAACATCATCAATTTCTCACGACCCTTTCTACTTAAGGCGTCGGCAAGCACATTTGCTTTACTTGGATGGTATAAAATCTCACAGTCGTAATCCTTAATTAATTCCAACCATCTTCTTTGACGTATATTCAAATCCTTCTGCGTTAAATTATATTTCAGACTCTTGTGCTCCGTATATGTTTCACACTTCTCCCTGTAGAGATAGTGCCTCCAAATTTTCAAAGCAAAAACAACTGCAGCTAACTCCAAGTCGTGGGTCGGGTATCCCTTCTCGTAATCCTTCAATTTTCGTGATGCATACGCAATGACTTTTCCGTTTTGCATCAGTACACAGCCAAGTCCTTTATGCGACGCATCACTATAAACAACAAAATTTCCTGTATCATCCGGAAGGGATAACACAGGTGCCGTACTCAATCTCTTCTTCAATTCTTGAAAGCTCTCCTCACACTACTCCGTCCAAACAAATTTCACAGCTTTACGAGTTAAATTTGTTAGCAAAGTTGCGATCTTGGAAAAGTCTTAAATGAATATTCTATAATATCCTGCTAATCCAAGAAAACTTCTTGCTTCTGACGGCGTTCTTGGATGATCCCAGTTAATCACGACTTCTACTTTAGATGGATCTATCGAGATTCCGTTTTTATCAATCACGTGACCAAGAAATTGTACTCGCTCAATCTAGAATTCGCATTTTGAAAATTTAGCGTACAACTTCTCCCTTCTCAATACTTCCAATGTTAATCTCAAATGCTCTTCGTGTTCTTCTTTGGTTTTCGAATATACCAAAATATCATCTATAAATACCACCACAAATTTATCCAAAAACGGCTTGAACACATCGTTCATTAGCCCCATAAATGCTGCAGGAGCATTCGTTAGACCAAGCGACATTACTAAAAATTCGTAGTGACTGTATCGCGTTCTGAACGCTGTCTTTGGATCCACCCTTGGCCTCACCTTCAGTTGGTGATAACCACTCCTCAAGTCTATCTTGGAAAAATATCTTGCTCCCTTCAATTGATCAAACAGATCATCGATCCTTGGTAATGGATATCTATTTTTAATCGTGACCTTGTTCAGTTCTCTGTAGTCAATGCAGAGTCGCATCGATCCGTTCATTTTTTTCATAAACAACACCGGCGCTCCCCTCGGTGATACGCTCGGTTGAATGTACTTCTTGTCTAGCAATTCTTGTAATTGTACCATTAATTCTTTCATCTCTACTGGTGCCATTCGGTATGGTGCCTTCGATATTGGATCAGTTCCTGGTGCCAAATCGATCACGAAATCTACTTCTCTATCTAGTGGAAGTCCTGACAAATCGTCTGGAAATACATCGACGAAGTCCTTCACAATCGGCATCTCTTCTACCTTCGGATTCTCTTTTCGATTGTTGACTATGTAAGCTAAATATCCTACACAGCCTTGTCTTAATAACTTCCTAGACTGCATCATCGTCAGACAACTCGCTTGTCTAGGTAATTTCTACCATAAAATACAACCTTTGACGGAGTCATAAGGTTAATACACTTCTTTTGACAATCAATTACAGCTCCGTAATTGAATAACTAGTTCATTCCCAATATAACGTCGAATTCCCCAAGTCGAATAGGGATAAGATCTACATTCATGATATTACCCTTAATATCCACTTTACAGTTCTTATGTACATACTTAACAGGGATTAATTCTCTATTCGCAATTTCTATGTTCATGGGGTAATACAAATCATTCTTAGGAAAATCTAAATTCTTGGCAAAATCATCGGATATAAAGGAACAAGTAGCACCCGAATCACATAATAAGTAAGCATTAACTTTATTGATCGGAATGATACCTGAAACCACATCACAGGATTGAACTGCATCTTGCACCGTCATGTTGAAAGTCCGGGCGGTCGATCGGTTTGTTGCGGTTGGTCCGGTGATGGTTAAGGCATTTCCACTGTTGTTTCCTTGGTTTCTCCCCGATCCTCGACCTCCCGATCCCTTCTTGGGACAGTCTCTTGCCAGATGATCCTTCGAACCACAGTTGAAATAAGCACCCTTATTTGGGTTAGGACAGTTAGGTGCTATGTGGCCTTCCTGGCCACAATTGTAGCATACTCTTTTTCCTTTCATACATACTCCCAGATGAGCTTTCCCGCAGGTCGGGCATGCTTCGATTCTTTTTTTCTGATTACCTTGCTGATTTCCCGATGATGAGCTGTCGTTCCACCTTTTCTTCTGATTGAAATTTCCACCTCCTGTGCCACTTCTACTGGCCTTGTTATTAATTTCACCTTTACTCTTCTTCTTCTTCTTCTGATCTTGATTGTACTTGGTCACCGCATCGCTTCCACCTTCAGCGAAGATGGCCTTTTCCAATACTCCGACAAATGTGTTTATCTGAAACATTGATACTTTACTGTATACCCAAGGCTTTAGTCCTTGTTCGAATCTTCTGGCCTTTCTCTCGTCAGTGTGTACTTGATACGGGGCGAACCTTGCCAACTCGTTTAATTTAGCCGTGTAGTCAGGTACGCTCATGTTTCCTCGCTTGATTCCTTAAATTGAACCTCCATCCGATTCTCTGCGAACTAGTTGGGAAATACATTTCAAAAACATCTCTTTAAATCTCTCCCACGTAATTACACCTTCACCTCCTCGCACTTTGTTTGCTTGCCACCAAAGAGCTAGCCTCGCACTTCAAAGATAAACATTGCAAAAGCGGTCTTCCGGTCTTCTCTAACCCTAGCAACGTCGAAAACCTTCTCCATTTCCATAACCCATGTTTGAGTCTCGATTGGGTTCATGGAAACTTTGAACTCTGGCGGTCCCACCGCCTTGAAGTCTTTAAACGTTGTGTTTGGTGGAGCTTGAGGTTGATTATTCATGGCTCCAGTCAGTAAGTTCACCAACTGCTAAACGGGATTAGCATTGGCGTTATTGTTATTATTGGTAGACTCTTCCTGAGCCGGTTGACACTGCTGTCTTCTCCTTGGCGGCATATTTCTGTTAAATATATGCTTATTAGAACTTTATTTATTTCTCTAAATAGTTAAGGCATTTCTTAACAATTTAATATACTCATTTAACACATCATCTCAAACAACTCTATATATTTTCATTCAAATCAAAAGTTTTAACATTAAACGATAGCATAACTGCTATTTACATCAACTATCCTGGAATAAAGAATCCACAGGATTTAAAACATTCAAATATTCTTTCGTTCATAACCACGTCAGAATTTACATCTAAAAACTAATTAAGTTCTTCACATAATTAAGCAAATCATATCACTGCCGGTTAAGGTACTGATTAGCCTTGCTACGCTCCTCTTCTAAGATGCGATACATCGTTCTGCGATCCATCATGTACAAAGGTAGTCCTTCGAACTGGACTGGGTACCTCAAAACTCGATCTTGGGTCTCATTTATTGCCTTGTTAAGTGTAGAGTACGTCTCCCCAATCTTTACCTTCTTTGCACGACCATCATGTTCTGCACGATCAGCTCGACGTGATTCTCTTACCCATCCCTCCTCTGCTATGTTCAAATTTTCTTTTGAGGTTTCCTTGGTTCCTTCTTCACTTCTCTATCTCCTCGGTCTTATCTTCGGTTTGACCCTTCTCATGGACCAAATCCCATTCTACATTTCCCAATCGTGAGTGAAGAGTCGAAATCTCCCTCTCCTTCTACTCTAGAGTAATATGCTGAATAACCGCTTGCTCAGTCAAATTCTGGACCTCATCTCGTAACTCTACGTTACGGTCGTATAACATGTCATGCATCTCAGCATCAACGGTGTACCGTGGTAAGTCCTCTTCTTCCTCTTCCTCTTTCTCAACAAATTCCTCCTCAGGATCAGTCTCAGGTTCATTGTGATAACCTGAGATTTCGAATAATCAAAAATTTGCAAATATTTTTTTTTAAATATTAATATTAATATTATGTTGTGTAACTATGATACGAGTTTGGAGAATGAGCCAATTTGTGTATTGACTAATAAAATTAGAGTAGAGTTGTGCTTAATAAGCTTTAGAAACCCTAACCCTAATTGCCGGATAGGGATCAATAGAAAATATAATTAAAATAATTATATTGATGAGTACGTGTTTGTACTGTATAGAAATTTTGATCAATGATTGATCGGATAAGGTTTAAAATTTATAAACCCTAATAAGAGATTAGAAACCCTAATCTCAGAATTAGAAATCCTAACGTACCGTTAGAAACCCTAATTGTACGCCGGAAAACCCTAATTTCATATTCGAGAATCCTAAACCCTAAATTAGGAAACCCTAATCCTAATTGACAAGCCTAAGGTGTTTATTAAACTTTAATATGATTAGAAAACCCTAATTATATTTTAGTTATCTTAATTTCTATTTTACAACCCTAATTGTAATTTAGAAAATTTATTTTTCTAATTAAAACCCTAATTCGTGGGTTATAAACCCTAATGACCATTTTAACCCTAATTGCTAAATTAGGCAATTTTAATTAGGAATATTAATCCTAATTAGCAATATTGAATTTTATGATTAGGAAATATTAATATAATTATTGAATCGTAATTATAATTTTGGAGTATTAATTTTCTATTTTGAAAATCGAAATTCGAAAATCTTGAAAATTAAATTGCAAACCTAAAGGGTTTAAACCCTAAACCCTAAGGGTTTGTGAATTGGACAAGTATGCCATTAAAATTAATTTATAAATGACCAAAATGCCCTTTTAGTTTATTTTAATTGGATAACTTGCATTATTGTTACCAACTTTAGTTGTTGAACAACTTTGTTGACTTCTGTGACACAAAATCAGCAGCCAAAATCGTCCATTGCATCAGCCATAGTAACATAACACAATATATAAGAGATTTTGGAGAGAGAAAATTCATAAAACTAAGCCAATTTCTCATTTGCTCTCACCTCCTCTCTCTCTCTCTCCCAAACCTACGATTTGTTAAACAATTCAGTCCCAATATCAGTTACTAGAACAACAAAAACAGATAAGGAGATCATAGATCAAGATTTGATAAGAGAGGTATAAACCCTAGACTTATATTTTGATCATGTATGCTATGTTAGAGTTTGTGATTTTGTGTTTTTATAAGTGTTATATGATGTTTTATGATGATCTATGGTGATATACCATAGATCCATAACATCAAACAGCTTTAAAAGTGAAGTTTTTCAAAACTGTCCAAGAACAAATTTTGTGGTCTGACAAGCTAATGTCAGGCACCATAGATTCTTGTTCGTTTATGTTTTTTCTTGTTTTATGTTTTGAATTGGTAGTATGGTATGAGGGCTTTATTCTGCAAGTGGTATTACAACCATCAGATGTATAGATCGTGAGTTATAATCGGTCAAACATCGTTGACCGACGTTGACCAACTGAAATCTGGGTAACCCAGAAATTTGAAAACCGAGTTTGACAAGCTTTTGTAATGAGTATATCTATCGGATTGTTAGTGTTTTATTGTGTTTGTTGTATTCATATTGTAGCTGGTACTATGGACTGTAAATATATGCCTTAAGAGTCCTTAGATCATCAACATATCAAATGAATCAGGTGGTCAAACCTAGTCATTTGGTCACGGACACAGTTTCTGGAAAACCCAAAAACTGTAAAAACAAATTCTCTGACAACCTTTGACCAGATTTAATCTGGAGATTTGGATGTTTTGGGACTGAGATATTGACATCTCGTTGTTCCTTGTCATGAATAATACATGTTTAAACCATAAAATCACCAATATCGTGAGAGTAGCCTAGATTAAAATGATCTAGAAAGTACCAAGATGAACTGTTGGGTTTCGGGAAAACCCAGAAACCGTCTGACATGTACTTTGAAGGCATAGATCTGATTATTTGTTTGTTTTATGACCATGATTTGGATTGGATATTGTAGAGTTATAGTTCCACTATACGATCAGTGTCTAAGGTAGCCTGAATCATGTTTGTATCAAGAATCACAAGTGGTCAAACGAGTAAGTTTGAACTCGGGTCTGACAGTGTTCTTGAGCTCAAGAACACCTAAGACGACAGACAAGTGTCGCTATAGGCTTTAGCGACGGTTTTATTTATTTTGTAATTTCTGAATATTCCGAAAATTATTTAAAAATAGAAATAAATTCTAAAAATTATTAAAAATGGTTTTAAAAATTATTTTAAATTATGAAAAATAATTTTTGACCAATTAGAATATTTTTCTTTAATATTTATAATTATTTAAATATTAGAGGTATTTAATTTATTTAATTAGTGTATTAAATAAATTAGAGAAAAATTATTTAATATTATGAAAAATCATTTTAAATAAGAATAATGTATTTAAAAATATTTTGAGTTATAAAATACAACTTTTAATATTTTTGGAGAATTTTCATTAATAAATTAATAATATTGATATTAGATTTATTTAATTATTAAATTAAATAAATAAGATAAAAATGATTTTATTGATTTAAAAATCATTTTAAATAAGAATAAAGTGTGAGAAAATATTTTGAATTATAAAATATAATTTTCAATATTTTTGGAAGAATTCTCATTAATAAATTAATATTAATGATATTAGATTTATTTAATTATGATATTAAATAAATGAATTAAAAATGATTTTATTGATTTAAAAATCATTTAAAAATGAGAAAAATGTTTTAAAAGTATTTTAAGTTATAATTAATGACTTTTAATATTTTGATAATAATTTCATTAATATTTAAATATTAATGGTGATGATTTAAAATGATTTTAATTATTTTAAAAATAATTTAAGTAGAATATTGATGATTTAAAAATATTTTAAGTTATTAATAATAACTTTAATATTTTGACAAGTATATTATTAATATTTTTATATTATTAAATATTAATAATGATAAGATTATTTGATAATTAAATCATTTAAAAAGATTTAAGTGTTTGAAAAATTATTATAAATTATAATAATTGTTTATAAATTATTAAAAGCTTCAAAAATATTATAATAAATGATATTTAACTTATCTAAAATAATATTGAAGCTTAGAGACCGAGTTTAATTGACAATCAATGTGTTAATTATCGGATAGGGTGACCAGAACCCCGAGAATGGACCGAAGTCCAACCAGACCGAACTAGTTAGACTTGTTAAGTGTTTATATAGTTTATAAATACTAATGTGGCTATGTTGTAATTAGTCTAGGAGAAGTTTGACTGTAAAATACGGTGTTACGTGTTATAAATGATTGTGCTAATTGTGAGACCAACATTGTTGAATATAGATCTTACGAACGCAGTTAATTATATTGTGTAGCTGTAATCAACGCGGAAGGCAAGTTTCCTAACTCAACCTTGAGTTATATTCATTCAATTATTATAATGGTTAATTATCGCTAATTATACCATGTCCAGAGAATTTATTGTTGATTATTCGTAGTTAGTGCATGTTTAATAATTCAAATTGAATTATTGATTCGAAGAATATACATTTGTAGAATAACTATTATTGGATATTCATATTCGTAGAAGATAGAATTGACAGTACATATAATTCCTGTTTATTGTCAAATTATGTTGAGAAATGTCTTAGCTAATTATTCTGGCTAGACGAACATTTGTTAGAACTTGATAAATTCGAGAAAAGAATTCAATTGTTATTGGTAGATCGATGCCAATTATTTTGGCTAGATCGATAAGTAAATAGAAATTGAAATCATTGTGTTTCGTTGTTAAATCAAATTTTGATTCAAAGACTGAGAAGAACAACCTTTTATATAAAGGGAACATTTTAGGTCGTATATTCGACCATTGCACACTATTAAGTATTATGCATAATATAGGGTACAAGGAGTTGGCCGGCTCTAAGTACTTGCAGAGGGGTATGATTTAATCTTTATGGTTATCTGATACTCCTGCGTATGTATCAAAGTAAATCTTTGATAGATACCCGAGAAAATAAGTTCTAGATCTAGTGTGATCGCTCAGCATAAATCTGAAAAACATTCCACTTTGTTATTGCGTAGAATTGATTCTTGATTATTCAATAGAATATCGTAGAAACTTTGAAAGCGTTGTACTCTTTCATTATTAGATTATTGCGTTGCCTAGAATACTAGAAGACTTGTTATTGATTAACAATTTTTTCAGCTATTTCAAAGTTCACCGAACTTTGGTTTCATTCTATCAAAATAGATAGTCTATTTTTGTTGATTCATATACCTTTATTATATGTCTTAACTTGTGGGACAAACTAGTTGCTCACCCTTACTATAAATAAAAATTTCAGCTAGGAACGAAGAGGCCATTGGATCGAAAGAAGAACAAAAGGCAAAGGCAAGATCTTTGGAGTAGTATAATGAACAATATTATTATTATGTTGTATTTGTAAACCCTTTTTGTTTATCTAAGGGTATATTTTATAATTTTAAGGTTAGTAAACACAGGACTTATGTATTAACAACTTATGTTAATGACTTATGTATTCTATTTATATATGAATGGGTAGTTAAATGTTATTATATTGTGGATCGTGAACACCAAACTCGGGGGTCAGGTAACCCGGATTTGGGGGTATCACAGGTTGGTATCAAAGCTGTAGTGACCAAGGTGTCACTAGTTAGTAGAAGAGCCGTAGGTTATAAACTTTAAGTGTGGTGGGGGAAAACCCTAGGATTATAACCATAAGCGATATAGAAAACTCATTTAGAGTTCTAAGTGAGAGATTGCAGAATTGTATCAATAATGAGATAAGACATAGTGTGAGAAGTTTGTCTTGGTGAAGTACTAATCAAGTTATTTAAAGCTGATTGTAGGATGTCCGGAGAAGATGAAATGAGTGCGAGAGATGCTGGCAAATTGTTGCACCAGATGCTAGAAGGCCGAGGTGCCAACCTGAAGTGAATCGGTTGAGAAGGTGGGAAAGATGAACCTATGGTTAATCTGGGAGCGATCATGATGATTATCCCGAGATGTATCGAGTGGAGATGAGGAGGCGAGTCTGAGCCAAGCTAAGGTGGAGTTAAAGAATAAGACTAAAGTTGAAAAACAAGATCAACTATCTCTGCAGAAGTTCAAGAACTCCGAGTAAAGTGTTTCTTCTAGGAGGAGTTATGGAAGATGGAGCGGCATTACATGAAATGACTGAAGAAAGAGAGCGAGCTCAAAGCGAGGTGGAAAGGATGAAGAAGGCGAAAGGTGGTGGATCATCTAAAGGAACAATCAAGCAGCGAAAGATAAGAAAAAGAGGAAGAGGGACAACGGCGACCCTAATTACGAAAATTCAAGCTTAGAAGAAGAAGTAAGCCTGTATCAAGTGTGGAAAGACTCACGCGAGAGAATGCATGATGTGGAAGAATGTCTGTTTCAACTACAAGTAGGAAGGACATATTTCTCTGCATTGTCCTAAGCCAAATTTGAGGAAGTGTTTTTCATGTGGGCAAACGGGTCACGGATTCAACAAGTGTCCTAACAAGAAGAAGATTGGTGAAGGGAGTGGTCGGTAGACAACTTAGATATATGTAATAGTATCTTTTGGGTAGAAGACTATGATATTAAGTGTTGTAATATCGAGAATGAAGTTAAGCATATGTAAATATATGTGTTTGTATGAATGAAATCCTTATTTTCTATATGAATATAAGATTAAGATTTATTTGCATGTTCTTAAAATTCATACTTATGGTAAGTTAATGACTCATAATTATATGAAATGTTTTGAACCCCTCAGTGAATGGACGCCAAAGGGCTGACTAGGATAAGTTCATACACTCATATAATTGTGGCAAGTTCCTGAACTCATAAGTGTGGTAAGTTTGACGAACTGGGAATAACTACTTATAAATGGAGAATTACAACTTTTTGTGTAAAGTTGTGTCGTTAATCCTGATATGATTTAAAAATGGATAGTAAATGTGTTAAGTACTATATGTACTATGTGTTATTTTAATAAATATGTGATTATGTGAGAAATATGTGTTGAATTCCAATTGTGTTAAGAATTTTTGTAAAGAAAGAGAATTAATATAAGATTTTTATTTAAATCAGATCATGCCGCCTAGACGACAAAATCGAAACCAGCGAGAAGAAAAGTCCGTGAATAACGAAGGAGGTCAAGCTGACCCAATGCAAAACTTTGCGGATATGATAGCCGAAGCTATGAAGAATAGAGCTCCAGTAGTAAGAGGAAGGGTGAGAGGACAGCCAACAGATAGATTAGCTAGCCTCAAAGACTTTAAAGCGATAGGACTCCCTGAATTTAAAGGAACCACAAATCCGATTGAAGCCCAAACTTGGGTGAAGGAGATGGAGAAAGCATTCGTCATTGCGCGAGTGGCAGAAGGGCAAAAGACGGCTTTTGCAACTTATCCGATGAAGGGAGAAGCTAATTACTGGTGGGAGACGAACCAAGCGAGAGCTGGTACAGAGGTGGTGTTGTGGACAAGATTCAAGGAGTTGTTCTTTGAGAACTACTTCTCGCCGAGTATACAATCCAAGATGGAAGTCAAATTCTTAGAACTTAAGTAGGAGAACATGTCGGTATTTGAATATGCTGCCAAATCAAACGAGCTGGCAAGATTTGCACCTCATCAGGTGGACACAGAGGCGAGAAAGGCAAGATGATTCGAGAACGAACTGAAACCAGGAATATTCAACAAGGTAGCGGTATTGCAGATTAACACGTTCGCGGCGTTGATGGAAAAGGCGTTAATTGCTGAAGGAGGGAGCAAAGCTGCGTCTCGATTTCATCAGGATAAGAAGAAGAAGAAGACAAATGACGAAGGAAGCAGTGGAGGTAGTAACCCGAATAAGAGGAAATGGAGCGAGAATACCCAAACGGGTAGCAAAACTGAAGATAATTGGAAAGGAAGGGAGCCATGTTCGAATTGTGGGAAGAACCATGCTGGAGTTTGCCTAAAGAAGAAGGGAGTTTGCTATAACTGCGGGAAAGAGGGACACATGTCGCCCAATTGTCCCAATCCGAAGAAAATTCAAGGTTGCTTTGGATGCGGATCAACTGATCATTTGGTTCATAACTGTCCGAAGAAGAATGCGGAAAAGGAAAGTGGCAACAAGGGACCCAGTGGCGGAACCTTGGCAACTCGAGGACCTGCACAGCTAGGAAGACCAACGGCCCGTACATTCAACATGATGGCGCATGATGCAGTGGCTACTCAGGAGGTAGCAACAGGTAATGATTTTGTTTAGAAATTTAATTACGCGAGTATTATGAGTTAGATAATTCTTTGAACTGTTTTCTTTTATAGATTCAAGTCACAGGTTAGAATTTGAAACACAAATTTATATTGTGTTGATAAAAAAAAGAATTGATGATACAACTTTAAAAGATTATAGAGAATAAGAAAGCGGTGATTCCGAGGACGGAATCCTTTTAAGGAGGGGTGAATGTGATAACCTGAGATTTTGAATAATCAAAAATTTGCGAATAATTTTTTTTTTTAATATTAATATTAATTATCAATTTTGTGATAAGTAAGCTGTGATACGAGTTTGGAGAATGAGTCAATTTGTGTATTGACTAATAAAATTAGAGTAGAGTTGTGCTTAATAAGCTTTAGAAACCCTAACCCTAATTTTGGGATAGGGATTCATAGAAAATATAATTAAAATAATTATATTGATGAGTACGTGCGTGTCTGATCAGTATAGAAATTTTGATCAATGATTGATCGGATAAGGTTTAAAATTTATAAACCCCAATAAGAGATTAGAAACCCTAATCTCGAGGATTAGAAACCCTAACATCTTGTTAGAAACCCTAATTGTATGCGAAAAAACCCCTAATTTCATATTTGGAATCCTAAACCCTAAATTAGAAACCTTAATCCTAATTGGCAAACCTAATGTGTTTATTAAACTTTAATATGATTAGAAAACCCTAATTATATTTTAGTTATCTTAATTTCTATTTTACAAACCCTAATTGTAATTTAGAAAATTTATTTTCTAATTAAAATCCTAATTAAGTGGGTTATAAACCCTAATGACCATTTTGACCCTAATTGCTAAATTAAGCAATTTTAATTAGGAATATTAATCCTAATTAGCAAGATTGAATTTTATGATTAGGAAATATTAATATAATTATTGAATCCTAATTATAATTTTGGAATATTAATTTTTATATTTTGAAACCGAAATTTGAAAAAATCTTGGAAATTAAATTGCAAACCTAAAGGGTTTAAACCTAAACCTAAAGGGTTCAAACCTAAACCCCAAACCCTAAGGGTTTGTGAATTAGAACAAGTATGCCATTAAAATTAATTTATAAATGACCAAAATGCCCTTTTTAGTTTATTTTAATTGGATAACTTGTAAATTGTTAACAACTTTAGTTGTTGAAAAACTTTGTTGACTTGTGTGACTCTAAAAAATCATCGACCAAAATCGTCCATCAGCATCAACTATAGCAACATCTTGCAACATATCATGTATAGAGATTTTGGAGAGAGAAAATTCATGAAACTTTCCATATTTCTCATTTGCTCTCACCAACTCTCTCTCTCTCTCTCTCAAACCTCTGATTTTGTTAAGTAATTCAGATCCCCATAATCGATTTACTAGAACAACAAAAAGCAGATAAGGAGATCATAGATCAAGATTTGATAAGAGAGGTATAAACCCTAAACTTATATTTTGATCTTGTATGCTTTGAAAAAGTTTGTGTTTTTGTGTTTTTATAAGTGTTATATGATGTTTTATGATGATCTATGATGATCATACCATATATCCATAACATCAAAGTGCTTTAAAAGTGAAGTTTTTTAAAAGCTGTCCAAGAACAAATTTTGTGGTCTGACAAGCTAATGACAGGCGCCACAGATTCTTGTTCGGTTATGTTTTTTCTTGTTTTATGTTTTGGATTGGTAGTATGGTATAAGGGCTTTATTCTGCAAGTGGTATTACAACCATCAGATGTATAGATCGTGAGTTATAATCGGTCAAACATCGTTGACCGACGTTGACCAACTGAAATCTGGGTAACCCAGAAATTTGAAAACCGAGTCTAACAAGTTTTTGTAATGAGTATATCTGTCGGATTGTAAGTGTTTTATTGTGTTTGTTGTATTCATATTGTAGCTTGTACTATGGACTGTAAATATATGCCTTAAGATTCCTTAGATCATCAACATATCAAACGAATCGGTGGTGGTCGAACTAGGCCATTTTGACACGACTTGGCGTTTACGGAAAACCAAAAATTGTAAAAACAATTCTTCGACAACCTTTGACCGGATTTAATCTGAGATTTGATTATTTGGGATGAGATATTGTTTTATCTTGTTGTTCCTTGTCATGAATAATACATGTTTAAACCATAAAATCACCAATATCGTGACGAAGAGCCTAGATTAAAATGATCTGAAAAAGTACCAAGATGAACTATTGGGTTTCTGGGAAACCCGAAAACCGTCTCGACATGTACTTTTGGAGGCATAGATCTCGATTATTGTGTTTGTTTTATGACCATGATTTGATTGATATTGTAGTATTATAGATAACTACTACGATCGATCGAGTCTTAAATTTGCCGAAACATATTTGTATAAAGAATCACAAGTTTGGTCAAACGAGTAAGCTTGAACTTTGGATTGATATCGATGTTCTTGAGCTCAAGAACACCTAAGACGACGACGACATTGTGTCGCTATAGGCTTATAGCGACGGTTTATTTATTTTATTTTACGAATATTCTAAAATTATTTAAAAATAGAAATAAATTCTAAAAATTATTAAAATGGTTTTAAAATTATTTTAAATTATGAAAAATAATTTTTGACCAATTGAATATTTTTCTTTAATATTTATAATTATTTAAATATTAAAAGTATTTAATTTATTTAATTAGTGTATTAAATAAATTAGAGAAAAATTATTTAATATTATGAAAAATCATTTTAAATAAGAATAATGTATTTAAAAATATTTTGAGTTATAAAATACAACTTTTAATATTTTTGGAGAATTTTTTAATAAATTAATATTAATGATATTAGATTTATTTAATTATTAAATTAAATAAATAAGATAAAAATGATTTTATTGATTTAAAAATCATTTTAAATAAGAATAAAGTGTTAGAAAATATTTTGAATTATAAAATATAATTTTAAATATTTTTGGAAGAATTCTCATTAATAAATTAATATTAATGATATTAGATTTATTTAATTATGATATTAAATAAATGAATTAAAAATGATTTTATTGATTTAAAAATCATTTAAAAATGAGAAAAATATTTTAAAAGTATTTTAAGTTATAATTAATGACTTTTAATATTTTGATAATAATTTCATTAATATTTAAATATTAATGGTGATGATTTAAAAATGATTTTAATTATTTTAAAAATCATTTAAGTAGAATATTGATGATTTAAAAATATTTTAAGTTATTAATAATAACTTTAATATTTTGACAAGTATGTTATTAATATTTTTATATTATTAAATATTAATAATGATAAGATTATTTGATAATTAAATCATTTAAAAATGATTTAAGTGTTTGAAAAATTATTATAAATTATAATAATTGTTTATAAATTATTAAAAGCTTTCGAAAAATATTATAAACGATATTTGACTTATCTAAAATAATATTGAAGCTTAGAGACCAAGTTTAATTGACAATCAATGTGTTAAT
Organism: Panax ginseng; assembly: GCA_020205605.1. Classification (NCBI taxonomy): domain Eukaryota; kingdom Viridiplantae; phylum Streptophyta; class Magnoliopsida; order Apiales; family Araliaceae; genus Panax; species Panax ginseng. Next base: position 26,927,857 of record CM035146.1, on the reverse strand, counting down.
TGTCGGATAGGGTGACGAACACACGAGAATGGAATGAAAAGGCCAACGGATAGAACTAGTTAGACTTGTTAAGTGTTTATATAGTTTATAAACACTAATGTGGCTATAATAGTAATGTGTCTAGGAGAAGTTTGTTTGTAAAATACTGATTATTACGTGTTATAAATGATTGTGCTAATTGTGAGGCCAACATTTGTTGAATATAGATCTTATGAACGCAGATTAATTATATTGTGTAGTTTGTAATCAACGCGGAAGGCAAGTTTCCTAACTTCGACCTTGAGTTATATTCATTCAATTATTATAATGGTTAATTATCGCTAATTATACCATGTCCGAGGAATTTATTGTTGATTATTCATGAGTTAGTGCATGATTAATAATTCAAATTGAATTCTTGATTAGGAGAATATACATTTGTAGAATAAGCTGTTGTTGGATATTCATATTAAGTAGAAGATAGAATTAACGATCTGAGATAATTCACATTATTGTCAAATTATGTTGAGAAATGTCTTAGCTAATTATTACGGCTAGAGCGAACATTTGTTAGAACTTGATAAATTAGAGAAAAATTCAATTGTTATTGGTAGATCGATGCCAATTATTTCTACTAGATCGATAAGTAAATAGAAATTGAAATCATTGCGTTTCGTTGTTAAATCAAATTTTGATTCAAAGATTGAGAAGAACAACCTTTTATATAAAGGGAACATTTTAGGTCGTATATTTAGACCATTCTTGTATTTATTAAGTATTATGCATAATATAGGGTACAAGGAGTTGGCCGGCTCTAAGTACTTGCAGAGGGGTATGATTTAATCTTTATGGTTATTTGATACTCCTGTGTATGTATCAAAGTAAATCTTTGATAGATACCCGAGAAAATAAGTTCTAGATCTAGTGTGATCGCTCAGCATAAATCTGGAAAACATTCCATTTTGTTATTGCGTAGAATTGATTCTTGATTATTCAATAGAATATCGTAGAAACTTTGAAAGCGTTGTACTCTTTCATTATTAGATTATTGCGTTGTCTAGAATACGAGAAGACTTGTTATTGATTAACGATTTGTTTAGCTATTTCAAAGTTCACCGAACTTTGGTTTCATTCTATCAAAATAGATAGTCTGTTTTTGTTGATTCATATACCTTTATTGTATGTCTTAACTTGCGGGGAAAACTAGTTGCTCACCCTTGCTATAAATAAAACATTTCAGCTAGGAACGAAGAGGCCAGCAGGTCAAAGAAGAACAAAGGCAAAGGCAAGATGCTGGAGTAGTATAATGAACAATATTATTAATAAGTTGTATTTGTAAACCCCTTTTTGTTTATCTAAGTGGTATGTTTATAATTTTAAGGTTAGCAAACCTGGGACTTATGTATTAACAACTGTATTTATAATGAATGGGTAGTTATTCCTATTATATATGGATGAATGGGTAGTTAAATGGTATTATATCCCCGACCAACAACGGATCAATGAACACCTAATTATTTAGAAATTATTATAAGTCATTTAAAAATAATATGATTTGGTCTTTAAAATATCCGAGATAATATTGAATCGCATGATTGAGTTTTAAACTCGATAATTACTCGATAAAGTCGCTTGGTGATAATCAAAATGCTACCTGAAATTGATCCAAACTGTATAGTTTGATCAGTATAAGTATTTGTTTATGTCTTAATGACTAGTATAATTATGAGACAATGTGATTAGGATATGTGTTAACTCGTAAATAATAAATCTTATGTGTTATATATGTTATTCTAATCAATAGAAACAATCTTATAAATGATAGGTCATTGAATTAAAGATATAATTAAGTTGTGTAAGCAATGCACCGCATAAGTTTCTTAAATCTTACTTTTTTATTTGAGTAAGTATCTAAACTATCATTTACGTTGTGCAAGTATCCTAAACTCTTGTTTTACTTTATTCAACGGATATCGTAAACAAGTATCTTTACGTTTGCATTTTCTTTATGCAATGGACATGAGTAAGAAAGTTTCAGATTTATATTTTTATTGTAAAGGTTATTAACCATATTGTCGTATATATTATATTCGATCATTGTTTATCAACATGATATTATATCATATAACTCATATATATATATTCTATTTGTTAATTTCGAAATATGATTATACAAGTGTCCTCACTTGGATAATCATTATAGTCAAACACATGTTGATATATATATATATAGTCGTCTAAGCTATTTGATCAGCTAGACACAGATTTAGAATATCGTTGAATATGATAAAACCTTCTTGTATCCAATCAAATTATTTTGGTTCGAAATCTCGACTAAGTATGAACATCCCTAATCTGGGAAAAACTTTTTGTGCTTTAGAGGATATGATGAACGAGAATATCGTTCTAGTATGTAGTATTGATCAATACAGGACATAACAGGCTGATCACCCCCCATGCCTGTAAGTTATGATGGTTTGCAGATGAAGTTCTGTTTGACCTTTTTGAAAACTGAAAACTATGTTCATAGTCTATCGACTGCTCTCCATTTATGGTCAATACGTAGTTTCAAAATTTGAAATAAGAATTGTTATATTGTTTAGTGTTGCTTCAGTACTTCACAACTATTGCTCCGTTGTTGAAGAATCGTTCAAAGAAAACATTTAATCCTTTCAGCTAATATTTATAATTGTTATTACTTGTTGGGCACTCAAATGCCCATTCTTGCTTAATTTAAATGTTTTTAGCTATGTATGATCGACCTGAAGGTTCAGGCAAGAACAAAGGGAAAGGATAGCTATCAGATTAAGTTTGAGTTATCTTATGTAATAACTAGAGTTAAATAAATTTATGATATTTATTATCTATCATGTAATGAAATGTTTTAAGGTCACGTAACTAGGATTTAGACAACTCTGATATGTAAATTAAGTTTGATATTTATGACATTATTATTATTATTATTTTGCTCAAAGAAATGGTATCGTGAAGCACTGAGTTCAGGTTTCAAGTACCTGAATTTGGGGGCGTCACAAGTACCATATGGACTACTAGCAAAGATGCGATGTGTGCTGAGTCCTAGAAAAGTTATAAGAAGAAGATAAGAATATAAATCATCCAAGATGAAGAACGTATAAGTAAGACATCTCTGTATGTCATAAAGTCGTAAACTGGTAAAGGAAGTTAGTCGCGTAAATTTATATTGCAAGAATGCGAACCCTAAGAAGTAAAGTTAAGTAAACCAATGCGTAAGTTTAATATATGACTAATTGGTGTTTATGTTTTCTCCTTATGTGTTATATATGAATTGGAATGAGCAGTTCAACGTAAGCTGTAGCTGGGCGTAACGCAAGTTTCTTAACTTCATTCATATTCTAAATGAATGCTAGTTTCTTAAACTTCTCAGATGTTGAACTTGAGAAGTCTTGTCTATGTGCATATGTGCGATGTATGTAAAAGGTAGTAGTATGTATGAGGCCTTGTGCCACAATGTGAACACTTCAGTGTTTCTATGATATGAATTGTTCTGTGATTGAGCTGTTAAATACAAGTATGTTATGTTTATACATAAACCTTTATTGTTAAGTCTATGCTAATGATTCTAGCCAGACAGGATGTGTATGAAAAAGGTAGGGGAATAAAAGTTTTTCAAAGTGAAAGTGACTTATGTTTTAAGATGATAGGAATCGAGACTATTCCTATTATTCAAAATGCTTCATAACCTTTGTTCGGTTATAGAAGTTTTAAAGGGACGTTTAAACTCTTGAAGTTATTTGTTCAACTGTTATGACTTGTTAGGCAATTGAATGCTCACACTTGCTTTAAATGAAAAATATTTTCAGTGAACAAGGTTAGAAGAACTTAAGAATCCCGTAAAGATCGAGCTGACGGTATCCAGATGAAGTACCATTCAGAAGGTGAATGAGCGAGAAGATCAAGTGAAGACTTGTAATGTAAAAAGATGAAATTGAATTATAGACTAGTTTAATGAACTATTATGTATCCTTGGTGGCGGATAAAAGTCACTCTTGTAAAATGAATTGAATAATGTATTTATTATTATTTGTAATGAAAAAAAGTTATAAGGTTTCCAGAACTTGGGATTTGAGAGTGTATGTCATTATATTTCAGTATATAATGATGTATGTTGGATGAATGATGTACTCATGACGTACGAAATCTGGCTGTGAACATAGACCAGATTTTGGGGTGTTACAAGTTGGTATCAGAGCTGATAAGTTATAAACCTTAGGTAGGAGTACCTAAGACTATAATCGTAGAGAGAATGATAAGAAGATCACCATGTGATCATAGTGATTCGTAGTAACACAGGGGTCGTTAAACGATGAATGATTTATAGCTAATACTATGAATTAAGGGTACTATGAAGTAGTACGGGAAGAAGAACTCAAATTGGGGTGTGAAGGATAGCATATGAATTAAAGAAAATTCGTATTAAGTAAAGAGATATTTAGAATATGTAAAATTTCAATTGAGGACTCATGTGATAGCTGAGTTGTATGAACCTTTGTTATGGGCAGAGGTTTGTGCTTGGTGTAACAACTGCTTAGCTTATTATAGTGATAATCATTGGGATTGGTCGCGCTATCAACATGTATATGACGAGAAGGTGAATCTTTTCTGATGTATATACTTGATAAGTAAAGGACGATAAGGCAGGTGCAAGTTCTTAAAACTCATACTTATGGTAAGTTCGTGACTCGTAATAATATGGTATGTTTTCGAATGTCTCAGCGAATGGATGCCCATGGTATGTCTGCATAGTTCTTAAACTCATATTATTATGGAAAGTTCCTGAACTCATAATGTGTGGTAAGTTGATGGATCTAAGGTATATATATGTCGTAACAACCCTGAATTTTGGATTATCCAGAATTTTGGTTTAAAGAATTAGTTATTAATAAAAGGAATTTTTATTAATACTATTTTGTGTTATGTGTTTATTAATCATTCTATAACCTAGGATGATTATAATTCGGGAGTATTCTGGCTACGAGCTAGATTGAACGAGTAAGAATTTTCAAGACGAAAATGAAAGTTTTCTGGGAACAAAATATTTTTCGGGGAAAAAGACAAAATAGGCACTATTCATCAGTTTCTACTCGGAGTTTTATTTTGAAATTCTGAGAAGTTATTGATTACGTAAAATGTTGAGATGTGATGAAATATTTAATAATATTTCAGTTATGGTAAAAATAAAGTTTTCGCCTGCGGACTCAAAACCTAAGGGTTAGGGAAAGTGAGTTCCGAGAATGTTATGATCGCGTATAATAATTAGGGTTATTATGCGTGAGAAATACGAGTATGATACTAGTTATTATACGAGTATAGTACGAAGATCAGTACGACGTATAATTCGAATATCGTATGATCGAAAACAAAGATTATACGAGAATGGAATGCGTAGAATGCGATTAGTCTTAATGGACTTTGTGTTCATGGACTTTGTAGAATCCAATAGGACTTGGATTATGTCAAGCCCACTGATTTGTGAAATCAAGCCCAAGTTAGGCCCAATAAGAATTAGGGTTAAGGCCCAAACAAAGAAAAAAAACCGTGGATCGAACCGATGGGTAAACGGATAGGTAAGAACCATTGGGGCAACCCATGGGGTGACCCATGTGGCATGTGGGTCGGCCACTTGGCCACCAAGTAAACTTGGTGGCTAAGCCATCAATAGTAAGGAAGTGGGGGATGATGACCAAATTGCCCCTAGCTTTGGTTTTCTATAAATAGAAAGCTTAAGTTCATATTTTTAGGATTTTGAAAATCCTACACCTTAGAGAGAGAGCTTGAGAGCTTGGAGAAGAAGAAGAAGGAAGAGATTGAGCATGAATTCTCGGATCAAAAGTGATCATGAAATAGAAAGGCTTGCAAATCGCCGGCTTTGTATAACGGAAGAGGATTAAAGAAGAACGGTAATCCGAACTCTAGTTTCTTCTAATATTTTCTTTAAGTTTTCTATGTCAAAAACATAGCTTAATGAGAATAGGGAGAAGATGATGTTAGAAATGATTTCATATGGTTGAAATCATGAAATAAGAATTAGAAATTTAGTTTATAAATTTCTAAAGGAAGTATAAGATTCGTAAGGGTTTTTAGCGATCCGAATGAATCTTATGAACGAGTAGGTGAAATAAGTAAGGAATGATGTTCTATAACAACAAATTTTCAATAAAAAGTAGAATCGTAATCCAAAATATCGATTAAAATGAAGAACGAACGAAGAACGCGAAGAACACGCGAAGAACGCGAAGAACTTTGTTGATGGACAAATTGAAAACCATCGTAGGATAATTGTTGTTGATGGATAAATTTAAAACCATCATAGGATAATTGTTGTTGATGGACAAGTTTAAAACCATCGTGTATAAGTTAGTTGCATATTTCTTGGTTAGGAACGGTAGAAACGTTCATGAAGAACGGATTAAAACTTAGCTATAACGAAGTTATGGCGAAATTTTCGTAAAAGACGAACGAGAATTAGAAAGTTAGAGAATTAACCCGAACGTGTAGGGTTTCATAAGGAAGTAAGAGGACGTATAAAACGTGAGTCGTAGAGTCAAGAACGAATGAGTTCCGAGTTCGGATGACCGAATTACGGACGAGCGAGCGAAGAACGTTAAAAGCGTAAAAAAAGAACGAAGGGTTAAGATCAAGAAAATTGAATGGCACGTTAACGGATTTAGAACGAAGTTCTGTCCAAGGGGTATTGAAGTACATAAGATAAGGAAGAGAATGGCTTTGGAACGACCTCGTTCAGAGTTATAACAAAGAAGTTATGAGATCGTAAAGTACGCGTCTCAAACTTAATGCAGGACTTAGAAATTTTTCTAGGGTTTTGTCTCAACTCATGCCAGAGACAGATGAGTGAGAAGTGGCCATAGCGGCAAAGCTCGACCATAATGTTCTCGGAGAGTGGCGCCAGAAGCGAGAGATAACGAGGGTTTGAAATACATGACTGCACCAAGGAAGAAAGGAAGAAGGCGCAGCAGAGCACGTTGAGAGAGAGAGGCACGCAAATAGCAGTACGGCAGGAAAGCAAATGCCCAAAAATGAGATTTTATTTCAAGTCTTTGGGGATGTGCAAGAAAGAAGAATGAACATGTAGTTCACATAATTTAACACTTAAGTAAGTGTGTTAAACCTTTAGTGAAGGTTGAACGGAAAGATTTAACGAGATTAAAAGATAGAGAATGTAAATGCTAGATTACGTGAATCGATAAATGGGGGACGTAGAGTCGTGATAAATGAACGTGAGGATTACCGTGATTGTGATTCCTTAGACGTTGAGTGATTTAAGGTAATGAATAACATTCCGATGTTATGTCATGGTAATAAGAGATAAGTGTAAAGCGTATAGACGCTATGAACGCAACGTTGTTGTGATGAACGATCGGTCTTAGCATACAACAGACCGTATGGCTTTGACATTAAGAAAGAATAATGAACATGGGGTTCATGGGATGGATAACGATGAATGAAATTGAAACCTTGAGTAAAGGTTGAGTGAGAGATTAAGAGACGAGCAATGTGAACGTCGAATACGTAAACGATCCTCGTGAATCGTAGTTGCGTCGGATGAACGTTCTAAGTGTACAATGGTTGTATGACTTGGACGTTGATGAAAGTACTAAGTAAGATATTAATGGTATCAAGGAAAGCCGTAGAGAACAGTAATGAGATTAATGAAAGTCTGAGGGTGAGTCGGATAGAGAATGTTAGAATGAATATAAGCGTTAGACACTTAAGCCAACGTAAGGGTTGAGTGTACGCGATTATTAAATGTGCATAACCTACAGTCCGTGTATGGTTTGACCGTAAGGTAATAAAGAATGTTGTTTAATCATGAACGGTGAAGAAGCTGAATTTAAGATAAATAAGTATAACGTTAAGAAGCCGAGTTAATAAGTATAACTTGGATAAATATTCCGAGTTGAAGGAACTGGATGTTGTAAGGTATAAATAAGTTCATATGAAATGTTTAATGCTATGACCTTGTAGTATTGACATTGAATGATCGTTTCGAGTATACAAAAGACTGTATGACTTAATCGATAAAGAATGAATCTTGATGTATGGCATTTGGTTGCCAGAAAGCCGTAAAGAATAAGAAGTTGACTTAACGAACGTTAAAGTTTAATAGTTCAAATAAGTTAAGATGAGTTTAGGTTGTGGTACAATCGTAACCTTTGATGGTCGACATATGGGATCTGGGCTAAACAATTCCTTCAGAGAGCGAAGGTATATACAAAACTGGCAACCGATCTAACTCACTGTGTGGGCAGTGTAGATGAGACGTATTTGTTGGTTGTTTGTGGGAAACCACTCATAGTACCATATGGACTACTAGCAGAGAAGCGATGTACGCTGAGTACTAGAAAAGTTATAAGAAGAAGATAAGAATGCAAATCATCAAAGATGATGAACGTTTTGAGTAAGACATCTCCGTATGTCATGAAGCCGTAAAGCGGAAATGAAAGTTAGTCGCGTAAACATATATTGCAAGAACGCGAACCCTAAGAAGTAAAGTTAAGTAAACCAATGCGTAAGTCAAGTATATGACTAATTGGTGTACGTGTTATTTCCTTATGTGTTATATAGGGATTTGGAATGAGCGCTTCGAAAATCGTAGTCGTAGCTATGCGTAAGAAAGTTTCCTAACTTCATTCATGCTATATGAATGCTAGTTTCTTAAACTTCTCGGATGTTGAACTTGAGAAGTTCTGCATTCATGTCTTGAATGTGCGATATTTGTACAAGGTGGTAGAACGTATGAGGCCTTGTGCCACAATTTGAACACTTTGGTGTTTCTATGAGATGAATTGTTCTATGATTGAACTGTTCAATAAAAGTATGTTCGGTTTATACATGAACCATTATTGTTAAGTCTGGGATATTGATTCTAGCTTGACAAGATGTGTATGAAAAAGTTAGAAGAATGAAAGTATTTCAAAGTGTAAGTGACTGAATGTTTTAAGATGATAGGAATCGAGACTATTCCTATTATTCAAGCTGCTTCATAACCTTTGTTCGGTTATAGAAGTTCTAAAAAATGTTTAAACTCTTGAAGTTGTTTGTTCAACTATTATGACTTGCTGGGCAATTGAATGCTCACACATGCTTTAAATGAAAAACATTTTCAGCGAACGATGTTTGAAAGAACTTAGGGATCCCGTAAAGATCAAGCTGAGCGGTATCCAGACGAAGTGTCATTCAGTATATGAATGTGCGTGAAGAGCAAGTGAAGACTTGTAATATAGAATGATAGAATTAAACTATAGATTAGTTTAATGAACAGTTATGTATCCTTGGTGGCGGATGAAAGTCACTCGTGTAAGATGAAAAGAATAATGTAATTATCATTATTTGTAATGAAAGAGGTTATAAGGTTTCGAGAACCTGGGATTTGAGAATGTATGTCATTATATTTAGCTATATAATGAAGTATGTTTGGAAGGAAATGGAATAGTGATACACGGAGTCCGGGTCTAAAAGTAGGCCAGCTTTCGGGGCATAACAAATGTTTAGACTTAAAACACGTTGTTTTCAGTAGGCTTAGTATTGAAGGTGCTGGAGAAGATTAAGTATTGTCGCAGTAAGACAATGAAAGAAGATGGAGAATAGGATATTCCAAGTCATCTAGCTACGTTAGATTTCGAACTTTATTGAAATCGTGCTAATATGTACATTTTGAAAAGGAAATAATTCGTTCAACTTTTGGAACCCGTAGATTTTAAAAGAGCTATTCTTGGTATGTCTATGCTAATTGCTTCAGCTAGACAGAAATTTATTTAAATATATCAAAATGTATTTTATATCATTTGTACATTTGATGCAAGGATGGTAAAAGGATGGAGTTATTAATGAAATTGAACCTGGTGTTGGATGTGATCTTAGGATCAACAACCCGCTATGGTATGATGTATAATGACTAAGTCACAAACTGACGAAGTCCTCAACGTATTGTGAAAAGTACGGTATCATAACGTCATAAACCGTTTTGATGTATTGTGAAAAGAATTTAAAGTAGTCGATGTCAATTGAGTTGACTAGACGAATGTTTCGCGTTGATATCCAATTTATTGGTATGGTCTAAGCTACTTGATTCGGCTAGAGAAATGGTATGTCATGTTATAAGAAAATCGAGCTTTCTTTGAGAACTTGTTCCAAACCAAATTGTTTTGGTGCGGAATCTAATGATTAAGTCTGAGGATAACATAGAAGAGGTATTTTACTTTCTTGGTGATAGTAAACTGACTGTTAAAGAAGGGCTTATGGCGAAATGCTGTTTAACCTAGTAAGAGTTCATGGTAAATTTGACCCCTCAGCAAAAGTATGAAACATTTTCATATAAATTTTATATTCCTCGTTATTCCTTCTACTTCATGATTCTTGATAGGTTATGGGGGTTGGGATGAGGGAAAGATAAGAACTCCGTTGAAGAGAAGATGAGAAGAAGGGTAGGCTAAAATTTTGAGAACGAAATTCTGTGAAGAATGGGTGAATGTGATGACCCGGGTAAGGGTGTGGTTTTAAAAAATTCCGAGAACGGAATTTTTATAAGGGGGAAGAGTGTGACGACCCAAAAATTCGGGTTGTCCAGAATTTAAGTTTAATGAATTAGTTATTAATAAAATGAATTTATTTATACTATTATGTGCTATGTGTTTATTAATTATTCTTTAACTAGGATGATTATAAGTCGGGAGGATTCTGGCTACGAGCTAGACTGGACGAATAAGAATTTTCAAGACAAAAATAAAATTTTTCCGGGAATAAAATATTTTCAGGGAAAAAGATGAAATAGACACTATTCACCCGACGAAATCCTAAGGGTTAGGTTTTGAATAACCTAGGCCATTACGAGAGTTCGGTATGTCGAAATGACATTCCATCGAAAGATTTGACGATAATATGTAGTGAAAAGTTAAGTAAGCCGATAAAAAGTTTTTCTCAAAAAACGTGTAGAAATCTAACGAAATAAAAATGACGAAAAGTACTGCTATGTACTTTTCACTCGTTTAACTACGCTAGGGTAAAACGTGAAGGAAAATGCTTAATGCCAAAAAGTGTTTTTCAGTTTTTTGGAAATCCGAAGAATACGTAAAAGTTAATCGGTAAAAGAAAGACGAAATATCAAAAAAAAATTGGATTTTGAGAATAGCAGTTTTTAAAACTGTCGGACGAAACCCGAAAGACGGAACCACGAAACTTCCAAGAGAAGTTTCGTGAATAGTAAGGAGGTCTATTGAGGAGGTGAAAATAGTATGGAGGTGTAAATAGTAAGGTGGTTAAGGGGGGCGAAATGACTAAAATACCCCTAGCCTTGGTTTTCTATAAATAGTAAGCTTAAATCATTTATTTGAGATTTTGAAAATCCAACACTTGATAGAGAGAGAGAGAGAGAGAGGTCGGATGAGAAGAAGAAGGAGGAGGAAAAGCTAGGCCGTGTACAAACTTTGTTCGACGGGAGAAGATTAAAGGAGAAAGGTAATCCGAAACCTTATCTCTTATAAATTTTCTTAAGTTTTTATGTTCAAAAACCTAGCTTAATGAGAATAAGGAGTAAAAGAAGTTAGGAATGATTTCATATGGTTGAAATCATATGAAAATGAAGAAATAAGAATTAGAAGTTTAGTAAATAAATTTCTTATGGAAATATAAGATTCGTAATGAATTAGAACGATCCGAGTGGATTAAATGAATGAGTAGGTGAAATAAGTATGGAATGGTGTTCTATACCATAAAATTCCAATAAAAAGTGAAATCATAATCCAAAATATCGATTAAAATGAAGAACGAACGAAGAACACGAAGAACACGCGAAGAACACGAAGAACACGAAGAACGTTGTTGATGGACAAATTTAAAACCATCGTAAGATAATTGTTGTTGATGGACAAGCTTAAAACCATCGCGTATAAGTTAGTTACTTATTTTTTGGTTAGGAATGGTAGAAACGTTCATGAAGAACGGATTAAAACTTAACTATAACGAAGTTATGGCAAACAATTCATCAATGACGAACGAGAATTAGAAAGTTAGTAAAAGAACCCGAACGTGTAGGGTTTCATAAAGAAGTAAGAGAATGTAGAAAACGTGAGTCGTGGACTCAAGAACGAGCGAGTTCTGAGTTCGGATGACTGAATTATGACGAACGAACGAAGAACGTTAAAAACGTAAAAATGAACGAAGGGTGAAGATCAAGCCAATCAAATGGCACGCTAACGGATTCAAAACAAAGTTCTGTCCGAAGGGTATTAAAGTACGTAAGATAAGGAAGAGAATAGCTTTGGAATGACCTCGTTCCGAGTTATAACGAATAAGTTACGAAATTTTGAAGTAAGTGATTCAAGCTTGTAAAAGACAGAGAATTTTTCTAAGGTTTAGGCTCAAACGCTGCAGCCAAATGAGCCTTGGGAGGCGCTGCCAGCAGATCGAAGACTCTGCCATTAGCTCTTCAAGAGTGGCGCCACAACGCTAGAGATGACGATGGGTTTGGTGCCGCAGCGCCAGACTAGGAAAGAGAGTGACGTGGGCTTGCGCCATAGCGCGAGAGGGAGGAAGGGAACCGTCGTTGTAGCGCCAATACAGGGCAAGGCCCAGTGAGGAGATTTTAACTACTTAACTCCTGGGGGAAGTATACGGATAGATAATGAACATGTTGTTCACGTAATATAACACTTAATCAAGTAATTTAAACCTTTAGTAAATGTTTAATGAAATGATCGAAAGAGATTAAAAGATCAAGAAGGTAATGAATAACGAAAGTATTAATAAGATAGAAATTATCAAGAAAGCCGTAACAAACGGTAATAAGATTAATGAAACCCGAATGTGAGTCGATAAGGAATTAATCCTGATGTATGACATTTAGTTGCCAAAAAGCCGTAAAGAATAAGAAATTGACTTAACGAACGTTATAGTTAATGGTTCGGATAAGTTAAGATAAGTTTAGGTTGTGGTACAATCGTAACCCTTGATAGTTGACATATGGGAGCTGGGATAAACAATTCCTTTAGAGAGCAAAGGTATATACGAAACTGGTAACCAATCTAACTCATTTTAATGGCAGTGTAGATGAGACGGGAACTTGTTTGTTGGTTGTTTGTGGGAAACAGTCAGAGTACCATATGGACTACTAGCAGAGACGTGATGTGTGATGAGTCCTAGAAAAGTTATAAGAAGAAGATAAGAATATAAATCATCCAAGATGATGAACGTATAAGTAAGGCGTCTCCGTATGTCATAAAGCCATAAACTGGTAAAGGAAGTTAGTCGCGTAAACTTATATTGCCAGAACGTGAACCCTAAGAAGTAAAGTTAAGAACCAATGCGTAAGTTCAATATATGAATAATTGGTGTTTATGTTTTCTCCTTATGTGTTATATAGGAATTGGAATGAGTAGTTCAGCGTAAGCTGTAGCTGGGCGTAAGGCAAGTTTCCTAACTTCATTCATATTCTAAATGAATGCTAGTTTCTTAAACTTATCAGATGTTGAACTTGAGAAGTCTTGTCTATGTGCATATGTGCGATGTATGTACAAGGTAGTAGTATGTATGAGGCCTTGTGCCACAATGTGAACACTTTGGTGTTTCTATAATATGAACTGTTCTGTGATTGAGCTGTTAAATACAAGTATGTTCTGTTTATACATGAATTTTTATTGTTAAGTTTGTGCTAATGATTCTAGCAAGACAGGATGTGTATAAAAAAGGTAGAGGAATACAAGTTTTTCAAAGTGAAAGTGACTGATGTTTTAAGATGATAGGAGTCGTGACTATTCCTATTATTCAAGCTATTTCATAACCTTTGTTCGGTTATAGAAGTTCTAAAGGGACGTTTAAACTCTTGAAGTTATGTGTTCAATAGTTATGACTTGCTGGGAAATTGAATGCTCACGCTTGCTTTAAATGAAAAACATTTTCAGCGAACAAGGTTAGAAGAACTTAAGCATCCCGTAAAGATTGAGCTGACTGTATCCCGATGAAGTACCATTAAGAAGGTGAATGAGAGAGAACATCAAGTGAAGACTTGTAATGTAAAAAGATGAAATTGAATTATAGACTAGTTTAATGAACTATTATGTATCCTTGGTGGAGGATAAAAGTCACTCTTGAAAGATGAAATGAATAATGTATTTATTATTATTTGTAAGGAAAAAAAGTTATAAGGTCTCCAGAACCTGGGATTTGAGACTGTATGTCATTATATTTCAGTATATAATGATGTATGTTGGATGAATGATGTAATCGTGACGTACGGAATCCAGGTGTGAAGATATGCCAAATTTCGGGGTGTTACATACAAAGTACTGTCGAGAATTTAAAATAGCACTTCTTTTCATTCAAAACGTTTTACAATGACAATATTCAGTAAAACATCAATTTCGGTCCAAGACCATGAGCATTTCATAAGTTTTTTGAAAAGGACATCCCGACACTAAGTCTGTAAGTCGACATAGCTTACGAGCACGTCTAGGTTATCAGCCTATAGTACTCTATGTTGATCAACACTACATTCATTAAACGTATGTACGTTTAAGTTGTGGCAACCTCACGTGCATGTCGTTTGACGTCAAAACAATTTAGCATACTCAGTCTTCATTTGAAAACCACACCAACATAGTTTGGTAAAACATTGACAATAATTTGATAGATTGTAACATATCATAAGTCTAGCCGAAAGAATTGGCTGTGACTTCATCAGACATTAGTTCAAGCGTAAGAATACATGAATCACAAAGCTTGTCCAGATTGAACTGAAACAAGGGTTAAAATACTTTCCTTTAACGTATGCTACAGTTATAACACGTGCACTTTAAGTCTTTAAGGTCTCTACAATAGATAATAACATCACATAGTACATTAGGTCATGAATAACATACATGGTTCCTAAAGAATCTTACCCTTCTTCTCAATCTAATTACATATTAGATTTGTTATTATTGGTTCCAGTGTTCTGTTACGTCGTTCTTACATTCACATGCAATTGACTTTCTTCAACCTTAACTGATCATACTTAAAGTTTAATCATGACTTAATAATGTTTCATTAAGTTCCTTAGTTCATTATTAATCAATTACCAATCATGCTCTACTTATAAACATTCTTTATTGTTTAAACCATAAGGCTGGAGCTGCGGCGCTAGCTCCCTTTACTTCAGTTGCTCTGCGGTGCCATACTCTAGGGGCTAAAGACCCGGACTCGGCGATGCGGCGCGAGTCCCCTTCGTTAAGCCCGCGCTGCGACGAAAAACTCCAGTAGGTCACAGCTTTTCCCGGCCAAGCTCGGCGCTGCGGCGCGACCTATTTGGCCTTGGGTTGGTGCCGCGGCGCCAGATCGGTGCACCAGAAAACTTAGACAATTTTTCAACTTTGCGAAACTCCCGGGCTCGTAACTTCTTCGTTATAAGTCTGAATTAGCTCGTTTAAGAGCCTATAGTTCACAAATCACATACTCTACGTGTTCATGTAAGAATTTTATCTTTTTGACTTCGTTAACTCTAAATTTGCCTATTGGTTCATTTTTAACGAAAATGATAAATGTTCGTGAACGTTCAGCGCTCGTTTCTTCGTTCTAAGTCAGAATTCGATCATTTTTGAGTCCACAACTCTATAATGCCAAATAAGACTTGTCCCCATCGAAAACCAACGTTTCCGAGTTCAAACACAAAATTCGACTTCCATTCCGAGAATTTCACGAATTCGACGATTATCGTCCAATTGTGTGAATTCCGACAAAACTTCGTTACTTTGAATTGTTCATCGTTCTAAATGAATTCAATCCATTCTATAGACATCTCAATCTACACATTACAACAACTTATTTTTAAGTGAGTTTATGGCTTATTCTTCATAAGTTTATAACTTAACAAATTATAATTTACAAGATTTCATTTCTTATGACTTATTATTGATTCAAGTCCTTTAATCAACATTCTTACATCTTATTAACATATTAACTTCATTCATGTAAATATGTTACAAGTTCATATATGATCCTCATAAGTTCATAACTTACTTAGGTTTAAATTACTTATTCATGACTTATACGGCTTAAGTCCATTGATTATCCAATTCTTATGTGTTCTTAGCATACATGTTCGTTAAGCTACACTTCTCATATCACCCTACAATAGTAGAGATGGAAATATCAGATCATAAGATCATTTACCTTTGATGATTATCTTTCTTCTTCTTGAAAATCTAACAATGGAAGTTTGACTTTAAGTGCTTATTCTCTCTAACACTTTAATTGCTTTATGTTTGATGAAGTTAACAAACAAATAATGAAATTGGAGCTTACTATTTATAGGCTTTCTAAAGTTAGGTCACTTTGGTCAAAAGCACATCCCACCTCCTTAGTAACCTCCTTACTATTCAATACTTAAGCTTTAAGTTTACTTGCTCTTCACCTTAATTACTTGGCCACCACAGCAAATATGTGGTCACCAAGATCACCCATGGGTTGCCCCATGGATCAAGCTTTACCCATTGGATCATTAATCGGGCTTAGGTCCACTTAGATTAACTTATTCCTTTGGGCTTGCATTAATTAATTTGGGCTTCATATTAACAAACACTTGGGCTTAACACTACTAAATCTTGGGCTTGCACCTTACTTCTTATTGAACTTGTACTTCATACAAGATTCCACCATGCCATTTCATTTGACTTTAATCCTTAACATTCTTTAATTAAGTCCACATGCGAAATATAGATTTTGCCATACATGAATTATTATTACATAATCCATCTCACCTTGTTATTCTAACGTTACGTATTTCTCGGAAGTTCAAAAATAATTCCCGAGTGGAAAATGATGAATAGTGCTTTTCAGAAAATTTCTCGGAAAGTTTTTATTTTTGTCTTCGAAATTCAAACACTTTAAGTCCTTCACGTAGTTAATATACTACGACGTTCCGATATTTTTAGGTTATAAAACAACATTCATCTTACTAACGTATAATACTAACAAATAATATTATTTTATTCATTATAAAAGTATTTACAAAAGGTTCAATTTTCCGGGGCGTTACATGCACAGCCGAATACATAGAAGTAGTTGACGTTTGGTTTTCTTCCTTTCCACGGTTCGTAGGGAGTTTTCTTTATTGTAGAGTGTATCGTGATCCGCTTCTCGAGTGTAGCATCACGATGTTGATGACTTACATTTGGAAGTATTCAGGAAGATGGACTTCTGCTAGTAGAGTTCTTCCAGCCTCTATCAACGTTCTGTTCTTTCTCTTAGCTACTCCATTTTTTTGAGGAGTTCGTGGAGCTGAGAAGTTGTGACTGATGCCTTTGTTTGTGCAGAACTGGTCCATCTCAGAGAAGTCGAATTATCTATCATGATCACTCTGTATAGCCTTGATTTTTTCCCCTTTCCCATTCATCACTAGTCTGAACATCTTTATTAGTTGGGAGTTTGTTTCATCTTTTGAGTTTAGAAAGAACACCCATGTGAATCTGGTGTAATAATCCACTATGACTAGTGAGTATCTCTTCCCTCCAAGGCTTGTTGTTGGAATTTGTGACGCCCCCAAATTCGGGTATCTTCCAACCCGACAGATGGTGCTACACGGTGCTACAGTTCACATAAACATTCAATTGAAATTCCTCAAAATAACGAATATGTCTTATATATATATATTCAAAATAATATTAACATTCTCCCAGGTTCTTTATAATCGTTACAATTGTTCTTGTCATAATATCAAATAGTATCATTACAAAACTATATTATTACATAGGTAATCTACGGGTTCGCCTTAGCCTTCCCTTTATCCTTGTCGAATCCATCAGTTCGTTCGATCTTAGTTGCATTCATATGGTTCAAGCAAGAGTGAGCCTAACTAGCTCAGCAAGTACAACAATTCTAATAAAATAGCATGCTTGAAACATAGGAATCGTATATCTTCAATAACTGAACAATAGTTACGAAGTACTATCGATAATTGAAAATAGCACCTCTTTTCATTCAAAATATTTTACAATGACAATATTCAGTAAAACATCAATTCCGGTCCAAGACCATGAGCATTTCATAAGTTCTTTGAAAAGGATATCACGACACTAAGTCCGTAAGTCCGACATAGCTTACGAGCACGTCTAGGTGATCAACCTATAGTACTCTATGTTGATCAACACTACATTCATTAAACGTATGTACGTTTAAGTTATGGCAACCTCACGTGCTTTTCGTTTGACGAAAAGACAATTTAGCATACTCAGTCTTCATTTGAAAACCACACCAACATAGTTTGGTAAAACATTGACAATACTTTGATAGATGGTAAAATATCGTAAGTCTAGCCGAAAGAATTGGCTTTGACTTCATTAGACATTAGTTCATGCGTAAGAATACTTGAATCACAAATATTGTCCAAATTGAACTGAAACAAGGGTTAGAATACTTGCCTTTAGATTCTGCTATAGTAATAATACATGCACTTTAAGTCCTTAAGGTCTCTACAATAGATGATGAATAACATACATAGTTCCTAAAGAATCTTACCCTTCTTCTCAATCTAATTATGTATTAGATTTGTTATTATTGGTTACGGCTTTCCGTTATGTCGATCTTACGTTCATATGTAATTGAGTTACTTCAACCCTAAGTGATCATCCTTAAGGTTTAAACATGTCTTAACAATGTTAAAATTAAGCCTTAGTTCATTACTAATGAGTTACCATTCATGCTCTCTTTACAAACATTCTTCAATGTCAAAACCCTAAAATTTTGGCTGCGGCGCCACTCCCCTTCCTTTTACTGCACATTGCTGGCACAATACTCCGAGACTAAAGATCCAGACTTCAATGACAAGCATGAGTCCCCTTTGTTATGGCCGCGTTGCGGCGCCAACTAATAGTGTACCATGCCTCGGCCTTGCACTGCGGCGCGGGATTTTATGCCTTGAGTCGCGCTGCGGCACGGACTCTGTGCTTTACAAAATTTTGACATATTTTTTACTTTGTGAGATTCCCGTGCTCGTAACTTCTTCGTTATAAGTCCGAATTGGCTCATTCAAGAGCCTACGGTTCATAAATTAAATACTCTACATGTTCATGCAAGAATTTTATGTATTTGACTTCGTTACCTAAAAATTCACCTATTAGTCCATTTTTAATGAAAAACAATAAGCGTTAAGTGAGCGTTCAACGCTTTCGTTCTTCGTTTCTAAGTCAGAATTCGGTCATTTTTGAGTCCGCAACTCTATAATGCCAAATAAGACTTGTCTCCATCAGCAACTAACATTTTTGAGTTCAAACACAAAATCCGACTTACATTCCGAGAATTTCACGAATTCGACGATTATCGTCCAATCGTGTGAATTCCAACAAAACTTCGTTACTAACGATTTGTTCATCAATTCAAATGGATTCAATTCATTAACTAAACATCTCAACTTACATATTATAACAAATTATTTTCATGTTAAGTCATTACATGTTCTTTATGAACTTATTTACTTATCAAAGTATAAATTTCATACACTTTCATTTCTTATGACTTATTATTGTTTTAAGTCCTTTAACCAGCATTCTTACCTCTTATAAATCATACCAACTTCTTAAAGTAAACATATGACAAGTTCATCATTGTTCTTCATAAGTTCATAACTTATCTAGGTTTGAATTACTTATTCATTACTTACACGGCTTAAGTCCATTATTTATTTGCTTCTTATGATTTCTTAGCATACATGACCATCACTTCTCTATCAAGCTATCATGGTAGAGATAGAAGACTAATGGCATAGGATCATTTACCTTTGATGACTAGCTTTCTCCTTCTTGAAAATCTAACAATTGAAGTTTGACTTAATTGTGCTTATTCTCTCTAACACTTAAGTTGTTTTGTAAGGAAAGTTGTTGGATAATTTGAACAAGCAAATAATGAATCCAAAACATGGTATTTATAGGCTTTCTAAAGTTAGGATACTTTGGTCAAAAACACAACCCACCTCCTTTGTAACCACCTTACTATTCACTACTTAATAACTAAGTAAACTTGCTAGCCACACTAATTACTTAGCCTCCACATTAAATCCTTGGTCACCAAGATCACCCATGGGTTGCCCTATGGATCAAGCTTTACCCATTGGATCATATCTTGGGCTTAGATTTAATTACTTAGCTTATTCTTGTGGGCTTGCATTAATTTGTTTTGGGCTTCACATTCACAACCACTTGGGCTTGCACCTTAATGTTTATTGGACTATTCAATTGTTTACACAATCTTACTAGTCCATTCCATTTAATTAAAAGTCTTATAACATATACTATACGTATAATTCTCATATTCTAACTCGTATACTAAATCATAATATACGAAATATCACATTCCTACATACTCGTATAATACTTTGTATCATACTCGTATGCACTACTTCACACAATACATACGTATCATATGATCATAACATTAAATTCTTAACACTTGATTTTCCTAACGTGCTCAAATCAAGTCCGCATGCGAAATATTACATTTTCCATACTTGAATTATTATTACATAATCCATCTCATCTTGTTATTCTAACGTTACATATTTCTCGGAAGTGCAAAAATAATTCTCGAGCAGAAATCTATAAATAGTGTTTTTCAAAAAATTTCTCGAAAAACTACTATTTTTGTCATGGAAATTCAAAAAGTTTGAAATTTAAGTAGGTACATTTAGAAGGGGGGTTGAATAAGTGTAGGGACAAACTATGTCCAACTTTTGATTAACTAAAAATTCCTTTTGATATTCAATGCAGCAAGCTGGATTCTATATCTTTGTAAGTTAAAATATGAAAATAAGATATTGAATTAATGTATCACTTTCAAAAAATATAATTCCAAGACTTAACTTTTTCTAAAGTTGATTATGATAAACCAATTTACTGAATTTGTTTAGTGATATGAATGGGTATAGAATGCAGGCTGCTGGATAGTTAACAGTATAATAAAACACAAAATGTAATCACATAAACACCGAAATTTTTACGTGGTTCAAATACTACCCTCTAGAATAGTAGCCTAATCCACGTCTAATACCAACTAGTATGGGAGACTCACTTTTATTAAACTTTTCCAATTACAATACAAGTTCCAACATTTTGAACACCTTTGCTCCTTGTGCACCTATGCACTCTTAAGCACCTATGCTTTCTTCAAACTTGATTGTAATAATGCAGTAACCCAAATCGAATTACACTTTAGAGAATATTGATCTATATAAGAAGATATAAGATACACAATAGAGGTCTAATGATCTAAAAATATATCACTTACCAATGCACGGCTCTAATATGTAATGATATGCAAGAAAAGTATTACCAGAATATTTTCTACAAGACCACCTTAGTCGTAGCTCCTTCTTAATGCAAATAATAATCAGGAAGAAAAAAATTGATTCGTAGTTTGTATGCTTTGTGATATCAGTATGTGTTTTTTCTTACCACTTTTTAATGGACTCAGTTTCTTTTATAGGCAACTAAAAATTATTACCGTTGCTAAGACCCACTACTATGATATGAGCGTTTAAAACATATTGCATAAATCTTGCAATTTCCATGTCAATCATGATATGCTCAGTTCGTTTTACATCACTGAGAATTTATGTTTCCTCGTGATTTGAGATATCATGTTATCAGTGATTTTAGGCCAGCTGATTTGCATCACGTGGAAGATAGTACCTCTTACATCTTTCCACTATACCATTCACTTAAACTGGAAGTCAATATACTTGTTACCATAAATTTTCTGCTGACTGGTTTCCATATAACTTACCATATATTGGGCTGGTGGGAATAACCAATAGATTCCTTAGATCATGGAGCAATATTATGATGCATGACTCATGCTATCCCATATTTGTTTTTACCGTGAATCAGATTGATGGAAATAAATAATGCATAATTTACGGTATTTTATTCAATCAACTTTTTACCCCAAACTACCATATATATTGTTTGACAAGATTTGATTCCTTAAGTTATAGTGAATGAATTTCGACCATGCATATCATGAGCTTAGTGTATTAGTATGTAGCACCGAATATGTGAGCACAATTATATATGTAATGCACATGTCCTAGAGCCTTATATTGGAAAGTGATAAATACTATGATCTTACATATTTTTCCTAGGACTCAATTTGTCTTTCCTTCTTCAAAGATTCCTTGTCATTGTAATTTCCTCCTTGATGTTCTTGTATTGACATATCTTTCCCTGAAATTTTATAGAGCATGATTAGAGGAATAATATGGTCATCATCAAAACATAGAGTATGACATAAGTCAACACACTTTAATTCCTTCACGTAGTTAAAATACTACGATGTTCCGACGTTTCTAGGTTATAGAACGACATTCATCTTACTAACACATAATAATAAAAAATAATGTTATTTTATTCATTATAAAGTATTTACAAAAAAGTTTGATTTTCTGAGGCGTTACAGAATTGGCCCAAATAGATCCATGTGAAGCAGCTTCAAAGGCTTGTTAATTGAGTTGGCAGTTTTGCTCTTAAATGAGCTTCTAGTCTGCTTTCTAAGCTAACAATCATTGCATGACCTTTCTTTGACGAAGCTTAACTTGGGTAAGCCTCCAACTAGATCTTTTGAGGCCAGTTTAGACATGCTTTTGAGTTGAGATGAGACAGTCTTCTATGCTATAGCCAGCTCATTTCTTCAAATGCTTTAGCCAGAAATCATATCGTCTCGTCTGAGCTTAGTTGACTAAGATTTATAGTGTAGACATTTCATTCTCTTATTTCGGTCAACTTTATAGCGGATGTCTTAATATCTCTGACTTGACATTGATTGTTGAGGAATGTGACTTGATGACCCTTGTCACAGAGTTGGCTTATACTTAGAAGATTGTGTTGTAGTCCTTCCATAGGCTACTTTACTGAAGGACACTGCACCATTCCCAGCTGAGCCATATCCTCTTGTCTTGCCAGAGCCATTGTCTCCAAAGATGACTGAAGGACCCTCCTTCTCTATGTAGTTAGACAGAAGGACTTTGTTCCCAGTCATGCGCCTTGAGCATCCACTATCCAGATACCAGGTTTTGATCGTGGAGCTATGTTCCTATGGTAATATTAAACTTTCATTTTGGTACCCATACTTGCATGGGTCCTACTTTGTTAGTACCCTTGGGAACCCAAATTTGCTTAATTTTGGGTTTTTACATGCATAGGATTATGATAGCACATTCCAGCCTTATGATCAACCTTATTGCATACAAAACATCTAATATGATGCATGCTTGTGTGTGTATGTGGATTCTTCCTCCATTTGGACTTATGTGGGTTCTCATCCATCCTTCTTTTAAATTGGTTCTCCTTCTTCCATGTATCCTTGTGTTTCATGATTTGTGAGGAGTGTACCTTTCCTCTATTGTTCCTTCCCAGTTGGCCCGTGGAGTTTATATTACTCGACTCTACGATCCTTCGAGGTTGGAAAGTAGTGGCTAGGTTACTCTTCTCTTTTCTAAAACCCAAGCCAGCATGAGATCCTTTATTCCTTGGAATATGGATTGAATCAGAAGAGCAGGGTTGGACTGGTTCTTCCTTATATGAGGATTTCACAAATATAATGCTTCTACTGAAACTTGGAGCATTACTAGGGCTAGTTTCCTTTATCTTTTCCATATATGGCTTTGAGGTGGATTCCCCAAAGCCTAAACCTATTCTGTCAGATGCACTTCTGTGAATAGAGATCAAGGAGTCCATGGATGAAGAGGATTTATTCCATGTAGATATTGTCCTTTCTAGTTCCTCAATTATAGAGGTTAGACTTGATTCTCTTTGTGCATTGAGCTCATTGGTCTGTTTTAAGAGCTATTTCTCAGCTTTAAACTTGGAGAGAGAGTCAGTACTTAGAAGGGCAATTTCCAGTTCTTCCTGAACTTTCCCTTTCTCTTTTTGAAGAAGTGAATAATCTTTGGACAGAACTCTAAACCATTTCATATACTGATGCAAATCAGATGTTATGACATGTAGTGAAGTTCTTAAATCATCAATGTCTACATCAAGAGAGTTAAAGTCAAATACCTCATCTATACTTACTTCATTAATATTAAAGTTCTTTTTATCCTTTGCATGCTTGGCCATAAGGAAAAGATTTTCCATTTGAGGATCTTCATCATCTCCAGATTCGGGAGTTGAGTCGTTGTCTGAGTCACTCCACGATCCTCCTCCGCCTGAAAGACCTTTATCTTTCTTCCGAGGCCTTTTGTTGCCTTTGAATTCCTTCTTTGAATTTGATTTCTTCTTGAGCTTTTTCTCTAGAGAGTTTTTGTTGCGTTTGCAATGAAATGTCCAGGCTTCTTGTAATTGTAGCATAGGTCATTTATCCGCTCACAGCTCTCAAGATAGTTGTTGACTTTCTTTGGTTTCTTTGATTACGCTCGCTCGATGCATGAACCTTCTGAGTCTTTTCACCAGCATTGCAAAGTCTTCATCATCATCTTCATCATAGTCAGAGTCATTTTCAGTATTGGCTTTGGAGATGTTGTCAGTTGCTTTGAGAGAAACCCCTTTATCCTTTTTTCTTCCTTCAGATAGAAATTCTGCTCGTTGAGTCAGCTCCAGTTCATATGTAAGAAGGTTGTCATATAACTGTTGAACAGTCATTTCATGGTGATTCTTTGATTCTCTGATGGCAGTGATTTTGGCATCCCACTTGCTAGGTAAAGCTCTCATGAACTTTATGATTAAATTTTATTTGGATAGATCTTTTCATAGGCTCGGATACAGTTGAGCAGTACATTGAATCTTTCATTGGTGGAAGTGACATTTTCTCCTTGAACGTGTGCAAACATCTCATATTGCTGAGTCAGGAGAGATTGCTTGTTTTCTCTAACTTCTTATGTTCCTTTATGCATGATGAGCTATGATTCCCATACCTCCTTCGCTATTTTGCTATTGACCACATTCTCGAACAAATCATTTTCTAAAGATTGGAACAAAATGTTCATGGTCTTTTTGTCGAGTTGAACAGCTTTCTTTTCGTTATCTGTCCATTCTTCTTTGACCTTGATCTGAATTCTTCTTGGGTCGTCTGTAGTTGGTGCAAGATTTGTAGGAACATAAGGCCCATTCTGAACAGTTTCAAATAGATCTTCATCTATTGAATACATGTATGCTTGCACACGAACTTTCCAGTTGGCGAATTTTTCTTTGTTGCACATAAGAGGCTTGATGCCTCCTCCAGTCTTTGATTCGCTTATCAGATGTGCCATTGGATCTACTTAAGCTTTGTAGGCTTTTTGATAGAACCTCCTCTTATACCAATTGTTAGTTCCCAGAGGCACAATAGTTATCTAGAAGGGGGAGTTGAATAGATATTTTAAATTCTTTTCGAAATACTTTGTTAGTTTTGATAATGATTTAAACACAGCGGAATTAAGATTTGTTTGTTCTCCCTTTAAGATATAGTGAGTTAATAAGAGTGAGGCAGTTATAACAGTTATAGCAGTTATAGCAAGATTGTAAGAGACACATCAATTTTAAGTGGTTTAGAGCACTTAAAGCTCCTAGTCCACTCTTCTACTCCTCGAGTAGGAAATCCACTAAGGATATCTTTACACTTTATGAATCTCACAGATTCCTTCAAGACCAGTAGTCTTGGCACTTCTCAGTTCACTTTTGAACTCTTCAAGTCTAGCAGACTTGGTTCTTTACAGTTCATTTAGAACTCTTCAAGTCATTCTGACTTGGAAACTTCTTACTTCACTTGATAGTAGTTGATGAGTTCTTAAATGGTGTTACTAAGTTTTTGTTAAGCTCTTGTTCAAAAAAATTGAGTACCTGAGCAAGCTTTCTCTTTTCGAATCATAGAGTTGAGCGTTGAGTGTTTTTCAGCGTTTTTGTTCAGTGCTTACTTGGTTGTATCATCTGTTGATGTTGTGCATATATGAGATCTTTGAAATGTATCCGTTGAAGACATCCGTTGAAGCATTAAACGTGTTTGACATTTCTGAGCTTTAATGGAGACTTTTCTGCACATCTTGATTTATGCATTGACCGACACATATTGATCTATCTCACCTAACACCTGAAAAAGGTGTTTTCTGCTGACCCATAGTACTTTCCTTAGCTTCTTCAATACGTTTCTTTGTTGTATACTAAGGATGACTGTTGTGTCATTGGGACTGCCGAGGACTTCAACGTTTATAATCCATTCCACATTTGATGGGATTTATTCTTAAACAAATGCGCAAGGCTCGATGCTTATGATACAAACAGATGATGCTCTACGATTCTAATCGTGGTGTCTTGCCACCTTGGTGCTTGATCTGATACTGGCAAATGAGAACACTACGATTTCTCTTAAGGACTGGCACACTACGATCTTCACTTGCTTGTCTTGCAGACTCTATGTTTTCGAGAGCACACTATGATCTCTGAGTTGCCTCGGCAAACATTTGGACCACTCTACGACTTCAGGAGAGGCCCTTCAAGGCAGATACAGTACGATTCTCGATGCTCTACGATTCTTCCTTGGCTTCTGCAATCTCTTGATCAGTTCGATAGACTACAATTCTATTGAAGCCTATCTATTACATCTCAAGACATAAATCAATCTAACAGCTTTGATCTCTTCATCTATACATTCATTTACAGAGTGATAAACATTAAAAGCTTAGATCAACCTAACAAATTTGATCCACCACTAAGTCCTTGTACATATATTCCTTGAAGGACTTTACATATAATCATGAATATTTACTTTCAACATCAAATTTAAATATGAAATCTCCCAACAGTTACCATTTCCACCTCCTTACTAACCTCCTTACTATTCACGAAGCTTCTCTTGGAAGCTTCGTGCTTCCGTATTGCGGAATTCGTCCGACAATTTGAAAAACTGCGATTCTCGGAATCCAAATATTTTTGGATATTTCGTCTTTCTTTTACAGATTAACTTTTACGCATTCTTCAGAACTTTGAAAAACTGAAAAATATTTTTTGATGATAAGTGTTTTCCTTCACGTTTTCCCCTAACGTAGTTAAACGAATGAAAAGTACATAACAATACTTTTCGTCATTTTTCTTTCGTCCGATTTCTGCACATTTTTCGAGAAAAACTTTTATCGGCTAACTTAACTTTTCACGATATTTTATTGTCAAATCTTTCGACAGGATGTCATTTTGACATACCGAACTCTCGAAAAGGCTTAGATTATTCAAACCCTAACTCTTAGGTTTCGTCGGGTGAATAGTGCCTATTTCGTCTTTTTCCTCAGAAATATTTTTGTTCCCGGAAAAATTTTATTTTTGTCTTGAAAATTCTTACTCATTCAGTCTAGCTCGTAGCCAAAATCCTCTTGTATTATAATCATTCTAGGTTCTAGAATGATTAATAAACACATAGCGTAAAATATTATTAATAAAAATTCATTTTATTAATAACTAATTCTTTAAACTTAAATTCTGGACAATCAGGTTCTCTGGGTTGTCACACTTCCCCCTTATATAAACTCCATCCTCGGAATTTCTTACAACCACACCCATACCCGGGTGCTTTATTCCTACAACCTGTAGCAAAGGTTTTATTCGTACTTCTTCTCTTTCTTATAACCATCCTTTTCCTAAGGATTATCTGTTGACATAATCGTTATTAGTTAAACCTCATGCCTAACTATACTTTCAATCTTTTGGTTCCTCACATTCACCCCTTCTTCACAGAATTTCGTCCTTGAAATTTTTAGCTTACTATTCTCTCATCTTCTCTTCGAAAAAGTTCTTATCTTTCAAACATTCCCTAATCTTCATAACTTAAAAATTATAAAGTAAAAGGAATAAATAGGAATATAAAGATTCCTTTAAAACATTTCAAATTTTTGTTAAGGGGTTAAATCGACCATGAACTCTTACTAGGTTTAACAGCATTCCACCGTAAATCCTTCTATCATGTTAAATTTACAATCACCAAGAAAATAAACTACATCTTCCATACGTAGGTGATCAACCCATAGTATAGTCCCATTTCGGGGTGTGTTCACCTCAGACTTATTAATCAGATTCCGCACCAAAGCAATTTAGTTTGGCACAAGTTCTCAAAGAAGGGTCAACTTTTTTATAACATGACATTCCATTTGTCTAGCCAAATCAAATAGCTTAGACCATACCAATAAATTGGAAATCAAATTGAAACATTCGTCTAGTCAAATCAATCAACTACTCTTTAAATTCTTTTAATCATAACTTCAAAACGTTTTATGACGTCATGATACCGTACTGTTTCACAACACGTTGGGGACTTCGTCAGTTTATGACTTTGTCATTATACATCATACCATAGTGGGTTGTTGATCCTAAGATCACATCCAATGTGACAACCCGAGAATTTAGGCAATTAATAAAAATCTTAATTTATTGAATAAAGGTTCAATGATAAGACCTAGATAGGAAATAAGATATGAATTTAAATTTTTTTTGATAATACTTATATGGTTTGTGTATATGATAATATATGTGTATAGTTTGTGGTTAAGGATTGAAGATTGATTAGATAAGTTATAATATTAGCAAACCCTAATGTTATGTTAAGAACTTCGATGTTCAGTTAGTAAACCCTAATGATCGATAAGAAACCCTAATTCTAGTTCTGGAAACCCTAATTTCAGTTATGGGAATCTGAAACTTTAATCGGGAATATCAAAACCCTTATTTGGGAGCTCAAAAGCTAAGTATAAAGACTTAAGGATTAAAAGTTATGGGATATATATGAAAAGACCAAATTACCCTTCAAATTATAGGGGAAATTACCAAAATACCATTAGTAGGTGCGAAATGACTAAAATGCCCTTTTACTTAAACTTTAAGTAAAAGATATTTTAAAATGTGTGGTGAATCACCACTTGAACTTGCCAAGTGTCCCAACTACACCACAAATCAGCCATTAGGCCACATAATAATATTCATGGCCATGGAATCAAAAAGTTAGTGAATTAAAGTAAAAAAATCTTACTTTAGTTCTCATTTAGCCAAGACCACTTCTGTCTCTCTAACCTTCAAAATTTTGAGAGGAAGTCAGCCAAAAATAAAGCTATGATAACTTCATAGCTTGCCAAGAACAGAATCCATGATCAGAAATCAAAAATTTAAGCATAAAAGGTATAAAACCTAAGCCTTGCTAGATCTTTATGATTTATGTTAATGTTGTGTTTTAATGTTTAGATATGTGTTAGAAGATGTTACTTAGTGATCTATGGTATTACATCATAGATCCATAACATTTAGATGCAAGAAAATAGGTTTTTAAAGACTGACTTAGAACCCTAAAAATATGATCTAACAGCCATATGTCAGGGCTTATAGATCTTTGTGTGTTAATTGTTAGGATGGATTAGTGTAATAAAGTTGTTATATGCCATGAGGAGAGTAGACTAGAAGTGGAATCAAGTCCATATCATGTCTAGATCTCAAGATATTGATGGTCAAACATGGTTGACCGACAATGGAATCTGAGTTTGTGGGCAACCCAGAAACCCAGGAACCTTCTAACAAGATATTGCAAGCCTTTGATCTTGCTGTTGTTAATGTTTTGGACCATGTTAGTGTATATGTTTTGTAGTCTGACATATGGACTACCAATCCATGCCATTAGAATACCCATATCATGAACAAAATCAAAATTAATCATGGTCAAAGTAGGGTTGACCAACTACCTTATGAAGATTTATGGAATTTCCAGATTTCTCAAGAACATCTCCTCACAGCAGTTTGGTCGGCCTTGATCTTACTGTTGTGACGTTGTTAAGCTACAAAAGTGTATTACTTTTGTACCTTGACATCTCTACTACAATATTGAACCACTTAATCACACACAAAAAACTAAGAATCCAAGATTCAAAGCTTAGAAAGTGGTACCTTGCAACTGTTTTCATATTTTGGGTAACCCCGAAATAAAGAACATGTCTGACAACCACTTTGATGGCTTATAACTTCTAGTTGTGATGTGTTTTGGCCATGAAACTTGTTTGGGGTTGTAGTATTACATCAATACCACAACACTAACACTGACCAGCCCAGAAACATCAAGATCAAGGATTTGTGAGTGGTCAAATTAGGTACGTACCCTGGTGACTGGCCATGAATGTTCTTGAATGCTCAAGAACACCTATAGCGACAATTTTCTCACTATAGACCCCTTTAGCGACAGTTTAAATATAAATTAATTATTTTAATTAAATAATTAGAATAAAATGATTAATAATTATGAAAAATTCATAATTAATTTGTAAAAATTATTTAAGTCATAAAAATTGATTTTCTATAATTTGCGATATATTTCATTATTATTTTAATATTTTTAAATATTAATGATATTTAATTTAATTAATTATTATATTAAATAAATTACTTTAAAAATGATTTAATATTTTAAAAATCATTTTAAAATATATTAAAGTGTTAGAAAATATTTGAAGTAATTTTGAATGACTTTTAAAATTTTGTGATGAATTTCATTAATAATTTAATATTAATAATGATAGTTAATTTAATTAATAATTGTATTAAATAAATTATGGAAAAATAGTTTTAATGTTTTACAAATCATATAAAAATAATTTAAAGGTTTTAAAAATGTTTTAAGTTATAAAACATAACTTTTAATATTTTTTCATGAAATTCATTAATATTTTAATATTAATGATAGTTATTTAATAATGGTTTTAAATGTTTTAAAATCATTTAAAGGAAACATTAAGGTATTAAAAATACTTTGAGATATTATAAATAACTTATAATATTATGTTAAGTATTTCATTAATATTTGAAATTATTTAAATATTAATGATAATAGAATTATGTGGTATTTAAATCATTTAAATATATATGATACTAATGATTGAAAAATCTTTATAACTCATAATAATTATTTGAAAATTATTATAAGTTATTGAAAAATGTTTTGATTAAATAATAAATTATCTAAGATATTGTTAAAGTGTTTCGGTAGAGTCTTATTGGAATTAGGCTCGATAATTATCCGATTAGGCAATCGAAATGTCGAAATAGTACAGAACTCAACTAAGACTGAAATAGTTTGACTTAAGATCAAGTCTTATGTGCTTTATTGACTATTAGGATTACGTGGTAATGTGTTTAGGTTATTTTATAACTGTAATTAGCAATAGTTATTGTGATGATATTATTCTAATTGGAGATCGATATTATCAATATTAGGTCTTTCAAACAAAGGTAAATAGATTATGTAGCAGTAGTCGATGGTTCAGGCAAGTTCCTATACTCTTTAATTGAGCAAGTTTCCTTAACTCTAACTTGAGTTATTATTTTTCAAGCACAGTAGTTGATAATTATTTTTGATTATACCACATCTATGATTTATTGATTTGCACGTTATGCATGTTGCATATGTTCATCAGGTATGAAAGGCTGATCACCTTCAGTACCATTTTGTCCAGTTGATTTATTCATGTTCATTGTTGGCCATTCATTTTTATTGTCTCGGTCGTTCAGTTATGAAAATTGATTCATGATATTTCACAATTGTTATATTGTTGAAAGTCAGCCAGCTTATTGTTCATTCTTTTCAATCATGATATATCTTTCCTTAAACTTAAACTTGTTGGGCAAACTTTTTGCTCACCCTTGCTATATCATGATAAACATTGCAAATTAAAACGAATACTTCGGATACAAACGAAGACAAATGACATTGTATGTCGAGTAGGATATGGAATTCAGGTATTAAGTTAAGGTTATCGACCTTGGGGATATGTGTAAAGGCTATTGTATAAATAATTTATGTTTATATCTTCCGCAATAATTATAGAATTAGTATACCAGGTTCGTGGTGATTAGTACCCAGATTTGTGGACACTATATCCAACACTAGGTTCAATTGCATTAATAACTCCATCCTTTTACCATCATTGCATCAAATGCACTGATGATATGAAATTTATTTTGATATTTTAAATCAATTTCTGTCTAGCCAAAATAATTAGCATAGACATACAAAGAATAGCTCTTTAAAAATTCGTTGGTTCCAAAAGTTGAACCAATTATTTCCTTTTCAAAATGCACATATAAGCACGATGTTAATAAAGTTTGAAATCTAGCATAGCTAGATGACTTGGAATATCTTTTATTCTCCATCTTGCTTCATTGTATTACTTGCGATAATACTTAACCTTCTCTAGCACCTCTAATGCTAAATATGCTAAAAATCACTCGTTTTCAGTCTATACATTCCTATACCTTAGTATAGTCCATCAACTTACCATACTTTATGTGTTTAGGAACTTTCCACAACTATATATGTTTAAGAACTTGTCTTCGCAATATGTAATCTAAGAATAAATCAAATACTATCCATAAGTTTAGGGCTCAAAAACATTGCATATAACTATGAGTCACAAACTTTTCATAAGTATGAGTTTCAAGAACTCGCACCTATCTTATTATTCTCTACCTATCAAGTATATACATGAGAAAAGATTCACCTTCTCGCCATATATATATTGATAGCATGACCTACTATTCCAATGATTATCACTGTAATAAGTTAAGCAGTTGTTACACCAAAGCACAAAACTCTGCCCACCAGAAAGGTTCATATAACTCAGCTATCACATGAGTCCTCAATTAAAATTTTACAACTTCTAACTTCCTCTTTACTTAATATGAATTTTCTTTAAATGATATCCTTTACAACTCAATCTGAGTTCTTCTTTCCGTACTACTTCGTAGTACCATTCATTTATAGCACTAGATATAAATCATCCATCGTTTAACAAAACTTTTGTTAATACGATTCACTATGATCACGTGGTGATCTTCTTCCTTAATCGTTTAATTCAACGATCTTCTTATCCTTCTCTCTACGATTATAGTCTTAGGTACTCATACCTAAGGTTTATAACCTATCAGCTCTGATACCAACTTGTAACGCCCTGAAATCCAATCTATCTTCACACCCGGATTTCGTACGTCACGAGTACATCTCCTTCCAAACATACAACATTATATAACTAAAAATAACAATATACATTCTCAAATCCCAGGTTCTAATACCTTATAACCTCGTTCATTATAAATAATGATAATTACATTATTCCTTACATCTTATATGAGTGACTTTCATCCGCCACTAAGGATACATAACAGTTCATTAAACTAGTCTATAGTTTAATTAGCATATTCTACATTACAAGTCTTGGCTTGATCTTCACGCTCATTCCTATACTGAATGGCTCTTCGTCTGGATACCGATCAGTTTGATCTTTACAGAATCCTTAAGTTCTTCTACACATACGCTGGAAATGTTTTTCATTTAAAGCAAGTGTGAGCATTCAATTGCTCAGCAAGTCATAGCAGTTGAATAAACAACCTCATGAATTTAAACATTCTTTTTAAACTTCAATAATCGAACAAAGGTTATAAAGCAGCTTGAATAATAGGAATAATTCTGATTCCTATTATTTTAAAACATTAGTCACATTTACTTTGAAATACTTTCACTCTTCTACCTTTTTTATGCACATTATATCTGGCTAGATTCATTAGCACACACTTAACAATAACGGTTCATGAATAAACATAACATTTTCATATTGAACAATTCAACCACAGAATAATTCATCTCATAGAAACATCGAAGTGTTAAAATTATGGCACAAGGCCTCATACATTCTACCACATTGTACAAATATCACACATTTGCACATAGATAAAACTTCTCATGTTTAACATCTGAGAAGTTTAATAAACTAGCATCCATACTAAACATGAATGAAGTTAGGAAACTTGTCTTACGCATAACTACAGCTTATAAGTTATGCTAAACTGTTCATCGAAATCCCTATATAACACATAAGGAAATAGCACATACACTAATTAGTCGTATATTTAACTTACACATTGGTTTAAGCTTAACTTTACTTCTTAGGGTTCGCGTTCTTGTAATCTAAGTTTATGTGACCACCTTTCATTACCGTTTATGGGTTTAATCATTAGTCTTCATTACTATACGGTCAAACAATACATGGGGTTTAGGTTCTGCCCGTTTAATATTTGTGTACACCCAACCCCCACATCGGCTAAAGTGTTTAACGCTTACGTTCATTCTAACATTTTCTATCTGACTCATATTCGGACTTTACTTAGTCTTATTATCGTTCATTACAACTTTCTTGATAATCCATATCTTACTACCTTCATCAACATCTAGGTCATACAACTAATATATACTTAGAACGTTCTTCCAACGCGAATACGATTCACGAGGATTGTTTACGTATTTTGCGTTCACGTTGCTCGACTCTTAAACTCCCATTCAACCTTTACCTAAGGTTTTAGTTGCTTTCATTCATTATCCATTACATGAACCTCACGTTCATCGTCCTTTCTGAATGTCTAAGTCATACAGTTCGTTGTATGCTAAGACCGATCATTCAATGCAACTACGTTGCGTTCATAGCATCTATACGCTTTACACTTAACTCTAATTACGACATCATAACATCAAAATATTATACATCACCCTCGTCACTCAACGTCTAAGGAATCACCATCATAGCAATCCCACACGTTGTTGTTATTGTTGCTCAATGTGAAATTTGGGTGATTTCTCAGTCAAGGGTGGTAGTATGTGGGAAGATTAGAATTCTGTTGTCGCCCATAATTTGAGAAAAACTGAACTAATTCAAGGCTAATGGCGCACTAATTATTTGGGTGGCCCCCCGCACATAATTCACATGGTGACGCTACAATTTCCACGGTTTGCACTGTTTGCACTCCCATAGCGTCAAGTCTTTTAGTAAGAGCAACAACCTGAGCAAAAAGTGTCATAACTATATCAACCTCATACACCCCTGCCACTTTTCTCGGTGCTTGCCTATCGTTAGGCCACTGCTAATTGTTTGCAGCCATGGCCTCCACCAAGTCATACCCTTCAGCATGATGTTTCGACATAAAGGCCCAACCAGACGCGGCATCAATACTCGAACGAGTAGAACCAAATAGTCCGTTATAGAAGGTCTGAATTGGAAGCCATGCGGGCAATCCATGGTATGGACATCGTCTCAACAAGTCCTTAAATCACTCCCACGAGTCGTAAAGAGATTCAGATTCAAACTGTATGAAAGATGTGATATCATGTCTGAGCCTTGCTATTTTCGCGGGCGAAAAGAACTTCATCACGAATTTTTGAGCCAAGTCAGCCCATGTGGTAATGGAGCCCAGAGGAAGTGAATGCAACCAACTCTTGGCTTTGTCCCGAAGAGTGAACAGGAATAGTCTGATAGCATCATCGAAAACTCCATTGCATTTGAAGGTATCACAGATTTCCAAGAAATTTATCAAATGATCATTCGGGTCATCATTCGGCAACCCTCCAAATTGAACATTATTTTGTTTCATTTACATTGTACCCTGCTTGAATTACAGGCCTTAGAATGCTTGCTTATAAATCTGTGATGTGGGGCATGACATACTCCCGTAGAGATTTTTGGATTTCCTCGACCATTATAATTGGAGTAGGTATTTCCCGAGTTCTTGTTCTTCACAGTCGTCTAAAAGTTATGTCTACCTCAGGATCGAGAGGTGTTATATTCTGATTCCTGTGAGGTGGCATAGACAGTCAAGAGTACCTGAGAAGAAGATTAAATAGATAAATCAGTTTAAAT
The DNA here is from genome assembly GCA_020205605.1 of Panax ginseng. NCBI lineage: Eukaryota > Viridiplantae > Streptophyta > Magnoliopsida > Apiales > Araliaceae > Panax > Panax ginseng. Next base: position 26,892,195 of record CM035146.1, on the reverse strand, counting down.
TAAGATCATTTTGAATAGTATTAATATTTATAAACAAATAATACTAAGTCCCGACAACGGCGCCAAAAACTTATTGGTCGGATTGCCGATCACTAAACATGCGCAAATATACGCAGTCTAACAAGTAATACAGCGAAAAGTATGAGTGTCGAACCCACGAGGATAAAGTACTAACGCTAACCAACTACTAAAATTATATTAATTTGGTCTTATCTAAACAAGTAAATTAAGATGGTGTGTTTAAAATTATATGATTAAAACAGTAAATTATGATATCGAGTTGCAATAAGTATGGTAAGCTCGAATTATAACTCCCCTAATGCTTCGCCGAATCTCCTAACTCTCCACTTAACTAACAAATCATAAGAATGGCCAACCGAGAACATTAAGTGCACATAAGCCTCTTCCGACGATCAAATGCACATCCCTTAGCTAGATGAATCACAATATTCCTATGGTGAAAATAACTAGACTAAGGGTCATTAAGCTTAATCTCGGTGGTTACACAAGGCAAATAGATATATTTCTATTCTAGTATACAATATATGCTCTCATTTCCATAGGCGTGGTCATAACAAGTGTTATTGTATTTTAGGGTTAGGTATTAACATTTATTTTCCAATATCCATTAATACCTATATCAATTCCTTAGCCAAACAACCAATAAATAAGCATGAAATACAACAAGCCATTCAAAAATGATTCATTATAATAAATAGGAGAGAAATTCAATTAAGCTAATCATTAGGTTACATTGCATTCCAAGAAATGTAATTAGTTCATAACTATGGAACTAATCACCATTATCAAAGTGTTCAACATGCTAAAAATACACAAATGAATAAAAGATTTGGATAAAGAAAACTCCTCTTCTGAAGTTTTCTGGCTCCAACTCTTATCTTCTCCGTGTAGAGTCTGAGCAATGGAGGAAGCAATGAGCTTGGAGTGCTTGAAGACCAACTTCTTTCCCTTCTAAACTAAAAAGCTTCAAAAACTACTTCTATGGTTATCTCCACTGATGATGGAGGTTGTTGCTTAATGATCATCCTCTTTTTCTTAGCTTTTAGGTCATTAAAAGCTATTTTCTACTGAGACATAGGAGGTGGCTGCACTGCAGCCAAGATTAAGCCTTGGAGCGAGCGTATTGCGGTATTGAGTCAACATATTTGGTCAATAAGTGGTATTAAATGCAGCTCAGTTAATGAAGGAACCTGGCGCGCATCTTTCTTTGTCGAGTTAGCAAGGAAGGGAGTCTTCGCATGCGAGGTTTAAGCATGGCATACGGCACTGCAGTCGGTCAAGAAAAAATTGACCTTTTTGTTTTTGCCCCTGAAAGCTGGAAATGACTTAATAAGCCCTGCAACATATATATTAAGTAAAATAATAATAAATTAATATAAAAGTGATATAAGTTACGTCGAACAAGCAACGTTTTACGCAATAAAGGATCTGATTCGGGGGTATAAATCCCACTCATCACAGGAGCCCTTTCCTAGATTCCCTTTTGTTTTTTAATTTCCATGTATTATTTATTACAATGTGAGCCTAGGAATATTGGAGTCGAAATCCATGAATCGGATCTTGACTAAATTCCCATGATGGACGAAGTTTCGATTGTAAAAGGTAATGCTCAACCATTGTACATATAAATTTGGGCTTTAAAACGATATCAAGGATTCCATCCCACGAAAATTGAATTTAAAGCCCCGTAATAGTGAAGATATTGGTGTGGGTGTTTGAGACTATTGAGATGACTTTCATGCCCACGGATGGCCCCGATCCCATGTCGATGCTTAATTCGTTTATCACCAAATATGATTTTCGAACAAAATAATAAAGATCTTTTAAAATCAAATCGATTCAGGTTACTAGAACAATCTTAGGCTAAAATTGAAAGTAATTAAGAACATCGATTCCTATTTGACAAGGGGTTTGAAAAATATGTTTTCCAAATGTCACCCAAAAAAGGTTTTCTATCAAAATCAAAGCTGAAAAAATGAATTTTTCCTCAAATCAAATCATTTGTGCATAGGCTCAAAGGGTGCAAAGTTACTTTCAAAATAATATACTTACACATTTTTAACTCAAAGCTAGACGGTGATATCCTAGGCTTTATTTCAAATCACACGCACACACATGCACACACACGTACACACTTCAATTTAGGAAAATATTAAAATGCGAGAATCGTGCTTTCACAGAATTCGAGGGTGCCTAACACCTTCCCATCGCTTAATCAAGCCCTCAAACTCTATGAATCTCATTTTCAAACAAATTTCACGGACTCATATATTGGGTCATATTGCGAAAATCCTAAATTCTGGATTAGTTGGTACATCCATTTAAATCTTTACCAATTGATGGCTCTATCTAATTGGCCTATTATTAAATCAACAATGCAAAACCCTGTCGACATTTATGACGGCTTTTTCCTAAAAATCACTATTTAAATAAAATAATTAATAAATCAAAATTTCTTAAAAAGGGTAGAAACAATAATTAGGAAAAAAAAATTCTCAAGGCGATGACATAAGTATGTAATTAGTTCAATTGAAATTTTTATTTTTGGGCAATAGAACGAAACTGATTATTATTATGGTTGTGTGTGTATGTGTGAATTTATTTTGGAACTTTTTTGGTTTTACTAGTTTGATGGCATTTCTGCTTGTTTGTGAATTTTTTGGGCAACTTTGTAGTTTATTATTTTGGAACTCATTTTCAAACAAATTTTATGGACTCATATATTGGGTCATATTGCGAAAATCCTAAATTCTGGATTAGTTGGTACATCCATTTAAATTTTTACCAATTGATGGCCCTATCTAATTGGCCTATTATTAAATCAACAATGCAAAACCCTGTCGACATTTATGACGGCTTTTTCCTAAAAATCACTATTTAAATAAAATAATTAATAAATCAAAATTTCTTAAAAAGGGTAGAAACAACAATTAGGAAAAAAAATTCTCGGCGTTGACATGAAGTATGTAATTAGTTCAATTGAAAGTTTTATTTTTGGGCAATAGAACGAAACTGATTATTATTATGGTTGTGTGTGTATGTGTGAATTTATTTTGGAACTTTTTTGGTTTTACTAGTTTGATGGCATTTCTGCTTGTTTGTGAATTTTTTGGGCAACTTTGTGGTTTATTAGTTTTTCACAGAGTTGTGTGTTTTAACAGTCATGCTTTGTTTTGGTAATGTTTGTTATAACATTTGCAGATATATGGAACAATTAAACTATAAATTCATTTAGTTGTATTTCATTGTCATCACATAAATCCACTCACTACTAAAATTACATAGCATGATAATCCATGTTATAAGTATGATAGCTATGTAAGTTTTATCTCTACTTAGTAGCTTTTTGATTTTATCTTCAATTTCAACAATCATCCCCACTAATACACCATCTGTTGGAGGTTCATAACACCAAAATAAACCACATCCATTCTGAAGAATTGAAAATTTTGTTAGTTAAGGGTAGCTTAACAGGATGGAGATGAAGAAGAAGAAGAAGAAGAATAAGAAGAAGAAGAAGAAGAAGAAGAAGATTTGTGAAAACTTACTCCTATGGATTGACAAGATAGAAACCTTCTCCCCGAATTTTGCTTAGTGTATGATGTTCTCAACACTTTCGAAATATGACAATGACAAAGCATGATAACCATTAAAGGTTTGGAGCTTTGCTCTTTTCTTCCCCTTCTTCTTCTCTATCTTTACATGGGTTTTCTTTTACTCAACAAGGAAATATATGTATATGATCTATATATATATATATATATATATATATATATATATATATATATACATGGCGGGAAATGAGCATAAGTGTTGGATGGAATTGATCTTGAAGGAAGTAAACTCTTTTGACTGATAAATTTTTTATTTATTGTATTAGTAAATATAAATGTATTACTTAATCTAATTAATCAGGTTTTAAAAGGTTTTATATAGTCAAATGTAAAAAAATTAGGTCAAATCATATTTATACTGTGATTACGAGAACACGTGGCAATTTTGACCACTTTTCTGGCTGAAAATAACAAAATGGTCAGTAATGGTTACTTAACGGTATTTTGGGTAGAGGGATGAGAGCTTTAAAACTTTGGGGTATGAAGTGTCAAAGGGTTTATACTTTGGGGTTTGATATGCAGTTAACCTGTGTATAAATATGTAATGTTAGATTAAAATTTCTTCAAACTAGTCGATCGTGTTATTGTTAGTGAGAGAAGAAAAATGGTACAAATACTTGTGGAAAATGAGAAAGCTTGATTTTTCAACGACATGCCTAAAAATCAAGCCAAGAAGCCTGAATACGTGAATGAAATTTCAACTTGGTCAAAGATGTGAGTTCTTTAGTTATGGATGCAATTGGTCCTTTAACCTGAGGCATCACGGTTGTCTTTTGTATGCTCCATGCCTCCATCATAGTTGATGCTACTTAACTACATTTATCTTCATGTACTGTATAGCCTAGTAATTGGGTATGATTTGCGCATAAATTGAGGTAGGTGTATGCACAATATAGGATCTATCACGTCCAATTGAGGAATAGATGTTCTATACAATCTAGTTTAGTTTAAACCTTAAAAAATTACTTGTGCATGTCTTATGTGATACTGAAAAATGTGTTAGCGATTACTCAATGGTTTAATGTTTGAAATCTTAACGCATAATATTATTGTAATTAAAGGTTTTGTCATGTTTCATACCTTTAACAATAATAAGAACATAGACGATAGAAGGAACTGACATGTCATAGTACTATATTCACACTGTCCGGGTAGTAATAATGCACTACATTGTGACAATCTTAATTTGTAGAAGTCTCAAGAAATTAATTAATTATGTTAGGTATCACTTAATTAATTATCGTTAAGGGAGAATCAAAAGTGTCGTGAATTCAAATTGAGTTGGAATAAGATTCTTATAATTATGGGAGATATCCTATAATCAGTTGATAATTAGATTACATATATACTGTTGGCTCAGGGGTGAACCTAATAAGTAACGCACATAAGAAATTATACCTTTGTATGGGCTTGAAGGCCAAATTAAAGTTTATTACTCCCTCCGTCCCAGGATAAAAGTCCTGGTGGACTTTTCACGCATATTAAGAAGAGGAATGAAATGACAAAATTGTCCATAATAATGTCATTAATTATTTTTAATGTAAGTGAGAGAGTGACTTTCTAGCTTTTCAATTCAAAATAGTTTGAGCACATAACTAATTATACTTATTAAATATGGAGAGAGAATTAGAATAAGAAACGTATGAGATATTTAATGCTACGAGTATAATAGAAAAAAAAAATGTGTAAAAGTTTGGTTATTAAAGAAAAGTGGACATTTAATATGGGATTACCCAAAATAGTAATAAGGACTTTTATCATGGGACGGAAGGAGTAATATTTAATAGGTTAATTGAAGTCTATTAGGAAGTCTAACAAATGTGATTGGGATTGGTGAAACCCGTTAGACGTAATTTCTTAGTTGGTGTAGGCTCCTTGTCCTAGGTTGAATCCCTCTCCCAAATTAACAAAAAAAAAGAAGACTAATATCATTCAATTAGAGATTATTGAATTAGAAAAATATTTATTTAATTATATTATGTGATAATATTATTAATCAATTATTTTAAATTCACTAAAATTAAATGAGAAAATCCTACTTTGAATGGAATTCTAATTTTCATTATACTGGAGCAATCAAATAAATATATAATAAGAATGGATACTTCCCTTGACTTGGCAAACCACTAGGAGATCCTAGTAGTTACTTTTGATTTATTTTAGTTAATTAAATGACTCCTAAAGATAATTTGCAAAATATTTAAATATATTCGAACTAAATGTAAGACCCAGAATTATATGAAAGGAAAGTATCCAATTTTCTTATAATTTTTATTCTATTTAATAAATGGTTAAATTGATAAAAGGTTAAAGTTAATGGTGATATTTGAAAATTTTGCAAAGTAAGCAAGTTGATATAAAATATTCATTGTGTCGGGAATATTTGATTGGTCGGGGAATATTTGTTTTAACAGGGAATATTTGTACGACGACACAATCATTGGTGGACCCCACAACGGAAGTATTGTCGTAGATAGAAAACGACAAAAATATCTTTTTATAAAAATAATGGCGAAAGTTTTTCCGTTAAACTGTTGAACTACCCGGCGGTAAAAGTATATTAATACGTGTGGTTGCATAGTAGCACACGGTATTGATTATTGATTCTTACGTAAGAAGCCACTCAGTTTACTCAATTATTGCTACAGTAATTGTTGCATAGTATCTCACGTTATTTTATTCAATTATTGTCACAGTATCATCTGCATAATATTTTATATTATTAAATCAATAATTGAGACAACAAAGTTATTCATATTATTATTTGCAATATTGACAATGTCTATAAAGTTATGTCAAGGAGAGGTTTGGTCACCTAATTGCGCGCCAATAGGGAGAAATCCTTATCGGAAAGCCCCCTCTTTCCTGGGAATGATCTGGGTGTTAAATATTGTGAGTTATAATATTAATGATGAATATTTATTGAAGTATTAAGAATGTGTTTATTGAAGATAAGTGAATTATAAAAGTTAGAGGGGAATATTGCAAACTTTGAAAACTTTAAGGGTACTAAAGTGTAATAAGTTAAATCAATCTGGACCGTCGATGGTGTTTTAATAGTAAATCAATCTGGACCATTGGTGGTGGTTTTAATATTAAATCAATCTGGACTATCGATGGTGGTTTTAATAGTAAATCAATCTGGACTGTCGATGGTGGTTTTAATAGTAAATCAATCTGGACCGTCGGTGGTTGTTTTAAAAATAAATAAATCTGGACCGTTCGTGAATAATTTACTATTTAGTCCATTCTCCTATAAATAGAAGCTTAATTCTTCTTTCATTCTCACCAATTCACTGAGACTCACAAGAAAAACTATAGACAGCAAGAAGAAGAGTATTCTGCTACTTCACTATTGCAGTATCTAGTCTTCTACTAAGGTAAGAGATATTATTTGTTATATTCGTAAGGGATATTATTTGTTGTATTCGTAAGGGATATTATTTGTTGTATTCGTAAGGGGTATTATTTCTTTCGTATTCATAAGGAATACTATTTTTCATATTCATCTTTTAATATGTCGGAATAACCTATCAATGCGGATTACGTGTCATATGACAGGTGAAAATTCATTTGCAGTTTCGTATGCTATTTCTTTTCATATTCTTAAATCTAAACCTACTATGGTAAGTATTGCTTCTATAACCCCTGAAATTAATGGGATATCCTTGAAGCTTTGCGCTTCACCTAGTATCGTTTCATTGAAATATTGATCTGAACTTTCTTATTAAATATTAATATTTTCACCCGGGGTACTATTCACGGGTTACTATTTATCCGGTTACTATTGTAATGGGTAGAATTATTGAGTCGTGATTCTGGGGACAGAATCCTTTTAAGGGGGGAAAGATGTGACAAACGAGATTTTGTAATTTAATTTTAATATTTATTGAATTAAATAAATATTTTCGATGAATTAATTATTAGATTAAATAATTAATTGATGAAGGTGTGGTAGATTAATTTAATTATATGTGTTATATTTATTAAATTAATGTGGAGAATAATTATTATTTAATTATGTATTTATGTGAGCTTATTGTATTAAATGAAATATTTAATAAGCATAATGTTATTTTAATTAATGTAATAATTAATTAGATATTTAATAATTTGACATTATTAATAAATGAGAATTTAATTATTTGACTATGTGAATTAATGAGAAATTATTATATTTTATTTAAAATTAAATTAAATAAGATATTTGATTTATTTCATAAAGGGGTGTGACACTATTAAACTATAGTATAAGAGATTTATTAAATTAAATAGGAATGAGTCTTTTAAAGCTAGCCAAACATGGCATTAGTGGGAGTTAAGGACAGTTAACCCATAATGGGTAACTGACCACCACATCGCGTCAGTTCATTATATTATACGTCTTCTTCTTTATTTGGCTAAGTCTAGAAAAAGGAAAATAAGCAGAGAGAGATTGAGAATTCACAGAGACAAATTGTCAGAGAAAATATTAAGAGATTGTGAAGGAGATTGAGAGTGAGGAATTGAAAAGCATCTAAGCCTACTAATTTATACTCTACACTAAGGGTAATCTCCTCCTTCCCAAATTTTAAATTTATGTTGTTTAAGTTTTCATAAAAATGGCTTCACGTTTTGTTAAAAACACTGTGAATGGGAAAAGGGTATGATTATGGGTTTGTGTATGTGTTAAGGTGTATCATATCGTATTTGATTATATATATGTTATATAAACCTTATCATCAGTTTCATAATATTATAACGTATGTTATTTACAAAGTATGAAATATGGCCATATGGCCCTTATACGTGATTTTAATATGCCAAACATAAATTGTTTTGTAAATTTCACACTCATATATGATTATGCATGTTAAAACGAAGAAAAAAAAAACTTCAATAGATGGATTTGGTGTTATAACGAATCCGTAGTGGTAATTTTTATGTTTTGTGTTCAAAACCTTCAAGAAAATCAAGAATAGTAAAATTAAATGTGTTGATTCTGTTAATTATGTATTTTAACATGTTAAAATCATGCTAGAAGGGTTAAGTAGTGATTATATGTGTATTATAATGTATGGGTATGTCTAAATTCGTGTAGAAATAATTTAATTGGAGGTTTTGGCCATGTTCTGCAATTTTTTGCGAATTGTAGAATAATTCTTTGGTTTACATGCATGCTTGACCAGATCGTCTCGTCTTGACACCGATCTAAATCTTATAATACCCGCGTCATGAATACGAGAAGAAGTCCAAATTGCTATATAGCATGACTTGGCCTTGTAAACTTAACTTCTAACAAATTATAGCATGACGCCACTCTCCATAATGTTCAGAAATGAATTTTTTAAAGTGTTTAAATCCATGAATGTGATGTTAACCTAATCTAATGAACATAAAAATATGTTAAAAGTATAGTGATGTTAAAACAGATTATTAACATGTCAATAACATAATTGCATGTGGATTGAATTATTGAGTGCATAATGAGCTTATTATTCGTGAAATGTTATTATGTGACAATAACTGTGATAATTTGACTAACTATAGTTATAACCAAAGTTTAGACAAAAGAATGAACTTATGATGATTAATTATATTATAATTAACTAGAGTTATGAATGGAAATGGTATGTAGGATTATATCGAATAACCTGTATAATTAACATGTACTCTACGCACGAGGCAAGTTTCCTAACCCTACTTGTTATCATTATTCAAGTCATTCTCATTATTATTAATCAAGTTTAATTTTTATATTAAAGATTAATTATCTTTTCAAAGTATGATTCTGTTATACAATAATTGTTCTATTGTATACATATTGTGATTATTATTCAATTTAATTACCAATTATTGTTGAACCTTGTTAGACTAGTGAACCCTTGTTTGATTCAACTAGTCCATAGTTGATAAACGTTTTAAATTTCAGAACCCTTATTGATTTATCAAAACCAAACTTCCTTTGGTGCGGACTCTAATGTCAAAATGAGATGAACAACCCTGTATAGGGATTACTTATACGTTAGCGTTAAGATATTGTGCACAGTATGGTACTAAGGGCTGATCCCCCTAAGTACGAGTAAAAGAGTCCATAGTCTTATGACTGTTAAAGGTTTCAAGTATAACCCTTGATAACCTAGGACATAGTTCAAGGTCTTATGACCCTCAGAAATCTTTTGATTCTTGTTATTCATTATTGATTCAAAAGTTGAGCTTTATTTCAGAAATCTTTGATTCTCGTATGTTATTTTATGTTGTTATTTCATTTTTATACTTGTGGGCAATCATGCTCACTCTTGCGTAATAATAACATTGCAGTTAAGAACCAAAGGAAAAATGAGCCTTCTACTAGCAAAGGCAACGACAAAGCTAATAAGTGATGAAGACTTATTATTTAATTTTTAGAATGTTATTGTAAAGACTTGATGTTGTTTAAGACTTATTTATTTATGTTTTCGCACAGATGTTTAAGGTTAGTTTGACCTGGGATTGTATTTATTATTCAGATATTGTAAACCCGTAAGGGGAGGATTTATTTCTATCTATTGTATGGTTTGCATTTATTATGGGTAGATAGATAAATGATATTTGTACAGTGAACACCAAATCCCGTGGAATTTAAGTACCCGGATTTGGGGGTATCACAGGTTGGTATCAAAGTTGTAGATTATGAACCTTAGGTGGGGGAACAACCTTAGGTAGTAGCCTTATAGAAAGAACATAGTGATGGAAAACTCTTATCGAGTTCTAAGAAATGAATTTTTGTAATTCATTGAAGATAATAAAAGACTTTATGTGCTTATGTGTTAAATTATGTGCTCAGTAGTACGACTTAGTAACTACAACTTGAAATTATGTTGTCAGGATGTCGGATGTTGGAGGAACTAGTCGAGCTGGGGAGGAGGAACCCCGAGTACCTATAGTACCTACAGAGGAGGAGCCCCGAGACTTTCATGTCGTTAGGGAGCAGTTGGTACAGAGGGATTCATCTCCATTGATCACTGTTGTTGGTCAGGAACATGAACTTGAGACTGATCCTGAGGAGGATCATGGGGAGGAAGATGAACAGGAAGAAGAGGAGTTCCCACCGCACTCCATTGATCTTTGAGATGTACGATCGTTATCTGACGATAACGTAGAAGTTACTGAGACAATGTCCGGGATCTGATCGAAGCGAGGCGATTATTCACCAGATTACTCTTGAGCAGAAGGAGATGGAAATTGAGACCCTTCACACACGACTAGGAAATGTAGAATGGGATTTGGTCCACGAGAAGGGTCAAACCAAGGATAAGACCGAGGAGATAGAGAAGTTAAAGAAGGAACTGAAGGAAAGCTCGAAAAGGCTGATCATAGCAGAGGAGGGCTGGGTAAGAGAGTCACGTCGTGCTAACCTTGCGGAAGAGGATGGTCATGCAAAGAAGGCTAAGCTTGGGGAGACGTACTCTACACTCAATAGTGCAATGGATGAGACTCAGGATCGAGTGTTGAGGCATCTAATCCAATTCGAAGGACTACCATCATACATGCAGGATCGTAGAACGATGTCTCGCATCATGGAAGAGGAGCGTAGCAAGGCTATTCAGCGCCTTGACAGATAGTGATAGAATTTGTTTAATTATGTGATAAACTTATCTGGTATTTATATGTAAATTCCGATGTGTTTATGAATGAAGGAATATTTTAATATTTTAAATCATGTAGATTCTATATCTCGGGATAGATGATGTAAATAGCAGTGATACTATTGTTTGATGTTAAAATTTTTGATTTAATTAAATATATCAAGTTGTTTGGGATAATGTGTTAATTAATTATATTAAATTGTTGAGTTAAGTCTTAACTATTTAGAGAATTTAATAGAGGTTTAATAAGCATATATTTTAACAGATATATGCCGCCAAGAAGAAGACAACAACGTCAACCAGCTCAAGAAGGATCTACAAATAACAACAATAACGCCAATGCTAATCCTGTTCAGCAATTGGTTAACTTACTAGCTAGAGCAATGAATAATCAACCTCAAGCTCCACCAAATACTATGTTTAAGGATTTCAAGGCGGTGGGACCGCCAGAGTTTAAAGGTTCCATGAACCCGATTAAGGCTCAAACGTGGGTTATGGAAATGGAAAAGGTTTTCGATGTTGCTAGAGTTAGAGAAGACCAGAAGACCGCTTTCGCAACGTTTATGCTGAAGTCTGAAGCCAGTTACTGGTGGCAAGCAAACAAAGTCCGTGGAGGTAAAGGCGTGATTACTTGGGAGAGATTCAAAGAGATGTTTTTCGAGATGTATTTCCCGACCAGCTCGCAAAACCAAATGGAGGTTCAATTTCTGGAGTTAAAGCAGGGGAATATGACCGTACCAGATTATGTGGCTAGATTCAATGAGTTGGCGAGGTTTGCCCCGTATCATGTACACACAGATGAGAGAAAAGCAAGAAGATTTGAACAAGGACTTGAAGCCTTGGGTATATAGCAAAAGTATCAATGTTTCAAATTAAACACTTTTCTTTGAGTCTCGAAAAAGGCCATCCTCATTGAAGGTGGAAGCGATCACGGTGACCAAGTACAATCGAGGATCGAAGAAGAAAAAGACTGAAAGTGAAGGAAATAACAAGGCTAGTAGAAGTGGCACAGAAGGTGGTAATTTTAATCAGAAGAAGAGATGGAATGACAACTCATCATCGGGAAATCAACAAGGAGGTCAAAAGAAGAGGATTGAAGCATGCCCGACCTGCGGGAAAGCTCATCTGGGGGTTTGTATGAAGGGAAAGCGGGTGTGCTACAATTGTGGTCAGGAGGGCCACATAGCACCTAACTGTCCTAACCCAAAGAAGGGTGCCTGCTTCACATGTGGTTCAAAGGATCATCTAGCAAGAGACTATCCTAAGAAGGGATCTGGAGGGGCAGGATCAGGAGGAAACCGGGGAAACAACAGTGGTAGCGCCTTGACCATCACAGGACCAACCGCAACTAACCGACCGACCACCAGGACTTTCAACATGACGGTGCAGGATGCAGTTAAGTCTTATGATGTGGAGTCAGGTATCATTCCGATCAATAAAGTTAATGCTTATGTATTATTTGATTCGGGTGCTTCTTGTTCCTTTATATCTGATGACTTTGCTAAGAACTTATATTTGCCTAAGGATGAGTTGGATTACCCCATGAACATAGAAATTGCGAATAGAGAATTAATCCATGTTAAGTATGTACATAAGAACTGTAGAGTGGATATTAAGGGTAATATCATGAACGTAGATCTTATCCCTATTCGACTTGGAGAATTTGACGTTATCTTGGGAATGGACTGGTTATTCAATTACGGGGCTGTAATTGATTACCAAAAGAAGCGTATTAACCATATGACTCCGTCAAAGGTTGTGTTTTATGGTAGCAAGTCGCCTAGACAAGCGAGTTGTCTGACGATGATGCAGGCCAGGAATTTGTTAAGACAGGCCTATGTAGAATATTTAGCTTACATAGTCGACAGTCGTAAAGAGAATCCGAAAGTAGAGCAGATACCGGTAGTGAGAGACTTCATTGATGTCTTTCCAAACGATTTGCTAGGCCTTCCGCCAGATATAGAGGTTGATTTCGTGATCGATTTGGCGCCAGGAACCGCTCCAATATAGAAGGCACCATACCGAATGGCACCAGTAGAGATGAAAGAATTAATGGTACAACTACAAGAATTACTGGACAAGAAGTACATTCAACCGAGCGTATCGCCATGGGGAGCGCCGGTGTTGTTTGTGAAAAAGAAGGATGGAACGATGTGGCTCTGCATTGACTACAGAGAACTGAATAAGGTCACGATTAAGAATAGATATCCATTACCGAGGATCGATGATCTGTTTGATCAATTAAAGGGAGAAAAATATTTTTCCAAGATTGATTTGAGAAGTGATTATCATCAACTGAAGGTGAGACCAGAGGATGTACCAAAGACAGCGTTCAAAACACGATATGGTCACTACGAATTTTAGGTTATGTCGTTTGGTCTAACGAATGCTCCTGCAGCATTTATGGGATTAATGAATGGTGTTTTCAAACCTTTTTTGGACAAGTTCGTAGTGGTATTTATAGACGACATTTTGGTTTACTCGAAAACTAAGGAAGAACATGAAGAGCATTTGAGATTAACGTTGGAAGTGTTGAGGAGGGAGAAGTTGTATGCCATGTTTTTGAAATGCGAATTTTGGATCGAGCGGATGTAATTTCTTGGGCATGTGATCGATAAAAATGGAATTTCGGTAGATCCATCCAAAGTCGGGCGCCGTGATTAATCGGGATCAGCCGAGGGCCATGCGTCGAAGTCGAAGTTTTCTTGGATTGGCAGGTTATTACAGAAGGTTCATACAAGACTTTTCCAAGATCGCAACTCCGTCAATGAATTTAACTCGAAAAGTTGTGAAATTTGTTTGGACGGAGAAGTGTGAGGAAAGCTTTTAAGAATTGAAGAAGAGGTTGAGTACAACACCTGTGGTGTCTCTTCCGGATGATACAAGAAATTTTGTTGTTTATAGTGATGCGTCGCATAAAGGACTTGGTTGTGTGCTGATGCAAAACGGCAAAGTCATTGTGTATGCATCACGATAATTGAAGGATTATGAGAAGGGATATCCGACCCACGACTTGGAGTTAGCTGCAGTAGTTTTTGCTTTGAAAATTTGGAGGCACTATCTCTACAGGGAGAAGTGCGAAATATATACAGACCACAAGAGTCTAAAATATATTTTTACCCAGAAAGACTTGAATATGCGCCAAAGAAGGTGGTTGGAGTTAATTAAGGACTACGACTGTGAGATTTTATGCGACGACCCCAAAATTAGGTATACATCACCCATCTTGGGTCGCCAGATACATGGTACAGAATTCGAATACAACTTACTAATACAATTGTCGTGTATAATATGACAAAATATAAACTGTGAGTTTGAATAAAAATATTGTCTACTAGAGATTATACAAACTCAAAAGGAGTCCTCATTGCAATTATTATCACATTATTTCACAGAATAGTGAGGACTACTAATGCATCATCTAGGACCATCACTCTATTCCCCGACTAGTCCCAGCTACGTTCTCATTTTCTGAAGAGAACAGTGAAAGAAAGGGTGAGCTCAACTAGCCCAGTAAGAAATATTATGACTAAGATAATGCAGAATAAATTATCATTAGTCTCCAACAATGTTAAACTGATAAAATATAATAGACATCTTTAACTGCAGCAGAACAAGCAATCCATTAAAAGAGTCAAGTAGAAAATAAAATCTACTATCTTTTATGATTTAAAAGGTTTTTTCATCAGTGTTATCGCTGAGACTCAGCTTAATAAATAATCCACATCATGAAATCATCCCTGCACTACAGGCCAAGGATATTCTTTAGTGTCACGACCACGAATTATCCATGCTCTACGGGCCAAAGATAATTGTGTTTTCATCAACGGTCCTAATCATGCCATAAAATAATTCATCTTTGCACCCTTGGCCGAAGATAATCCATAGCCATAATCATACCAAAAACTGTCCATCAATGCACTACGGGCCAATGATGACTTTTTTCATATCATTTGTAACATTACGGTCCATGATTATACCAAGAATAATCCTCGGTCATAATCATACCAAGTCCATCTATGCACTCTGAATACCAGATGACTTTCAACATAATATAAACATGAGGATGATGACAATGATATAAGAATTCAATAAAACAAGTTCAAGAATTAATTTATCCAGGAATTAATAACGTCCTCATTGTCAACATGATACTGCTTTGTAGAGTAAAATTCAAGATTTCTCAGAAGAATATTTCCATGAAAAATATTGGATGAAGCGCAAATATCAAGGATATTCCACTAATTTCATGGAGTATAGAAGTCAAAATTTTAATCAACTGAGTATAATACCGAATGGAATAACAAAAGATATCACCATGCATGCGGTACTTATGCATAGCGGTTATTCAACGAATAATAATAACGGAACGAGTCGGTGAAAAATTCACCGCAAGCGGGATGTTCCAACAGAATAATAAATGGGGAATAATAAATGATGGAACCGAATCCTGGCGTATAGCATGAGCACGGATATTAAGCAGAAATAATAAAAAGCGGAATAATAGAAATGGAACCGGTCCCACAGATAGCACGACGAGGATATTAAAATGCGAATAATAAAGACGGAATAATAGAAGAATGTCACCAAGTATAGGGTAGTCCGCGTATACTGGTTATTCCAACAGAATAATAAATAATGGAATAACAGAAGTTCTCTTCATGAATACAAAAGAAATAACACCCCTTACCGTAAAAGAAACTGGATATAAGAGTAGGGAAGTAGCAGAATACTTTTCTATAGTTTCTCTATAATTTCTCTCTCTAGAGTTTCAGTGAATTTGTAAGAAATAATAAAGGAATGAGCCTCTATTTATAGGAGAATGGAAAGGCACTGTGTAAGGATTTCTTACGGACTCAATAATTATACAAACCACAATTGAAACTTTGATACTCAAGATGTAAAATTTTAAACCTCCAACCACTAACATCAAAGCAATTGTCAAACCTTCAACCAATAATATCAAAGCAAGACAAAACATAATACATATATATATATATATAATCCCACATGTTATAAACAATCAACCACCCGTATATTCCAAAATCCAAACCTCTTTCATTTTTTCCTCCACACGTGGGCCCCACGTGTTCCCCTCCCACCAACATGTCACTTTCATCATCATATATATATATACCAACTATATATATATATATATATATATATATATATTCACACACAATTTTCACTTTCTCACCCACACATCACTTTCACTACACTCTTACACATTTTACTATCACACACACACACACACACCTTTCACTATCACACACATATATATCTTACACCCATCACTTTCATAATATCACTTTTCCACCATTTCCCACACACACACACACACATTATATATATACACACCACACATATATATATATATATATATATATATATATATATATATATATATATATATATATATATATCTTCCCCCACTATTAAGTATACTTTTTCTCCCCATTTCCAAAATCATTTTCAACACATATGGGCCCCACATGTGGGCCCCACCTTTAAAGAATTTTCTACCGATTATTTTGAAAAATGGATAAATAGGAATCCAAATAATAAGCAAAAGAGGTGACTTCTCACGTAAGCATCAATAATCAATCTTGTGTGCTACTTATGCAACCACGCCGTATTCTTTGTACTTTTACTACTGAAAGTAGTTCAACAATGATAACAATGAAAACTTCCTGAATTATTTTCATAAAAATATTTTTGTCATTTTCTCAATCCGACAATAATTCCGTTGTAGGGTCCACCAATGATTGTCTTGGTTATGCGAATATTCCTGCTAAAACGAATATTCCCCACCAATTGAATATAATACAACAACTTGCATACTTTGCAAAATTTATAAATACTACCCACAACTATAACATTATATCAAATCCACACCATAATATTAAAAAACAATATTTTAAAAAATTTAAATCTTTTTTTTTGCATAAAATCTGGGGTCTCACATTTTATACCATCCGGGTAAGGCAAATGTCGTTGCTGACGCCTTAAGTAGAAAGGGTCGGGAGAAGTTGATGATGTTGACCGCTCAGGAGGAGCTAATTTTCAAAATGGAGAAATTGGAGTTGGAAGTGAAGTATCCTATGGAAATTGATGAGAAGCTATTTTAGATGCAATCTGGTACAACCCTACTGGATAAAGTTCAGGAGGCTCAACTTCAGGACGATGAATGTAAAAAGGTGATAAGGAAGATATCTGAAGGAACAAGAACCAAGATTTAAGATGGATAAGGAAGGAATCTTTGAGATTTGAGCGTAAATTTGGGTACCGCCAGATGCAGAGATTAAGGAAGACATTTTGAGTGAGGCTCATAGCTCACGATATTCGATTCACCCTGGTAGTACAAGATGTATCAAGATCTTCGACAACACTTCTAGTGGCCGAATTTGAAACGTGATGTTGCAGAATGTGTTGCCAAGTGTCTGACCTGTCAGAAAGTGAAAGCAGAACATCAGAGACTGAGTGGATTGCTACAACCGTTGGAGATCCCAAAATGGAAATGGGAACATATTACAATGGACTTTGTGGTTGGCCTTCCGACGACTTAGAAAGGCTACGATGCACTATGGGTTATCGTTGACCGGCTGACGAAATCCGCACATTTCCTTCCGATAAAAATTAGATTCAACTTAGATCAGTTGGCAAGGTTATATGTAAAAGAGATTGTTTTGAGGCATGGAGTGCCGGTGTTAATTGTTTTCGACAGGGATCCGCGCTTTACATCGAACTTCTGGAAACATCTACAGGAATGCATGGGTACGCAATTGCGGATGAGTACGACATATCACCCTCAAATAGATGGACAGAGCGAAAGAACGATTCAGACATTAAAAGATATGCTAAGAGCCTGTGTGATGGACTTTAAAGGAAATTGGGACGATCACCTACTAGCTTGTAGAGTTCATTACTAATATAACGATTACCACACTAGTATTGGCATGCCGCCTTATGAAGCGTTATCTGGCGAAAAGTGCGAACTCCGCTTCTTTGGGATGAAGTTGGTGAAAGACGATTTGCTAGGGCGAATTGGTACAACAGACCAGTGAGAAATAATCAAAGTAATCCGAACACGATTGGTAGCGGCTCAAGATAGGCAAAAGAAATACGCCGATCCACATCATAAAAATGTTGAGTTTGAATCGGGTAGTTATGTATTCTTGAAGGTCTCTCCCTGGAAGGGAAAGATCAAGTTTGGAAAGAACGGAAAATTAAGCCCATGATTCATTGGACCATTTGAAGTACTTGGAAGAATCGGAGAAGTTGCGTATGAGGTAGCCCTACCTCCAACACTCGAGAATATCCACAACGTCTTCCATGTTTCTGTTTTACGACCCTACAAACCCGATTACAAGCATGTAATTGAATATGAACCCCTACATTTTGAAAAATACTTATCTTACGAAGAAATTCCTGTTCAAATTGTCGACAGAAAAGAACAAGTTCTCAGAAATAAAGTAATACCTTCTGTTAAGGTATTTTGGAGGAACCACAACGCTGAAGAAGCTACGTGGGAACTCGAAAAGAATATGATGAAGAATTACCCTATTTATTTACTTAATTTTGCGTAAGCGATTCTGGGGACAGAATCTTTGTAAGGGGGGGAGAATGTAACGGGTCAAAATTATTGAGTCGTGATTCTGGGGACAGAATCCTTTTAAGGGGGGAAAGATGTGACAAACGAGATTTTATAATTTAATTTTAATATTTATTGAATTAAATAAATATTTTCAATGAAATAATTATTAGATTAAATAATTAATTGATGAAGTTGTGGTAGATTAATTTAATTATATGTGTTATATTTATTAAATTAATGTGGAGAATAATTATTATTCAAGTATGTATTTATGTGAGCTTATTGTATTAAATGAAATATTTAATAAGCATAATGTTATTTTAATTAATGTAATAATTAATTAGAGATTTAATAATTTGACATTATTAATAAATGAGAATTTAATTATTTGACTATGTGAATTAATGAGAAATTATTATATTTTATTTAAAATTAAATTAAATAAGATATTTGATTTATTTCATAAAGGGGTGTGACACTATTAAACTATAGTATAAGAGATTTATTAAATTAAATAGGAATGAGTCTTTTAAAGCTAGCCAAACATGGCCTTAGTGGGAGTTAAGGACAGTTAACCCATGATAGGTAACTAACCTCCACATCGCGTCCGTTCTTTATATTAAACGTCTTCTTCTTTATTTGGCTAAGTCTAGAAAAGGAAAATAAGCAGAGAGAGATTGAGAATTCACATAGATAAATTATCAGAGAAAATATTTAGAGATTGTGAAGGAGATTGAGAGTGAGGAATTGAAAAGCATCTAAGCCTACTAATTTATACTCTACACTCAGGGTAATCTCCTCCTTCCTAAATTTTAAATTTACGTTGTTTAAGTTTTCATAAAAATGGCTTCACGTTTTGTTAAAAACACTGTGAATGGGAAAAGGGTATGATTATGGGTTTGTGTATGTGTTAAGGTGTATCATATCGTATTTGATTATATATATGTTATATAAACCTTATCATCAGTTTCATAATATTATAACGTATGTTATTTACAGAGTATGGAATATGGCCATATGGCCCTTATACATGATTTGAATATGCCAAACATAAATTTTTTTGTAAAATTCACACTCATATATGATTATGCATGTTAAAACGAAGAAAATAAAACTTGAATGGATGGATTTGGTGTTATAACGAATCCGTAGTGGTAATTTTTATGTTTTGTGTTCAAAACCTTCAAGAAATTCAAGAACAGTAAAATTAAATGTGTTGATTCTGTTAATTATGTATTTTAACACGTTAAAATTATGCTAGAAGGGTTAAGTAGTGATTATATGTGTATTATAATGTATGGGTATGTCTACATTCGTGTAGAAATAATTTAATTGGAGGTTTTGGCTAGGTTCTGCAATTTTTCGCGAATTGCGAGAATAATTCTTAGTTCACTGCGCCACTTGAAGTGCCGCCTCGTCGTTTTTAATACCATATACATGGCATCAGAAGTTCAGATAGATCTCTGTATGCATATACGTACAATGTGCCGAAAGCAAAATAATACAGTGGCCACGCATATTTCCACTCTCCATAATGTTCAGAAATGAATTTTTTAAAGTGTTCAAATCCATGAATGTGATGTTAACCTAATCTAATGAACATAAAAATATGTTAAGAGTATAGTGAGATGTTAAAACAGATTATTAACATGTCAATAACATAATTGATGTGGATTGAATTATTAAGTGCATAATGAGCTTATTATTCGTGAAATATTATTATGTGACAATAAGTGTGATAATTTTACCAAGTATAGTCATAACCAAAGTTTAGACAAAATAATGAACTTATGATGACTAATTATATTTTAATAAACTAGAGTTGTGAATGGAAATGGTATGTAGGATTATATCGAAGAACGTGTATAATTAACATGTAATCTACGCATGAGGCAAGTTTCATAACCCTACTTGTTATCATTATTCAAGTCATTCTCATTATTATTAATCAAGTTCAATTTTTATATTAAAGATTAATTATCTTTTCAAAGTATGATTCTGTTATACAATAATTTTTCTATTGTATACATATTGACATTATTATTCAATTTAATTACCAATTATTGTTGAACCTTGTTAGACTAGTGAACCCTTGTTTGATTCAACTAGTCCATAGTTGATGAATGTTCAAAATTTCAGAACCTTTATTGATTTATCCAAACCAAACTTCCTTTGGTGCGGACTCTAATGTCAAACTGAGATGAACAACCTTGTATAGGGATTACTTATGCGTTAGCGTTAAGATATTGTGCATAGTATTGTATTAAGGGCTGATCCCCCTAAGTACGAGTAGAAGAGTCCATAGTCTTATGATTGTTAAAGGTTTCAAGTATAGCCCTTGATAACCTAGGACATAGGTCAAGGTCTTATGACCCTCAGAAATCTTTTGATTCTTGTTATTCATTATTGATTCAAAAGTTGAGCTTTATTTCAGAAATCTTTGATTCTCGCATGTTATTTTATGTTGTTATTTCATTTTTATACTTGTGGGCAATCATGCTCACTCTTGCGTAATAATAACATTGCAGTTAAGAACCAAAGGAAAAATGAGCCTTCTACTAGCAAAGGCAACGACAAAGCTAATAAGTGATGAAGACTTATTATTTAATTTTTAGAATGTTATTGTAAAGACTTGATGTTGTTTGAGACTTATTTATTTATGTTTTCGCACAGATGTTTAAGGTTAGTTTGACCTGGGATTGTATTTATTATTCAGATATTGTAAACCCGTAAGGGGAGGATTTATTTCTATCTATTGTATGGTTTGCATTTATTATGGGTAGATAGATAAATGATATTTGTACAGTGAACACCAAATCCCGTGGAATTTAAGTACCCGGATTTGGGGGTGTCACAACTATTCACTAGAATATTATTCACTCGGGTATTCGGGGCACTTTTCATGTCGGGGTACTATTCACGAGTTACTATTCACGGGTTACTATTCACTCGGTTACTATTCACTCAGATATTATTCACTCGGATATTTGGGGCACTTTTTATGTCGGGGTACTATTCGCGAGGTACTATTCACTCGAGTACTATTTACCCGGAGTACTATTCACGATAAAAATTGATTTCTTTTCTGTCCAAGATTAATTTTGATATATGAATATTACTCTTGAATTTTACTCCACAAAGCAATATCATGTTGACAATTTGGATATTTTTAAACTCTGGATAAATTTAAAGTCTTATATTATTTATCCTTGATCTCGTTTGATTGAATTCTTATATCATTGTCATCATCCTCATGCTTATATTGTGATAAAAGTCATTTGTGGCTTACGTGCATAGATGTACTATTAATTGGTATGATTATGACCAGGGATTATTCGGTATAATCATGACCGTAATGTTATAAATGATGTGGTAAAAGTCTTCATTGGCCCATAGTGCATTGATGGACAGTTGTTGGTATGATCATGACCATTGACGATTACATGAATATCCTTGGCCCGTAATACAGGGAGAATTCGTGGACGTGATACTAATGAATATCAGGCCCGTAGTGCAGGGATGATTCGATGATGTGGTTTATTTATTAAGCTGAGTCCCAGCGATAAAATTGATGATAAACTGTTTAAATATTAGAAGATAGTAGATATCATGCTCTACTTAACTCTTTTAATAGATTGTTTGTTCCGCTGCAGTTAAACTTGATGTTATTGTATTTTATTAGTTTAACATTGTTGAAGGCTAATGATAATTTATTTTTCATTATCTTAATCATAATATTTCTTACTGGGCTAGTTGAGCTCACCCTTTTGCTTTCATTATTCTCTTCAGGAAATGAAAACATAGTCGGGACTAGTCGGGGAACGAAGTGATGGTCCAAGATGGATGTTTTAGTAATCCTCACTATTTAGTGTGATAATAAATTTAATGAGGATTGAATTTGAGTTTGGATATTGTCTATGAGACAATATTTGTGTAAAAACTCTCAGCTCTTGTTGTATAATTAAGTTTGTATTTTGTATTCAGTACCATGTATTTGGCGACCCAAGATGGGTGATGTATAACTATTTTGGGGGCGTCACAGTTGGTATCAAAGCTTAGGGATATGATCCCTGGCTAAGATGTGAGACTAGAACTAGGAGGGGAGAGACGGTGAATTCCTTCGCTAGTATGACCTACCTAAGTTTATTTGGTATTTAATTGGTCGGTCAGAGTATAGAGATAATATGTTGCATGTCAATTAACCCTTGTTTTGTGGCATTATTTGAAAATGACATCCGAGAATGTTGATAATAGCAATGGAGCACAGGAGACCGTTGAGTCACCAACGATCAATAATCAGGATAATGTGCATCAGGAAGGCGACAATCCTCAGGTAAACAACAACACCAATCAAATGATGAATGATGGGATGTTTAGAGGCTTTATGCAATTCATGCAACATCAGGCAAGAGAGATTTCTGTTCAAAATGCAGGTGGAAACACTGGCAACTCACAGGTGGTCACTGCTAAGTAGTTCAAGGAGCTGGGACAACCGGAGTTTTTGGGAGAGCCAGAACCACTTAAAGCGAAGACGTGGATAAAGTAGATCACCAAGATATTTGATGTCTTGGGATGCTCCGAGAAGCAAAAGGTTCCCTTTGCCACCTTCATGTTGAGAGGAGAGGCAGAATACTCGTGAGAATAAGTAAAGCATTCTCAGCCTGCCGCACTCAAATGTCTTGGGAGAAGTTCCAAGAGCTGTTCAATGACAAGTACTTTCCCGAAAGTATTCGTCACATGAAGGAGGTAGAGTTTATCAAGTTGGAGCAAAACAATATGACCGTATCGCAGTACGAGGCTAAGTTTGCCGAGTTGTCCCGGTTCGCACCCCATTTGACTGATAATGAGGAGAGAATGATGTGAATGTTTCTGCGAGGTTTGAGACACGAAATACGCCAATACCTCATTTCTCACAAACTGTATTTGTATTCATATGTTGTAAATAGGGCTCAGTTATTGGAGCGCGATAATGAGTCAACCCAACCAAGAGAGAGCAGCCGGCAAGTCGATAATACCAATGGTAGCAGTCATCAAAGCGGTGACAACAAACGTGGAGGGAATCAATATGCCAGAAATGGTAACCACTTCGGTGGTAATCATGGCCAAGATAATAGAAGAAATGATTCAAGTGAAAATTTTAAGAAGAGAAGATTTAACGATGACGGGAAGACGTCGGCACCAACACCAGTAACAAATTCTAGGGGAGGAGAATGACCGCCAGTTAGATGCTATAGATGCGGAGAGGAGGGACATATAAGTTCAAACTGTCCACAGCCTTCCAAGGTATATTTTAGTTGTCGAAAAGACGGTCACATAGCTCAATTTTGTCACTCAGTGAAATCAAGTCCAATTTGGGGCGGTGGTACCAAAGGATCTGATCTGACAAAACAAAGTCGGCGTTTTCGGAAGAGCATTTTTGTGACTTCTCAAAAGCGAAATGTAACGAAACGAAGTTAGCACGGGTTAATTTATTATAAATTCTTGTGAAGTCTATACCTTATTAGATACCGGTTTTACCCACTCTTTTATTTCTCCTACTTGCGCTCAACGTTTAAATTTAACTCCGGAGAAATTAGACTTTGATTTATCTGTGAAACTCCTTTGGGAGAAACCTTTATTACATCCACTGTTTATAAGTCTTGTTTGATTCAAATCGGCTAACGTTGATCAAAGGAAGGAACCAAACCCGGTGGATTCAAGTTGAACGCAAAAAGGATTGGAGGTGAACTTGTACCTGAGGAAGCTCGAATCTTCAAGGGTATGATTCTTATTCTTTATCTTTTTGTTTAATTAATAATTGTGCATAAAGGATGATCCAGGTATATGGTTTGTAAAATTTTAAAACTCTAATTTTCCATGTTTCCACTTATTTGTGCAATTTGATTGCGTTCATGAATAATAACAAACCTAACAGTGGTATCAAAGCCAAACGTTTATGCAAATTATTAATTGTTTTAATTTGATATGTACATTGATATGTGTTTAGAACAATTTAATTGGGCATAATTTGTTGTATAAATTTAAAAAAAACATAATCAATATTCGCGAAACCCGCATTTAAAAACGGTACTGTGATTCGCATGTACGACAGCTGCAGATTCGCTGGCTTAGCACGTGAATCACTTAGTTTTTTGTTTTTTTAACAAGCCAAGATAAGGAAGGATTCAAGTAATCATTTATATTATATATTATATATATACATATATATATATACGAAAAGGTTATGGTATGAATTGATAAGTGGGTTTTATACCTACTTATTGGATATCAATTCACGCGAACTATGCCCATCTCAAGTACATTTTAGTGTGTTTTTAGTTGCATTTCGTAATATTTTGTATTGCATGTACTAAGAACTCCTTTGGTGTAAAAGTGCAGGAAATGACATAACTTGGCAATGGTAGATGGCATGAGGCTAATGGAAGCATGACGCGAGGAACAATTGGAGATATGCAACTGAGGATGGATGAAGGAAGAGTGGCATGACAAAGAATCAATAGCAGCAGGACAAAGCAGCAGCAGCAGCAGTGATACGTAATCAAAATGCAGAAGTCTAAGTACGTGGCCAGCTAATAAATAGCTTAAACATCGCCACACCACTTACGATCACCCTATTGACCAGATTTTTTAAAGACGACGCCGCATGTGCATCCGAGGTCGCTAATCTATTTTATTTTAATTTTTAAATTGGAAGAGTTGTAGTGGGTTAAAACAATTCTGGTTAGTACCAGACGCATTACTCATCAGTTTTTTACGTTTTTTTCATATTGGCAACTAGGGTTTACACTTTGAGAGAGTTCCATTGGAAAACCAAGCATAAACTCCTTATTCTCTACTTCTTCTTTGGATTGTCAATCACTGTGGAAAAACTATTGTTATTTTGCTAGATTTTATTGAGGATTTAAACGTTATGTTTGGATTGTAATCAACAATTGGGTTTGATCGATTCTATCTTCTCTTTTTCAATTGTTTATTATCCATGTATTGCTTTAATCCCATAATGGCTTTCGGTTCAGTCATGAACTAAACTCCATTATGGGATTCTAACGGATTTTAATACGTAGTCTAATTTGTGGCCTGATTGCTAGATTGTTTTACGTATCATAAGGAATTTCTATCATGGTTGATTTTCGTGCATGAATGATTGATCACCATTCATTTTAGGTGCTTGTATGGAATTGAAAGATAACATGCGAGTATATGGATTGTAATCATGATAACATGCGTATATGGGCTGTTTTGCTTAGCTTTGTATTTCGTGAGTCAGATAAACATATACTGTTTCACCGTATGAGTTAAATAAGAGATTGTGCTTAAATTCAATACGGCTGCAATTTCACATAAAAATATAGTGGGGTTGGTTTTGTTGAAGATTACATGATGTCTATTTCATGTGGATGTTATGTAAGTAGGTCATGATACGTTGAAAAATGGTTATGTCTACATGAATCTTCAAGGGATTCATGTAAACTTATCAGGATTCATGAATCATGTAAACTCCCACGTGGCCTCTTCGACATCGTGGTTCCTCCAAACAACCTTTACAGAAGATATAACTTTGTTTCTTAGCATTTGTTCTTTCTTATCTATTATCTGAACAGGAATTTCTTCTTATGCCAGATTCTTCTCTACTTGAATGGGCTCATAGGAAATTACATGTTTATAGTCGACTTCATGGCGCGATGCGGAAATGTGAAACACGTTGTGGATGTGTTCCAATTCGGGTGGCAAAGCAACTTTGTATGCCACTTCGCCCACTCGCTTCAATATCTCAAATGGCCCTATGAACCTCGGACTCAATTTTCCTTTCTTTCCGAATCTGATCTTTCCCTTCCAAGGAGATACCTTCAAAAACACAAAACTACCGACTTCAAAGTCTCGGTTCTGATAATGCAAGTCGGCGTACTTCTTTTGGCGATCTTGAGCTGCTACCAATTTGCCCCTTATTGTTGCTACTACGTCGGCCGTATGCTGGACTAATTCTGGTCCCAAAAGTCGCTGCGTTCTCCGACTTCATCCCAACATAATGGCGTCTGTATTTCTCCCAGTAAAGAGCTTCATATGGCGGCATCTACCGATACTCGCATGATAGCTATTATTGTGCGAATTCTACTAATGGTAAATGGTTGTCCCAATTCACCTTGAAGTTTATCACGCAAGCTCTCAGCATGTCCTCCAACGTTTGTATGGTTCGTTCACTCGCCTGCCACAATGAGGGTGATATGCGTTACTCAATCTCAATTGAGTTCCCATCCGTTCTCGCAAACTTTTCCGAATTTTTGACGTGAAGCGCGGATCTCGACGGAGACAATCGACACCGGCACTCCATGTCGCGATCGATTTCCTTTACATATAAATTTGCTAACCGGTTCAAATTGAATCGAATCTTGATGGGTAGAAAATGAGTCATCTTTGTTAGTGGTCCCACAATAACCCAAATGACATCGTAACTCTTACGTATGGCGGAAGTCCAACCACGAAATCCATCGTAATGTGCTCCCATTTCCATTCGGTATTTCCAATGGTTGAAGTAGTCCACTTGGCCTCTGGTGTTCTGCTTTGACTCTTTGACAAGTAAGACATCTGCTAACACGCTCTGCAACCTCTCTTTTCAAATTAGGCCACCAAAAATGGTGTCGAAGATCCCGGTACATTTTTGTGCCTCCTGGATGTACGAAATACGTCGTATTGTGTGCTTCGTGTAGGATTTCCTCTCTTAGTTCGATTATAGCTGGCACCCATACTCGACCCTCGAATCTCAATATACCATCCTTATCTACTTTAAACCTTTCTTCCTTATCTTCTACTATTCTCTTCTTTATCTTCTCACATTCTTCATCTTTCTCTTGTGCCTCCTTTATTCTATCCAATAACGTCGGGTGAGCTCTCATCATGAGAAATCTTCCTTCCGCTTCTCTTGGTTCCTCCACCTCTATTTCCATCCTTTCCATTTCTCTTATTAAATCCTCTTGAGTTGTCAATTTGAATAACTTCTCCCTTCCTTTTCTACTCAAAGCATCGGCTATGACGTTTGCTTTTCCCGAGTGATAAAGAATTTCATAGTCGAAATCCTTGATCAGTTCCAACCATCTCCTTTGTCGCATGTTCAACTCCTTCTGTGTGAAGATATATTTCAGACTCTTGTGATCCGTATATATCTCACATTTTTCTCCATACAAATAGTGCCTCCAAATCTTTAATGCAAAGACTACCGCCGCTAACTCCAAGTCATGGGTAGGGTATCGTTTTTTTAAATCTTTCAACTGTCGTGAGGCATATGCAATGACCTTGCCATGCTGCATTAGCACACAACAACAAAGTCCTCTATGCAATGCATCACTATACACAACAAATCCTCCCGTATCATCCGGTAATGATAATACAGCGCCTCCTCAACCTCCTCTTCAATTCTTGGAAACTTTCCTCGCATTTGTCCGTCCATACAAACTTCTCATCTTCTTCGTTAGATTGGTCACGGGTTGCTATCTTAGAAAAATCTTCGATAAGTACCTTGGCTAAACCTAAGAAACTCTAACTTTTGTTGGCATCTTCTAATGTACCTCAGCTTCGATTCTTTGCTTCCACCTTTACAGGATCCACGGAAATTACATTTTGATCTATCACGTGTCTAGAAATCGGACCCTTTCCATCCAAAATTCACATTTTGAAAATTTAGCGTACATCTTTTCCCTTCTCAATGCTTCCAATACCATCTTGGTGTTCTAAGGCGTGCTCTTCCTTCGCCTCTTTGAATAAATCAAAATGTCGTCGATAAATACTACTACGAACTTATCTAAGTATGGCACAAAACTTCGGTTCATCGAGCCCATAAATGTCAGCGGAGCATTGGTTAATCCAAATGACATCACTAAAAATTAAGAATGTCTCATAGGCGAGTTCGAAACGCCGTCTTTTGTACGTCCTCCTCTCGCACTTTCAACTGATGATAACCCATTCGTAAATCTATCTTGGAAAAACACTTTGCTCCCTTCAGTTGATCGAAAAGGTCGTCTATCCTTGGCAATGGATATTTATTCTTAATTGTCACTCGGTTCAACTCCCGATAATCGATACAGAGCCTCATCGATCCATCCTTTTTCTTTACAAACAACACTGGTGCTCCCCAAGGAGACACACTTGGCCGAATGTAACCCTTATCTAGTAATTCTTGCAATTGAATCATCAATTCCTTCATTTCTACTGGCGCCATACGATATGGGACTTTTGAAATTGGTGCAGTTCCCGGATCTAAGTCTATTATGAATTGGTTTCCACAATGCAAGCGGAAGGCGAGCGCTTGCTTGGAAACACGTCTTGGAAATCTTTCACCACTAATATATCTTTCATTTCTATTCTCTTTTGATGAATGTCCACTATATAGGCTAAATAACCTACACATCCTTTCTTTAACAATTTCTTGGCCTGCATCATCGTAAGGCAACACGATTGCTTGAGTGATGAGCTACCGTAAAACACTACCTTAGACCGATTTGAGGTCTGAAGGTTCACACTCTTCTTCTGACAATCGATTATCGCAGCGTGGCCGGATAACCAATCCATTCCTAATATCACATCAAACTCTCCCAGTTTAATCGGAATTAAGTCTACGTTTAGTTCGTGACCTCTAATGTTTGCACAACAGTTTCGATAAACAAATTCTATGGGAATTACTTCCTTATTCGCAATTTATACGTTCAATGAGTTTTCTAAACGTTCAGGAGGTATGTTTAGTCGATTAGTAAATTCTTCAGACACAAAGGAATAGGTAGCACCCGAATCAAATAATACATAGGCATTTATATTATTGATTGGGAGAATACACGACACCACGTCCCTTTCATTCACTCGCGTCTCGGACGGTCATGTTAAAGGTTCTGAGGCGATCGGTTGGGTTGGATTGCGTTGGTCCGCCGATCATCAGCTTGTTGCCCCTCCCGGTTGGCCGCTTCCTCCGTTGCTCCCTTTCTTTGGGCAATCCTTGATTTGATGCTCAGTTGAGCCACACGCGAAACATCCCTTGCTCTTTTTCGGATTCGGGCAGTTAGGTGAAATGTGCCCTTCTTGGCCACAGTTGTAGCAGATGTTGCGCCCCTTCCAGAATTCCCCTTGATGGTTTTTTCCACATTTCGATCAAGCTTCGCCTCTTTTCTTAAATCCTCCTTGATAATTTTCTGACTGGTTGATGCTTCGGTGATTGGTGTTATTGTCGTTGTTGCGGTTATCCCATTTCCTCTTTCCCAAATAACTTCCACCACTGCTACTCCCTCCACGAGTCTCTCCTCCAAAGATTCTTGTTCTTCTTCTCCTTGTTGTATTGGCTCAATGCCTCGCTACCTCCTTCAAAGAATTATCGCCTTCTCCAATAATGTGGCGAAAAGAGTCGATTTGAAGGACCGACACCTTGTTGAACAACCAAGGTTTTAGTCCAAGTTCAAGCGTTGAGATTTCCTTTCTTTAGTGTCTACTTGATGTGTTGCATGTAATCGCGAGTTCATTGAACTTGGGCGCATCTTGTGTATACACCGCTATCTCTCCTTGTTTTAGTTCTAGAAACTTTACCTCCATCCTATTCTTCATGCTCTTCTAGAAGTAATTCTCGAAGAACAAAGTCTTAAACCTTTCCTGTGTTATAGTCCTTCTCCGCTCTCTCGCTTGATTTGCTTCCCACCAAGAGGTTTGCTTCACCCCTCATCATATATGCAAATGAACACGGTTTTCTAGTCTTCGCCCACACGAGCAATGGCGAAGGCTTTCTCCATTCCTTGATCCACGTTTGCGCTTACTATAGGATCTAGTAGTACTCTATGAATTAGGAGGTCCTACACTCTTGAAGTCCTTGAAGTTTACGAATCGAGCTACTTGGGGAACAGGTGGTACTTGTTCATTTCTTCCCCAAGAGCCTCCCCTAACAAATCTACAAGCCTCCTGAATGGGATCTACTTGTCCTCTCTCATCATTAACCGACTCTTCTGGAGTAGTTAATCTACGTCTGGTCGGCATTTTCCTACATTATGACACTCCCATTTTTATTATCTAATTATATTACTTAAACAATTCTTCATAAAATGAATAAGATTTCAAATACATTTGAACAAGATCATTTATATTCATATGCCGATTGTTACATTACATGATTATCTCCAAAGATACTTCTATAAATGACACAACTTATCCCCTAATATCACAAAAGATGGGGACAACCATTAACATACTACCCTCTAACATAACTCAAAAGTTTGGGGTTTACAACATCTCATATTCTACATAAAGATTACAACAACGGATAATACACTACACAAATCGAACTACAACTAATAACTTTTAGCGCTGGACTTAATCTATCATTCTGCGCTCCACGTAGCCTGGTACTCCCTCCGAGAAATGTGCACCACCACATCTCGGCTTATGGTGTCTTGGGTCTATCCTCGCCTATTGGGTAGTGATTTACCCCATCAATCGGTCCCTCCATGGCCGCAAGCTTGCAATGCATAGCTCATCCTATTCATCTTCCTCCTTTTGCACCTCACTTCATCTTCTAGATCGTTAGCCCTACCATCGGCCCCCTTTCCACTTTTCTTCGAAATGGATCCTATCCATTACTTCCATCCTTAATCGAGTACTGGATAGCTTCCTTCTCGTCCCCTCGCTCAACTCCCTCTCGCTCCATCTCTTCCAACTTCCCTTCCAGCTTCTACATTCCTAGCCACCGCCTTGTGAAACAAAGCCCCATCTCTGATTCCCGCCTCCTTACGGTGAGCAATCTCTACTTCCATCTCCTGCATCACTAACTTTCTCTGGTGGTCTTCGTCCTTGACTTTTGGAATTGGACTCTCTGTCTTTGGCCTCAAATTTCTAACTTCTCAACTCTGCACCCTAACTCTAAAACCTCGCTCCTCATACTCCCCAACATCCTATCCTCAAAAGTAGCCTCGTCGGAGTCCCCCATGGGATCATCCACCATACACCTCCTCCTGGATCGGACTCTTGGTATTGGCTCTATCTCCTCTTCCTCGTCATCATCATCGATAGGAACTACAGTTGATATAGGTTCTGCTATCAATGGTGCCTCATATACCACGTGCATGTCACGCGGCTCCTCTTCTACTACTCGGCTAAGTCCTCCCATGTCAGTCATCCTACAATCATCGACACAAGACAAAACAACCAACAACTCCATTAGAATCATAAGTTCATTGTATAAAATGAAGTTATATTTTGTAACACGCTAAGCCCATCTCTATGAAAACTCTATATGAGTTTCGTCCCTTTCTATCTTCTGAGTTCTCCTAAGTTATAATCTAAGGGATCTCGCTCCTAAGGTTTATAACTATGGCTTTGATACCAACCTGTGACACCCCCAAAAAATTTCAGACACTCATATCTCGAATTTCGGTGCATCACGCTACTACTACGAATATCTTACAAAATCATTAACAATGGAAATAATAGAATAATTTACATTGATGTAATATAAATATTCACGTCCCCAAGGTACCGTAACCATTACTACAACAATTACGTGATTAGCTTAACATAGCTTAATCATTCTTGAATACATCATAATAATCATAACAATAATAATAATACTTAGTCTTAAGGACTAAGTTATTACGCCGCTTTGCCCTTTCCTTGTCCTTTCCTCGAAATACCGCCTTGCTCTGCGCCTTAATCAGAATGTTTTAGGAAGCAAGAATGAGCAACAAATTTGCCCAAAGAAGTAATATAGCTAGAAGAACAAGTAGTTATAGCATTTGAATCTTTCATGGGTATAATAATAATTGATAGTTCAAGGATATCAAGAATACCAAGAGTATTCAATAAGTGTCGCTATGGACCGAAAGATATCAACAAAATTTTAGGATTTACTCATTTCGAGGTTCAACATAATTGGAGTAATTTGAAAATCACTAAGGACCAAGAACTCTTACTAGAATTAGCGATGATTACACTCAGTAATCCAACATCCACGAGTACATCAGTGATCGGCTTAAAGTACCCTATGTTATGCATAACATTTAATCATACTCATATAGCGCACGCTTGTTCCCAGGACAATATATAATTTCCCTTCTATGAGGGTTGTTCATCTCAGTAGATTTACGATAGTCCGCACCAAATCAATCGGTTTGGATAGCTCTTTAACTCATAATAATAGTCTAACCGAATCAAGGGCTTAGACAGTTTTTTTCATCATGCAATTAGGAATGATAAGTCCAATGGTTACAACAACGTCAAGGTATACAAGTGATTTTCGAATAGAAGCAGATATTTGCTTGATAAAATAGGATTGATATGACAACAATTCAACGTATAAAGTGTGTGAATTTAAGGAACTTGCAACACAATAATAATAGTGTTCGGATACTTGCTCAATGTAAATTTGAGTGAGGTTAGGGAACTTGCCCAACAATAACAATAAGTTAGGGATAGAAAACTTGCATGATATAAGTAACAAGTTTTTAGGGATAGGAACTTGCCTTTGGCGTTGATTACTATTAATAGCGAAAATCACCTCAACGAACTATGTCCGTCCTATTCATGTAAGTATGTATTTATTAGCCAAACACACTTGATATATATCAATAACATGTACACATAACACATCTTTCTTTCTATCTCATTGCACCCATCAAAACTCATAATTCAGACACTAACATGCTCATACTATCGACCACTTCTAGCTTATTCATAATCTTTCTTCCTCGAAGTTCTAAGAGGTTCATTGCTTTAAGTAGACCATAACATCTATTAATCCCACCGACCTTCTTCTACGCGTGTTTGTAAGTATTAGATTTATTTTCCCGTTGGTACAACTCTCCACTTAGAACTTATTCGTACTAATAGTTTACAATAGTATAGGAGTATTTATTAATCCATTCTCATATCAAGTTATGATGATGTCTCCGAGTCCTGGGACATCTCGCCATGTTCGAAGATATTATGACTTGCTCGAAGACAACATGCTTCGTCCGAAGACATTGCGCTTCGTCCGAAGACATCACGCTTTGTCCAAGACATTACGCTCTCATCCAAGACATCACGCTTTGTCCAAGACATCGTGCTTTGTCCGAAGACATTACGCCTGCTCAAGACATCACGCTTTGTCCGGCGGCTCCTTCGAGACTTCGGTCCACACTACTTTGACAAAGTTTAAGTTCGCTCGGGTTAATTTTCATTAAGACTTCACTATATGCATACAACCTAAGGGAATTTCTTAATACATGGTCTAACATGACTGAACCCATCAGTTGGTTCCTAAATACGGTCTTACCGCACCCATGGATTTCGTAGCGATGAACATGCTCATTTTGCGAGTAGTCACAACTTGATTCCAAACAATTTTTAACGTATTCATGCACGAAGGTAAACTTTCTAAACACCCTATATCATGTTAATTCATCATACTTGACCTATTAATCTGAAAAACGAGAATCAACAAGACTCAAGTTAAGAACGGAGTAGAAATTATACCTTCTCGAGCTTTAACCTTGATATCTCACACACTGATTTGGTAATGTTTAGCAACTAAGAATTCTTTACTCG
The DNA here is from genome assembly GCA_020205605.1 of Panax ginseng. Taxonomy (NCBI): domain Eukaryota; kingdom Viridiplantae; phylum Streptophyta; class Magnoliopsida; order Apiales; family Araliaceae; genus Panax; species Panax ginseng. The sequence continues at coordinate 26,857,816 of CM035146.1, read as the reverse complement.
ATTTCTCCAACACTCTTATCACTAAAACAGTATCGCCTCGTGGCTTGTATTTAAAGAGAAAACATGGACTGTAGACACTTGCTTTTACCCAATGTTGGGATTCATGGTGCAATAGAAATGAACAATGGTTACTTAAGGAGTTGTTCAACCACTCCATACCAACCCACTCAAATTAGCCATGCATGCCTAGGATTAGCGACTTGAAGTTTCATGTAAAGAGAGTTTAGGCTACTGTTCTTTGTACTTGGAGACCCTAATTTGGGGACAAGAGAATAGATCTCAAACATAGACAAGGGGCTAGTTGGTCAGGCCCACTGCCCCACGTCACATTTTAATTTAACCAATACTTGTACTCCCAGTTAACTATTTTGTTGGGTTCCGAATTGGATTCTAAATATCCCAAGTTTATTGGGCTAACTTAACAGTCCATCAATTAACTTATTGGGCTAGACTCCCAATTTATTATTTGGACTTTAAACATGCAAATACTTAATCATCCTTCACTAAGTCCATCATTGTGTCACACAAGACATTTCATGAACCTATCTTATCGATCATCAACAAATTTCAATTTTAATTCAATTGAGTTACTCTCCTCATGCCACGTAAGCATTTATAAAATAAATAATTCACCGGCTCTATTTAATAATAAAATTAAATCATAAAATTTACGGGTATTACACAGACAATGAGAAGAGAGCTGTTCAACTCGACAAGAAGGCTAAGAACATTTTGTTTCAATCATTAGAAGATGATCTATTCGAAAATGTGGTCAACAGCAAAACAGCAAAGGAGGTTTGGGAAGCACTATGCATCATGCATGAAGGAACGAAGAAGTAAGAGAAAACAAACAATCTCTCCTAACACAGCAATATGAAATGTTCGCACACGTTCAAGGAGAGAACGTCACTGCCACCTACGAGAGATTCAACGTTCTACTCAACTTTCTACGAGCATATGGAAAGATCTATCCAAATAAAGATCTAATCATAAAGTTCATGAGACCCTTACCAAGTAGATGGGATGCCCAAACCACTGCTATCAGAGAGTTAAAGAATCTCCATGAGATGACTGTTCAACAGTTGTATTGCAACCTTCTAACATACGAATTTGAGCTGACTCAACGAGTAGAAACTCTATCAAAAGGAAGAAAGAAGGATAAGGGTGTTTCTCTCAAAGCAACTGAAAGTACCTCAAAGGTCAACACTGAAATTGGCTCTGACTATGATGAAGACGATGATGAGGACTTTGCAATGCTGGTAAAAAGACTAAGAAGGTTCATGCGTCAAGGCAAAACCAGGAAGCCAAAGAAGGTCAAGAATTCTGACAAAGAACCAGAGCAAATGAATGATCTATGCTACAACTGCAAGAAGCCTGGGCCATTTCATTGCCAACTGCAACAAACCTCTCAGAGAAGAACTAAAGAAGAAATCACATGCAAAGAAGGAATACAAAGGCAACAAAAGGCCTTAGAAGAGAGACAAAGGCCTTGTAGCTGGAGGATCGTGGAGTGATTCAGACAATGTCTTAACTCCTGAATCTGGAGATGATGAAGATCCTCAAATGGCTAATCTGTGCCTAATGGCCAAACATGCAAAGGACAAACTGAACTCCAACATATATGAAGTAAGTATCGATGAGGTATTTGACTTCAACTCACCTGCTATAGACATTAATGATTTGAGAACTGCACTCTATGGCATAACAACTGATCTGCATCAATACATGAAGTGGTTTAGGGTTCTGTCGAAGGATCATTCACTTCTTCAAGAGGAGAAAAAGAAAGTTCAAGAAGAGCTAGAAACAACTCTTCTAAGTACTAACTTTCTCTCCAAGCTTGAGGCTGAGAATGAGATCTTAAAATAGACCAATGAGCTCAATGCACAAAGAGGGTCCAATCTAACCCCTAAAATTGAGGAACTAAAAAAGACTATCTCTACATGGAACAAATCCTCATCATCCATGGACTCCCTGCTCTCTAGTCAAAGAAGTGCATTTGACATAACAGGCTTAGGCTTTGGGGAATCCACCTCAGAGCCATATTTGGAAAAATTAAAGAAAACTAGCACTAGTAATGCCTCAAGTTTTAATAGAGGCATTACATTTGTGAAATCCTCACAGAAGGAAGAACCAGCCCAACCTTGTTCTACTGAATCAATCCATACTCCAAGAAGTAAAGGATCTAGCACTGGCCTGGGTTTCAGAAAAGAAAAGAGTAACTCATCCTCTACGCACCAACCTCGAAGGATCGTAGAGTCGAGTAAGACCAACTCTACGAATCAACTGGGAAGGTACAGTAGAGGTAAGGTACACTCCTCACAATTCATGAAACCCAAGGACATATAAAAGAAGGAAAATCAGGTTAACAGGAGGATAACTAAAGAACCACAAAAGTCCAAATAGAGAATGAATTCTCACACACACACAAACATGCATCATATTAAATGTTTTGTGTGCTACAAAATTGGCTGCAAAGTGCTATTTTAATTCCATGGATGTGAGACCGAAGATCAAAAAGATTTGGGTCCCCAAGGGTACTAACAAAATAGGACCCATGCAAATATGGGTACCAAAATGAAGGTTTGATGTTACCACGGGAAAAGAGCTCAACGATCACGACCTGGTATCTGGACAGTGGATGCTCAAGGCACATGACTGGGAACAAAGCCCTTTTGTCTAACTACATAGAAAAGGAAGGTCCCTCGGTCATCTTTGGAGACAATGGCTCTGGCAAGACAAGAGGATATGGCTCACCGAAATGGAGCAAAGGTGTCCTTGGTGAGAGTGGCCTATGTGGAAGGACTACAACATAATCTTCTAAGCATTAGCCAACTCTGCGACAAGGGTCATCAAGTAACATTCCTCAACAATCAGTGTCAAGTCAGAGATTTGAAGACATCTGTTGTAAAGCTAACTGGAACAAGAGAAGGAAATGTCTATATAGTGAATCTTGGACAGCTAAGCTCAGATGAAATAATATGCTTTCTGGCTAAAGCATCTGAAGAAATGAGCTGGCTATGGCATATACGATTGTCTCATTTAAACTTCAAAAGCATGTCCAAGCTGGCCTCAAAAGATCTTGTTGCAGGCCTACCCAAGTTCAACTTCATGAAAGAAAAGTCATGCAATGCCTGTCAGCTTGGAAAGCAAACTAGAAGCTCATTCAAGAGCAAAACTGCCAACTCAATCAACAAGCCTCTGCAATTGCTCCACATGGATCTATTCAGGCCAATTCCAACAACAAGTCTCGGAGGGAAGAGATACTCACTGGTCATAGTCGACGACTACCCCAGGTTCACATGGGTATTCTTTCTAACCTCTAAGGATGAAACAAGCTCCCAACTAATCAAGATGTTCAGGCTAGTAATGAACGAGAAATGGGAGAAAATCAAGGTTATAAGGAGTGATCATGGTAGAGAATTCGACTTCTCAGAAATGGACCAGTTCTACACAGACAATGGCATTAGTCATAACTTCTCAGCTCCACGAACTCCTCAACAAATTAGAGTAGCTAAGAGAAAGAACAGAACTTTGATGGAGGTTGGAAGAACTCTAATAGCGTGACCAAATTTTCATCTCATCAATACTTCAGGGTAGTCCAAGATCAAGATTGCATGATATACTCAAAACAGATCACTCATACACTCTACGATCAAGAAGACTCCCTATGAACTATGGAAATGAAGAAAGCTAAGTGTCAGCTACTTTTATGTATTCGGTTGTGCATGCTACATTCTCAACAATGGAAAGCAGTACTTGATAAAGTTTCAACCCAAGTCAGATGAAGGAATCGTTCTTAGATATGCCGCAGACAGTAAAGCCTACAGAGTGTACAACAAGAAGACACTGAGTGTTGAAGTCTCGATTCACATCATCTTTGATGAAACAGACTTGAACAAAATAGTGCCTCAAGACACTACGACCGACAGTTTAGACACTACGAACGAGGTCGTCGAGCTCAACACTACGATCATAGTACCAGATAGTGAAATCGTTGAGCAAAGAGATGAGATCCTAGAGAGGCCTATGCCAGATAACGAACCTCCACACCAAGAAGAAGAAATAGATCTTGAAGGCCTAAGATAAGAAGGCATCAGGACAGATGTCCCAACAGGAAACATATGGGTAAGAGATCACACTCAAGATCTAATCATTGGACATCCGAGTGTAAGAGTAAAAACAAGAGCTGCCACCCAGAATGAATGTTTTTATCTAAGCTTCTTGTCACAAATAGAACTTAAGAAGATAGAGGATGTTATGGAAGAGTCCAGCTGGATAGAAGCTATGCAGGAAGAACTTAACCAATTTGAAAGAAGCAAAGTATGGAGACTGGTACCAAGACCAAAGAGTCATCCTGTCATTGGAACCAAGTGGGTCTTCAAGAACAAGATGGATGAAGATGGAGTAATAACCAGGAATAAGGCAAGACTTGTGGCCAAGGGCTAGTCTCAGGAAGATGGCATTGACTACAATGAGACATTTGCACCTATTGCCAAACTAGAAGCTATCAGAATCTTCTTTGCCTTTGCTACTCACATAAAATTCAAGGTCTTTCAGATGGATGTCAAGAGTGCATTCCTGAATGGTGAACTTCAAGAAGAAATCTATGTAAAGCAACCTCCAGGTTTCATCAATCCATCTCTTTCTAATTATGTTTATAGATTAGACAAAGCCTTATATGGTCTTAAACAAGCACCTAGAGCATGGTATGAAACACTAACTAACTTTCTTATTGAAAATGGATTCACTAGAGGTAGAGTAGATACCACATTATTCCTTAGAAAGCATAAAGACAAAGTCTTATTGGTTCAAATATATGTTGATGATAAAGACAAAGTCTTATTGGTTCAAATATATGAAAAGCTATGTAAGAGATTTTCCAAGCTTATGAAGAGCAAGTTTGAAATGAGCATGATGAGTGAGCTGAAATTCTTCCTTGGACTGCAAGTAAACCAAACTGATGAAGGAATAATAAACCAAGCCAAGTACATTAAAGATTTACTGAAGAAGTATGGCATGGAATCAGCCTCTCCCATGAAAACCCCAATCGCTCCTGCAACCAAGCTTGACAAAGATGAGAAAGGTAAAAGTATTGATATAACTCAATACAGATGTATGATAGGCTCTCTTTTATATCTAACTGCCAGTAGACCAGACATAATGTTTGTGATAGGTATAATTTTTTTTATATATTTTGATGATAACAATTATGTTTTAAATAAATATTTAATTATTTATTTATTTTCTGTTTTTACTTAAATTAATTTTTATTGACCTTGATAAATTATAAGACTAGTGTTAAATAAATTAATTCATATATTATTCAAGCAAGGATACCCTATTTCTTTTTGTAAAATCAAAGTTGGGCAAAAATATTTTTACTTAAAACTATCAAATATTAATATATATACATAATATATATATATATATATATATATATATTATACTATATATAATATATATATATACAAAACTGTATACCATACTTTGTTAAAAATTGCATGTGCTTTTTTAAAGTGTTAACCGAGTATATGTGTTAGCCTAAAGTGTCATTCATTTTTGGACAAACCGTGTAAAAGCTTTAATTGATTGGCTAGCATGTGGACAGATGTCCCAACAGGAAACAGATGGGCAAGAGATCACACTCAAGATCTAATCATTGGAGATCCGAGTGCAAGAGTCAAAACAAGAGCTGCCACCCAGAATGAATGTTTTTATCCAAGCTTCATGTCACAAATGGAACTAAAGAAGATAGAGGATGCTATGGAAGACTCCAGCTGGATAGAGGCCATGCAGGAAGAACTCAACCAATTTAAAAGAAGCAAAGTATGGAGATTGGTACCAAGACTAAAGAGTCATCCTGTCATTGGAACCAAGTGGGTCTTCAAGAACAAGATGGATGAAGATGGAGTAATAACCAGGAATAAGGCAAGACTAGTGGCCAAGGGCTACTATCGGGAAGAAGGCATTGACTACGATGAGACATTTGCACCGGTTGTCAAACTAGAAGCCATCAGAATCTTCCTTGCCTTTGCTGCTCACATGAAATTCAAGGTCTTTCAGATGGATGTCAAAAGTGCATTCCTGAATGGTGAACTTCAAGAAGAAGTCTGTGTAGAGCAACCTCCAGGTTTCATCAATCCATCTCTTTCTAATTATGTTTACAGATTAGACAAAGCCTTATATGGTCTTAAACAAGCACCTAGAGCATGGTATGAAACACTAACTAACTTTCTTATTGAAAATGGATTCACAAGAGAAAGAGTAGATACCACATTATTCCTTAGAAAGCATAAAGACAAAGTCTTATTGGTTCAAATATATGTTGATGATATTATTTTTGGTTCTATTGATGAAATTTTATGCAAGAGATTCTCTAAGTTTATGCAGAGCAAGTTTGAAATGAGCATGATGGGTGAGCTGAACTTCTTCCTTGGACTGCAAGTAAAGCAGACTGATGAAGGAATATTCATAAACCAAGCCTAGTACATTAAAGACTTACTTAAGAAGTATGGCATGGAATTAGCCTCTCCCATGAAAACCCCAATTGCTCCTGCAACCAAGCTTGACAAAGATGAAAAAGGTAAAAGTATTGATATAACTCAATATAGAGGTATGATAGGCTCTCTTTTATATCTAACTGCCAGTAGACCAGACATAATGTTTGCAACATGCATATGTGCTAGATTTCAGGCTAACCCTAAAGAATCACATTTAACTGCTGTAAAGAGGATTTTTAGGTATCTCAAGGGTACACCTCACTTGGGGCGTTGGTATCCCAAGGAGTCCTCATTTGAACTAACAGGATACACATATGCTAATTTTGCAGGCTGTAAAATAGATAGAAATAGTACTAGTGGCACTTGTCATTTGCTAGGAAATAGACTTGTGTACTGGTTTAGCAAGAAGCAAAACTCAGTATCAACTTCAATTGCAAAAGCTGAATACATTGTTGCTAGCAGCTGCTGTGCTCAAATCCTATGGATGAAAAATCAGCTAGCAGATTATGGGTTTGAATTCAAATCCATACCTATTCACTGTGATAACACAAGTGCCATTGCAATAACTCATAATCCTGTCATGCATTCTAGGACTAAGCATATAGAAATAAGGTATCACTTCATTAGGGATCATGTGAAAAATAGAACTATATCTTTACAATATATCCCTACTAAAAATCAATTTGCTGATGTCTTTAAAAAGCCGCTAGATAAATCCAGATTTAACAAGTTAATAAGTGAGCTAGGAATGCTTAATTTACAACCATGAAATATATTCTCTAGTGTGTGCTAACCATACAGATATAAAGGCTATGGTTAAAATCGTAGACATGATCAAGGGAAGTCCACGATCTCAGAGCTACAGTAACACAGACTCAACGATGGTAGAGTCCTATCAACAAAACAAAGGAGCATCCTGGGATGAGAAAGTTCAAAAACAAAGCAACCCATCTAATAAGCGCCTCAGGAACAAACCTAACCCTTGATTCACTCTATGAGGTTGGCCCTTCCTGAGTTAACTTAAAAGAATGCTAAGTCAAAAACTCATCACAAGGATCTGGATAGACTCGACGATTGTAGTTCGTATTACAACGATCGCTAGATGACTCAACGATCGTAGTTCGTATACCGGCGATTGCCGGACATGTATTACCGACAAATGTTGAACAGACTCAACGATCGCAAAGGCTACCTCAACGATTGTAGTCCTCACTAAGGACGCATTAGCTCAGAAGGAGCTAAGGGCAATTCAGTACAATCCTCCTCAGTCAAATTCGTAGATCCAAGAAGAATTCGACACCTGCCCCACTAAACAAAATAAAGAGATGGAAGTTACAAGTAAAGTTTGAAAATGCCTTTTTGAAATCAGAAGTTCAAAAAGCTTTTCTCTCTCCTCTCTTCCTCTCTACAAGCAGAAACTCTAACCCTGAAGAAAGCTCAAACAACCATACTCCCTTCAATGAAAGGAATAGAAGCGTCCAACGTCGTCTCTGGTTACAGACTACGCTTCGACGAGTTCAAAACCGCTAACCCAAAATTTCACAAGATTCTGACATTGTTAAAGAAGGCTGGTCTCGAACACGCTCTGGGTATGAGCACATGGATCTACCCAAAGTTAATAAATGAGTTTTACAGAAATGGAGTATTCGAAAATGAAGTCCTCACGACGAGAGTCAAGGACGTGGAAATCAAACTAAAGGCTGAGAACATCAACCTAGCCCTAGGCTTCAAATCCGAAGGTTTCTGGTTTTTAGATGGCATCGATTTCCATGTAGGACTTAAGAAGATGCATCACAAGAAATTCCCCACTATCAAAGGATACAAGAAGAAGGAATTTCCTTAGAGGTACGCATTTCTGGCTGATATTATTGGGAAGTGTGTATGTTGCAAAAGCACTGGGCACGATTCTGTAAATGAGGTGCAACTAAAGCTCATAACTGCCATAAGTTGTGGGATACAGCTTAACTATGGAGCTCTACTGCTGGAATGGATAGGAAATTGGATTCTAAGCTCGAAGAAGACAAAGGGATCTCAAAAGATGCTCTACGGACGATTTATAAGCATCATCCTACAATCTGCTCTAGGTGATAAGATTGGGGACGATGAAGGAGAGTCCATCAATCCAAACAGACGAATGACCCAGCAATTGTTTGTAAACTGGAAAAGGAATCCAGCTTAAAATGTACGCATGATGACTGAGTCCAGTGGTCGAACTGGTGATCTAAAAGAATCAGGGATTCCAGGAAATATATCAGTCGTCGAGAAGACTAAAGAAGAGACCAATAAGGAAGAACCAATTGCCCTTATCAGAAAAAGCAAGGGCAATAGGAAGCTAAAGACTAGGATGGTAGAAGAACCTAAAGGGTCAACCACTGACATACCTATAGAGTCCTCTGATATTGAGACTCTGAGGATCCTAAGAAGGAAAAAACAGCAGGCTGAGGCTGATGAAGATAGAGCTACCATATCACAGCTGCTGAAGAAGAACAAAATAAGTCATAAGTCCAAGAGGCCATATGTGTCTTCGATCGTAGAGTCTCTACCAATCATAGAGACCAGACCAAACACCTCAAGCAAGGAAGTTGCTGTACCAGATGTTCTGACTGATCAACAGGACAGAGCTGAAGCTCAAGGAAGTCCTGAGGTTGTGGCTCAACCTAGAAAACCAAGACGAAAATTGGTCAAGATGTAAATCCTTATCAATGAAGGTGTACTCAAAGAGGAAGACAAAAAGATGGCTGCTATAAAGGAACTATCCAAAGAAAGCCAAAAGGACATAGCTCAAGCTGAGGGGGAGACACCTGAAGTTCTCACTTTAGAAAATACTCAAGCTGAGGAAATACCTGAAGTTCTCATGATAGAAAATACTCCAGCTGAGGGGGTGCCATTAGTCCTGCAGATGGAAATGCTTGTTTCAAATGCGACCAGCTTCAATCTTGGCGCTCACAATGAGATGTACTGTACCAACCCTAAAATAACATCGGAAAGACAGGCACACCTCAAAGGTGACAATGAGGACCTTCAACAATTGCAGCAACCCAATCTCAGCGAAGTCTGAGCAACGTCTGCTTTATCAGCCCAATCTGGCGATAACACCGGTGAAGGGAAACATCGTCATCTCGTCAACACGATGCCACATCACGTCGTCTTAACATCTCTACGCAACAATGTCCCACAAGACTAACAAATCCCGAATGACTATTGTACGGGGTAACGGATGAAAGTTGAAGCTTGAAGACCGGAGGGTATCATCCCATCTTCAATGACTTCGTACAAACTCTAATCCCATGCCATCGTACAACTCTCGACAACGGCAGTCCAAAATAGGTCCTGTATACCTCAAACGGATGCCCGGATTGAACTTCTGAAAGTTCGAGTGGATATTACAGTGCCTGAGTGCACGTACTTCGAGATGACCCGACCCAAAAAACTCGGGCCCACCCGGGTTGCCTCTGGTACACCTGCGGCTCAAATGGCTGGTACACTAACGGCCACCCTTAGCAGTACACCTGATGGGGCCACCAGCAGTACACCTACGGCTAAATTGCCTATAAATAGAGGGCTTGGGCTGCCCAATTTGCTCTGCACTCACCCCATGCAGAAGTCTTCTTTGGCAGTTAGTTGTAAGCCTTCTCACACACTTTAGAGTCTTTCTCTTCATCTCTGCACACACCCTTCTTCACGTTGAGAGTTTTTTGTTACATATTTGCCTGGACTTTGGTTCGTGGTTTTATTTCAGCTTGTATGTGTGTGTATATATATATATATATATATATATATATATATATATATATTGACTAACATTATCGAGTTATGCCTCGATTGAGCCTGAACTTGATGCCCGAGCGTTTATTTGCTTTAATATATATATATACACATTTATATATATTAATCGTGTGTCGAACTTTGTTCGATGAACCTGACTTGATGCAGTGCGCTTCTTTGCTTTAATATATATATATATATATATATATATATATATATATATATATATATATATTAACGTATGTAGGACTCGCTCGATGAGCACGGATTTTATATCCTGTGCGTTTATTCGTTTTTATATATATATACTTATATATATGAATCATAGTCGAACCTTGTTCGATGAGACTAGATTTTACATCCGTGTGTTTATTGCTTTTATATATATATATATATATATATATATATATATATATATATATATATATTATCGTTCGCTAGAGTTTCCTTCGTGGCGATTGATCGCTTACTGACTTTATTTACATTTCGTCCGCTTAGAATTTTCTTCGTGGCGGTTGGCCAGATATTCTGACTTTATTTACGTTTCGTCCCACACAGAGTTTCCTCCGTGGCGGTTGATAGCTTTACTGACTTTATTTACATTTCTCGATCCCCCATGGAGGTGCTTCGTGGTTGGTGATCCCGTTTATATATATATATATATATATATATATATATATATATATATATATATATATATATATATATATATATATATATATTCTGACTTTATATATATACATGCTTATCGCTTTCATACAAATTGCGTGATCATATGCTTTAGGAGTCATGTGATTACAGATTCACTTATTGGATCTAGATTCTGCCCGTGATGGACATTTTCACTGTAAGTAGCTTGTAAATTATTCTGCAGTGTCTAAATTTCCTCAGATGGTTTCCATACCCATGAAGAAGTCGGCATTATTTTTTACATTATTTTCGTACGGATGCCTCGCATCTGTCAAATAAAATCAATGAAGTCGAACACTTAATAAAATGGGAGTGTAAAAGGTCTCAATTACTATTGAGCATCAGGGTTTGAAAAACCTCTTTTATAAAACATCACTGCCATATCTTGCTTAAAATTGAATTTTTTACATAAATTCAAACCATGTGTATATAGGTGCGAACAAGGCCTCGCACTACTTCCAAATAACAGCACATTGACCCCCACACACACACATTCAGATAATAGTTTCTTGAAAAGAGGCGGACACCGTGGTAACACGGATGTCGGGGGGTGCCTAACATCTTCCCTCCGCATAACCAAGTCCCCGGACCCTAATGAATCTCGGTTTCACCGACTTGCTTTAGAAGATGCCACATCACCGGGTCAATGTGCAAACCTTTTCTCGGTTGTGTTGGTACAACCACTTAAAAACCAATCATGACTCTTAACGGTCCATCGTCGACATTATACATGTCGAACCTTTTTCACTTGTTTTTTTCAAACAAATCTCTCTAAAATGAGAACACCAAAGAACAAGTAATGCGGAAAGGGACATCTAAAAATCCAGCGTCGATAGGTGGCGACTCTGTTGGGGACACCAGTAAGAGGACTTAAGTCGCTATTACAATCTTTTCAAAATCATTATCTCTTGTGTGTGGATGTTGCATTTACATTTAATGAATGTGTACGAATGCATTTCCTTATTGCACTTAGTGCTTCGCACCATAATCGCTTGTGATATTAGTGCTTCGCACCATATCTGCCAGGATATTAGTGCTTCGCACATGTCATCATTTTCATACACAATGAGGAGACGCGATGTATGTGAATGTATGTTGTGTGTCCCTCCACCGTGAGGCTATCTCGTCGGTGTTTGATTCTTTGGACTCGTGAGAAGACTAATTCTCTAAGGCTCGTGAAAGGCACCACCCAAATTACGCTCCAGTTGAAAGACCGGATTAACTTCCCGTCAAGTAGATTGCGATGATTTGAGAACCTTCATGCCAAAAAGCCGCAAGAGTAACCTAAGATAGGTCAACCTCTGATAAACCCAAAATGGAGGAAAGTCTTTTCATGCTCTCATTTCAAATTACTTGTAAACACAATTACTTGTAATTACATTCCATATCTATCTCCATGTAATGAGAAATATGATGAAATGTGTACACATACATATTTTAAAACATGCTACAAATAGCTGACATCCATTTTGCAGGATAAAATTCCTAAAAAAGACACATCACATAGCATGTTATTATACACATTCCCTAAAGACTAAACTATGCAAGTCTTTCGCAGGGAATCAATCGGACCTACTACCCGTTCAAAAGTCCAAAAGGTAACAGTATATACGATCGATCATGTCAATCATCCAACGATGAACTTAATCCGGTTTTATCGCAAAGAATTGACGGATTAAGCAAATAAATTATAGATTTGGTCGTTTCTACTCAAAGAATTACACCAGTCTAATCGGGGTCCAAAATACCCGATATGATGAATCCTCCACACAGGAGGAATCACAGTCATTACCATACAACGAACTACTGGATTGGATCGACCAACAAGACTCATGATGTCTTTCCTGGTCCCACTCGGAGACCCGTAATAATTGGTGACATCAAATAGAAAGTCCTCCAAATGGAAGAGACCCTTCGCGCTATCAAAGGAATTGCAACACACGGGAGTGTTTTATATACTGATCAATATATTTTTCCTAGTGTTCATTATCCAGAAAAATTTAAAACTCCTGACTTTGAAAAATATGACGGGTTAGGAGATCCTTACACACATTTAAAGGTGTTTATTGGAGAACTTGGATCTTATACAGAGGACGAAAAGCTTAGAATGCAATTGTTCCAAAAGAGTCTAACTGGAGAAGCCCGGTCGTGGTACACAAGATTAGACAACTCTAAGATCCATAGCTGGGAAGAGCTAGCACATACTTTCCTCACTCAATATAGCTTTCAGTCTCAAATGGCTCCTGATCGGTATCAAATTACCAAGATCAAGAAACAATCTAATGAGTCTTTCGGAGAGTATGCTCAAAGGTGGAGACGCTTTGGTCGCCCAAGTTAGTCCTTCCATGATAAAATCGAGAGATGGTCATGACTTTCATAGACATACAAGAAGCGCTTTTCTATGAAAGAGTTTTAGTTTAAGATCGTGAAACCATTTTCCGAAATGGTCAAACATGGGGAGATGGCTGAGATGGGATTGAAGTCAGGAAAGATTCAAGACCTAGCTGCACTCAAAGCTGTTGCTGATCACATCCAATCTAGAAATTATGGGAACAACCCCCGAATGCTACATAAAAAGAAAGAAGAAGATGTTTCCCTGATACTACAGGGGCAAAAAGGCAATCATAACATGCCTATTCAAAGGAGAAACTACACTCCCTTTCAAGCACAGTCTGTAAACCCTTCAATACCAAAAGGTGGAGAAGTCAAACGCCCTCGAGTGTTTACACCCTTAGGGGATACCCCCGAGAACATTTTAAATCTTCTGACAACACAGAAGAAAATTATGCATCTTCTTCCACCAGCCAACCCTAATGGACGGGGTTTCAATGCTGCTAGGAAATGTGCTTATCATGCCGGGGCACCTGGACATGATACTCAGGATTGTTGGGCATTGAAACATAAGATCCAGGACCTGATAGACAATGAAGAGATCGTGGTCACCAAACCAGATCAGCCTCATGTTCAAGACAACCCTCTTCCTCAACACAAAGAAGAAGAGGTCAACATGATTAATTGGAGCAATGGACAGAGTTCCAATTTCAGTTGTGAAACCCTCAAAGACGGTGATGACAGATGGGATTATGCCAAGTTCCTGTTCACAATGGAACAAAAGATGAAAGCTCTCTGCAAGCAAGTTGAGCAATTAGCGGAACTGGTGACTTATCAGCATCAAATGACTCGTCAGTTAATCAGCCAGGAGCATGCCAGACTCCTACCTATTATCATGAATATTCCCTCGTCACTTTCAGAAAATGAAATGCCGGAAGAAAAAGTGACAAAGAGAGCAAATTCCAAAGCCCGTCGGGATTTTGCCAACAAAAGGGAATTCACCTATCTGGGCCAACCTATGGAGGAAATCCTTCATATGTTAACCAATGAAGGAAGGATCAGTTCCCTTCTACCTCCAATCAACCCCGTTCAGACTAGAATTCGATGGAGTGTGTCAATATCATTACCGATCTCATGGTCACAAAGACGAAGAATGTTGGGCACTCCGCCACCTTATTCAAAATCTAATCGACAGTGGTGTCCTGCGCCTAGCGGACGACGATACTGTGTTACGTGCAAGTAAGAATGCAGGCCCTACAAAGTGGAAAAGTGTGGTAGCAGCCATATCCACTGAAACTGATGGGATTAATATATTACTCACAACTCCAACAATTCAACTCAAGGGAGGCAACAATCCTTTGAAAGTGGTCACTCCCGAGCCAATCAACTTGCCGTACAGAGCACAATATCCTATTGTTAGCTTGTGCACAATTCCATGGAATTATGGAGAAGGTAAAGGATCCACCTCACATACAACTGTTACAGTGTCGAAGGAAAATCCACTGTATCTTCCCCACCGGGTGATGAAGCCCACCACCAAATCAAAGGGGAAAATACCCATGGAGTAGATTGAAAAATTCCTCCGCGTTGTGGGTCATAATGAAGCTACGATGGTTTTAAGCTTGAAAGAAGCTCCACAACAAATATCAATTTTGGACTTGGTCCTAACTTCCGAGAATCACCGGAAGGTCTTGTTAAAGGTTTTAGAAGAAGCCTATCTCCCGACATCAGTGGATACGAAAAAGTTTCAACATCTAGTTGATCACATTTTCAACAACAATGTGATATCCTTCACTGATGATTACATACCGCCCGAAGGGACCGGTCATTGCAAGTCGTTGCACATTACGGTCTTGTCCTCCGGATATATGGTAGCTGGAGTCTTAATAGATGGAGGTTCCTCTCTGAATATCTGCCCCTACGCTACCTTGGTGAAGATGAATATCAATCTCAACTGAATTCGGAGTTGCCATATTATCATCAAAGCTTTTGATGGAGCCCGGTGAAATTCGATCGGAGTAATTGAGCTGCCAATCAAAATTGGTCCTCACACATTCTGCGTATCTTTCCATGTGCTCAAGATAGATTCGGGATACAACCTGCTCTTGGGATGACCGTGGATTCACGTGGCTGGGGCAGTCCCCTCCACCCTTCATCAACAATTGAAATACATTATCAACAATAGCACGGTCACAATAACGCGAACGAGTATATCCTCAACACGGGACATACCGCTCATCAATACCAATGCGGATGTTGAACCAGACAGTTTTCATGCTTTGGAAGTAAGCAATACCCAATACCATGCTATTGGAGCGCCATTGCCCGAACCCAAGATTTCTGCCGAAGTAATGTCGGCTACTCAAAAAATATTGTCGTTGGGTCATAAACCGGGACAAGGGTTGGGTAAAGATTGTCAGGGTATCAAATACCCAATTCGATTAACCAAGCAAACTGGAACAGTTGGGCTAGGCTATTTTTCCAGTTCTAGTCACAGGAATCCTCATAAGCATCAGCAGATTCCTTCAGCTTCAACTATGTGGCGTTCATCTTCGCCTTCAAACTCGAGTCCGCACAACCTCCTCAGTAGGTGCCACCCAATGTAAGGGGCTATGTTATTTCCCAAGCCGCACTGGAAAAGAAAGAAATCTTTGTTCCAAATCCCGTAGTGGAAGAAGAGGAACGAAGAATCAAGCAAGACATCATACGGATGATGTCCGGTATACGCATCATCATTCATGATGAACATACCAATAGATACACCCCAAACGATGATTTCCCAGACGTAATGGCCATCATTCGGGATAGGGAGGATGATGACAATCCCTCCATCACTGCGGTCCACCCGGACTTTGCCATTGCCAATTGGAACAGCATTCCTTGCATTGGTCGTCAAGGGTAAAGCGGGCAGAAACTCTTGCTGCCCTGTAGATATAATAACTGCTTACTTTTCTCATGCGGTATTAGCGCTTTATTTTTCCATAGATATGCTAACACCGTGTATGATCAACACATTTCATATATACTAAGTGAAAGCATATTTTGTTTCGAGGACTCGAATTTAGATGTGTATCATGCTTAACGTCGGTTCCTCTTCTCCACAAGGATTGTATCTTTGATGTAGAGATGAATTCAGCCTTTATGGATATACCGGATGACATTGAGGTGACTCCAGAAATTCAAGAATGGGTCAAAGACAAACCTAAACCCAACCTTGATCAAACTACTTCTTTCAATCTCGGAACCTTAGAAAGCCCTAAGTTAATCCAGATTGGTTCAGACCTTACCCAAACCAATGAAATAACATGGTTACGCTATTAACCCAATTCCAAGATGTGTTTGCATGGTCTCATGAAGACATGGTGGGTTTGTCCACTGACATTGCCCTTCATCGCCTTCCCATTAAAGAGGGATTTAAGCCAGTCAAGCAAAAGCTCAGGCGATTGAAACCTGAATGGAGTTTAAAGGTGAAAGAAGAAATTATGAATCAATTTCAAGCTGACATCATAATGGTGTCTACATATCCTAAATGGATATCCAACATTATGCCCGTGCCTAAACCTGGAGGGAAGGTGCGAGTTTGCGTGGATTACCAGGACTTGAACAAAGCTTGCTTAAAAGATAGCTTTTCCGTGCCATTTATCCATATTCTCATTGACAATACTGCGCAATACGACATGTACTCCTTTGGTGATTGCTTTATGGGGTATCATCAGATCATGGTTGCTGAGGAAGATCGTGAGAAAACTGCCTTCATCACGCCTTGGGGAACTTTTTGCTATAGAAGGTTGTCATTCGGCCTCATCAATGTCGGAGCCACCTACCAACGAGCTATGATGGCTCTTTTCCACGACTTAATGCATAAAGAGATTGAGATCTATGTGGATTACATCATTATCAAGTCCCAGAAGGAGGATGACCATATAGACCATCTCAGAAAGTTGTTCAATAGGTTGCGTAAGTATAACTTGAAGTTGAATCCAGCTAAATGCGCCTTTGGTGTTAAATCATGCAAGTTGCTAGGATTTCTAGTCAGCCACAAAGGGATTGAGCTAGATCCTGCCAAAATCCAAGCCATCACGAAAATGCCCATTCCTCAGACAGAGAAGGAAATATGGGGATTTTTGGGAAGAACCAACTTCATTAGCAGGTTTATCTCCCAACTCACAGCAACCTGTGAGCCAATCTTCAAGTTATTAAGGAAGAACTCCTCCATGAAATGGAATGATGAATGTCAAAAGGCCTTCCTCACAATCAAGAAATAGCTAGTCAAAGCTCCCGTGTTGGTACCACCCAGGGATGATGTTCCCCTGTTCATGTACCTGTCCATAAGTGACAATGCCATAAATTTTGCATCTTTGAGACGAAGGACGATAGAGGACAAGAACGAGCTATCTATTACCTCAGAAAAAGGTTTAGCAACAGTGAACACAAGTACACTCTGATCGAAAAGACGTGTTGTGCTTTAGCATGGGCTTCCATGAGGTTACAACATTACCTCCATGGTCACACAACCCATCTCATATGCCGCGTGAATCCTCTTAAGTACGTGTTCAATAAACCCATGTTAAATTGCCTGCTGTCCAGATGGCAGAGTATCCTACAACAATTAGACATCGTATATGTGACTCAAAAGTCCATCAAAGGTCAAGGAATTGCGGATCAATGGTCACCGCACCTTTGTGTGGGGATTTCAAACCCTTGAAACATATTTCCTGATGAAGGAGTAATGACATTGCAAAGAATACCATCGGTCGTCGATACGCTGGCCAATCATGGAAGATGTATTTTGATGGAGCTGTTAATATGGAAGATTCTGGAGCTGGAGCAGTTCTAGTATCTGATATGGGGGAGCAGTATCTCGTTGCCGTCAAATTATAGTTTGTCAGCACCAACAATACTACCGAGAGTATGAAGGGCGTCCTCATGGGGCTAAAACTTTCCCGTTCAATGGGCATCGGTGATTAACCTTGTCTTTGGAGATTCGGAGTTGGTAATCAGACAATCCACCGGAATCTATCAAACCAAGGAACTACATTTTCTGCCTTACCATCGACAGGTTTTGAAGATGGCTTTGGAGTTCGAAGAAATCTCCTTTCTACATATTCCTCATAATAGGAATGACTTTGCGGACACATTAGCAACTTTGGCCTCCTTGATTCGCATATCAGACAAGGAACACTTGTCAAGCGTCCCAATTTCCCTGCACAAGGACCCAGCCTATGGGAATTACATTGGAGATGTATCGGATGAGCTACCTCCCATCCAACATCCTTGGTATCAGCATATCAAGGAATATCTACGAGATGGATCTACACCCGCTGAGGCGAACCCGACTGAGAAAAGGCGGATCCATAGAATTGCTATGAAATTCTACCTGAGTAGAGATGCACTCTACAAAAGAGATGCAGGACTAGGTCTCCTCAGATGTTTAGACAAAGATCAAGCCCAAAGGCTTATGGATGAAATCCATGGTGGAGTCTGTGGCCTCCACATGAGTGGCTCCCTCCTTGTCAAAAAAGTCCTCAGGACGGGACATTATTGGCTATCTCTCAAAGTTGATTGCAATAACCACGTCAGGAGATGCTATCAGTGCCTGATTCATGGGAGTGCTATACACGCCCATCCACGGGAGCTCCACAATATGAGTTCACCTTAGCACTTCTCAATGTGGGGAATGGACGTTATCGGGTCCATCAAGCCTAAAGCCAGTAATGGTCACCGATTTATCTTCACCATGATCGACTACTTCACTAAGT
The DNA here is from genome assembly GCA_020205605.1 of Panax ginseng. Classification (NCBI taxonomy): domain Eukaryota; kingdom Viridiplantae; phylum Streptophyta; class Magnoliopsida; order Apiales; family Araliaceae; genus Panax; species Panax ginseng. The sequence continues at coordinate 26,838,771 of CM035146.1, read as the reverse complement.
GGGTAGAAGCAACCTCCTTCCCCAGGGTTACTAAAGAAGTCATCATTGCTTTCATTAGAAACAATGTCGTTTGTCGATATGGACAACCAGAGGTGATTGTGTCAGACAATTCCAAGAACCTCAACAACAAAATGATGGAGGAATTATGCGATGAAATTCCACATCAAACATCTCAACTCATCATCTATCGTCCAAAGATGAATGAATGCGGTTGAAGCGGCTAACAAAAACATCAAGAAGATTATGCAAAGATGTCCGCCAACCACAAAGATTGGCACGACCTATTGCCTCGACTCTGTTAGCCTCTGAAACCTCAATGCGCATTTCCACTGGGGCAACCCCCTACGCCTTAACCTATGCGATGGAAGCAGTACTCCCCATAGAAGTTGAAATGGAATCCCTTAGAGTGTTGATAGACGCTCAGCTGGATGAAGACCAATGGGTACAAGACAAGTATCACCAATTATCTCTAATAGACGAAAAGCGAACCGCGGCTATCTTCCATTATCTTTTATATCAGCAAAGGATCGTCCGATCCTACAACAAAAAGGTCTGGCTACGGCAGTGTAAACCAAATGACTTGGTTTTGAAGAAGATTCTTGACAACCAAGATCAGGCTAAAGGAAAATTCGCTCCTAACTGGGAAGGCCCGTTTATTGTCAAGGAAGTATTGACAGGAGGCGCTCTCAGATTGCAAGAAATGGACGGCGATGAATTTCCACAAATCATCAACTCGGACGCCGTGAAATGGTACTATGTCTGAAGTAATTCACAAACACCCTGGTGTTGGACCATCAGATCACCAGTCATTCCGGTTCTTTAACCATTTACCACCTACAACATTCCTACACTTTTCCCCTCAGGGAAACATACATTTCAAGCCAGCAGCCTGGCTCTCCTTTGCGTTCCTACGACTTAGGTCATCCCACCGCGGATTGAAATTCTTGCACTTGTAGTTTGGCTACCCATACATGGGATCAAACTTCTCATACCTGCAGTTTATTCTCAACCTAGGATTAAACTTTCTCCTCCCCGCACTCTGACCTACACATGGGATTACGCTTTTCTTCTGCCTACGAGGCTGAACTCGTCGACCGATCTCCTCTTCAATAGAGAGACGCGTAGGCAACCATTTCATATGGCCCGATCGCAATAAAACAAAAACATTCCTACCCTCTTCTCCTCACAAAAACAACAAAAACATTCCTACACCATTTCGACCATATACAGTGTTGAACCTCTTACACCAGGTTCGAACTACGCAGACCAGATCTCCTCTTCAATAGGATTACGTAGGCAGCCATTCATGGTGCGGTCTCACCCCCTACCAAAACACAAATCATTGTCAACTGGTACTGGGATCATCCTTCAATCCACTACATTTCATTTGGCTTCAGACCAAAGGGATGAAATTACCTGAACTCCTCCCAAATAGGAGATTCGGCGACCATTTAAGTTCATGGTCATACCTTGAAGAGCAACGCCAATCCATAAGAGATGGAATTAACTAAGCTTCTCCTAAATAGAAGTACTGGCGACCATCTGTGGTGCGGTCAATCTCAGAGAGGAAAGCCACACTCCTCTCCATATTTTCATTCAGAAACCAGTCCCAAGACACCAAAGATGGTAGGGATACTCATAGATTGATGATCCATTACGAACTATCCGAGAGACAACTCAATGTCCATCCACCCAGGGAGGAATTGAGAATACATCAAGACCACAAGCCACAAGCGAAGATGCAAAATATCAAGCAAATAGCAAGGCATATCTAAAAGGGAAGTGATCCAAAAAAATATATTTCCCTGTCATATATATAATGTTGTTTGATATATATACAATGTAAACTGTATATGATAAAATGGCGAAGCTAGTCTGTGCAGGTAAATACAAGCTCATCTACAAGTCAGGGTATATGCGAGCTAACAAGCCCAACATGGCGTCCCTCTCAGAAGACGGAGGCGAAGTTGTGGTCTCTTATACGAGAATATCCACACGACCCAACAGATCTATAGCCATCTGCATGGTGACCATATGATCATCAATATATGCGCTCATCTCTATAATCATGCAAGTGGTAAGGGATCTTACGGCAGTACTATCTATGACGGCTACATCCCGGGCAGATATAACACTATCCCGCTCAACTATCACTGCGTCTCTGGCTGATCTGGCCTCATCCCGCTCAACAACAGCGGCATCTCTGCGATCTAATGCCTTGTCTCTCTCTAATAGAGCTGCGTCTCTCCCATCAAGGGCAGTCAACATCATAGATCGAGCCTGATCTCTCTCAAAGGTCATCAGATGAAGACTCTACTCTAAGTATCGTGTCTTAAGTCTTTGAATCACAATAGTAATGGTGATCTTTGGGAGAATCTGGGAGAATCGAGGAGAAATGCTGGCAACCCAGCAGCGGGCTCCTCCTCACCAAGACAGAGCATCTATACACTCTGGCGGTTGAAAGGAGTATGACATGGCTATATCATGGGTGAACCAATACCCATGCCGTCTAAGGGTACCAACCGGTCTCAAGTGTGACATAAATCACACATACAAAGATAACCAACTCCCAAAGTGAACACTCCTCAGAGGGGATAAGTGCAACAATAGAATGACGACCGTAGGGTCTCTGCTACAATCATAGGTACAATGGTACGACCCTCTCTAAGAGCTCTCACAGCCATGATGACACCAATGTCTATCTCGTCCATATATTGTGGCTTATAGACATACGACAATACGCACAGCAATAATACATCAACTCTGGCCAAACGCCAGTGGTCTTCCGGTGCGGTGAAATCCCCAGAATGTCGTGAATAGCTATCCTCCGAGCCAAATCTGTAGTACAGAAAATGCTGGGATATCACGTAGCTAGATGTCAACTCGTCCTGCACTATTCTGTGCCGCAATCCTGTGAGAGTCATGAATCGTCTACTCATGTCTCCCAAAGACAGATGCACGCAAGGTCTGTCTAAAGGCAGCATCGTCAAACATGCATACTCCTCCAAAGTAGGAGTCAACTCATGGGTACCAAATCAGAATACTTGCCTATCCGGTAGCCAATGCTCTAGCATCCCGTCTACAAACCTACGGAACACAAAACATCAATAAAGTCATGGTATCTTAAAGAATCGATCTCTGATCCACCCTGTCTGGTGGTGACATGCTATAATACCACGATCGCATACCCAATACCACCACTGATGATGGGGTATGATATATACGGCTCACTGTCGAAGAAGACATCTGTACGGGCCATGTCATAAGACCATCTAGGGGTCAATGCCGAATATCTCTAGACATACATACATATGCATAACATGATACATGCATAACAGATAATGGATGGCAATATGATATAGGGAATGGAAAAAATGGTGCATACATTCCTAAGTATATCATCATCTAATACATTAGCTCTGTACAGCTACAAATACAGGGAAATGGGGCACAACCGCCCTATTACTAACAGAGGCCTATCAAAAGATATAGAGAGAATGGGGAACAACCACCCAATATCTAACAGAGGCCTATCAAAAGATATAACGAGAATACACATCAGAAGAAGACCATGGTGTCGATGTCCACATCATCAATCATGTCCACCTGATGTAACTCCTCCTGAGTCACTGGATCTCTATCAACAAGGATGTCAGGCCTATAAAAAGGAGGATCTCGAAAGCCAAAAACCGAATGGGTCGTCTCGAGGGGCGGTACCGAAATTGGAAGGAACAAATGACTCACTTCTCTCTTTGGATCTCGCCCAAATGCTTAGGATAAATATATGTGCCTGGTCCAACTGTCGGGTCAAACTATCAATATGGGTCATATGATTCAGAGCTCGGACACAAGCTACCCAATCCGTCATCATCAAATATCCTGGAACCATATCCCCCATAAACTGTAGGGGTAATATTCGCCATGCAAGGCAATGGCTCCCCTCCAAACTCCATACCTGTGATAAATCGCCAATCCATAGGCGTCATCGTCACCTCGCAATCTTGTAGATGGAGTGACTGAGTCTGATGAAACCATCGCTCAGACAATGTCCTGAGGTAACCCCAAGGACAACGACGGGAAAGGATGGAGAAGAATGCCCCGAATCCCCACTCATGCACTACCGCTCTATAGTCAGGATGAAGCGCCTGGTACATGGAGTAAATGCTGAACCAGTTCCCTCGAGGCTGTATAAAACCAGGAACTTGCATAAAATGCAGATCAACATCAAAACCCTTTACTCCTCATCAATAGGAAAGAAGGAAGATCAAAGTCTAACGTCATACCTCGTTAGCATGCAAATACATCGATGGATGTCTGCTTAAATCACCCAGCAGCTCTGGGTTTACCACCTGAATACTAGGTAGCTCCCTGCGAGGAACATGTGCAGAATGAGTGGGATCCTCAATCTGAATATCTGCCTCCTCGTCATCAATATACAGCACATCTGCGCCTCGACAGGCGAATCACTACCTCCACCAACCGAAGGTATGCCGTCTCGACAGCATCTGGACGAGGCACTTCGAAAGCCCTCCACCGTATGCCAGAAGTGGACTTGTGAGAACTGCTCGGCTGATCCGAATCCATGATATCTAGACAACAAGTCTCCAAATCACCTCAGAAAGGGTGTGGTATTTCCTTACCTGGAGCTTTCTAAAATGCATTTATGACTATATGCATGCATGCATTTACTTTAACATATACTAGAGTTAAAATGCATGACTACCCAATGCCTACATTTGAAAATTTTTTGCCATAGTCCCCTTTGAAAATAGGATTATCCACATGCACATAGGCATGTCTAGGTGGCCATTCAGTAGCACACCTGCCCCAAAGTCATATACATAATATATGCATTAAAAATCAAAATCATCATGCATAAGGTCAACCTCAATACTAGGAGTACTTTGTCTTGCTACTTTTTGCTCATTGGACCTCAAATAGGAGAAAAAATAGCAAAAAAATGTGCCAATTTGACTATCTCAAAAGTCAAATGTTTTCACATCATTATGTTCAGCATGGTTTAATACTAACATTTACAATGTTGAATATTTTTTATCAAATCATTTGTGCATACATAATCACTACTATGTGTTTAGATGCATTTCATGCAATAACTAACAATCCAACGGATAAAAACTGGAAAAAATACATGCATACGTTACCAGGATAGTGTAGAACACTTGTACGGTGACAGATTTTGCAGAAAATAGCCCGAAATCAACAGATCTGAAAGTGGCTCACGGATTTTCCTTCGCGCGACAAGTTGAAAGTGACTTGTGAGACCAACCTGCTGGAATTTATCATCCGCGATTGGCATGCGGGCTCACTGTGCCAATTGCGGCGAGTGCACTGCTTACCGCAGACATGTGCACCTGTGGCACCCTTATGTGGGTCCCACCCCTCCGGCTCGGTCCAATTCGAGTTGCAAAGGAGTTCTTGAGGACTAGAAAGGTCAAATTAGGAATAAAAATGCCACGCGATTGAGCAAAACAGCATACAATCTTGGTCTTCTCAGATGAGACTTTGAATCTATACATCACTCATTGGTAGTCACCTGAACACAAGGTATACCCTACCGATGATCTCAGTTGTAACAAATCACATACGGCAATACCTTATACAGGTCCGATGCCGCCAACTCCAGGTCGTTACCCAATGTGAGTCACCGATGGGGGTTACAACGTATGTCCCTAGCAGGGGATAACAACGCATGCTCATCCGTTGACACACAAATCAGCGAAGGTCAAGCAGCATTGACGTTATTTCAGCCGATAGCGATTAAACCTATCAGAGGTCTAGAGCTATTCGAGGTTTTCACACCCGACTGCTCGTATTCCCCAACAAGACTTCAAATGGGTCATAACGCAATGCTCCGTTGATCTACATCGTCGTAGGTCAAGCGACTGACAAAGATATCCCACAGGATTTTTCAACCATTGATTCACATGTCGGTGAAGTACACGTCAACGAAGGTCAAGCACCCCTGACAACATTTGTTGTTGGCAGTAAATCCAATAGGATCTTGACATATTCTGACGATACCAACCAGGAAAGGTCAATGTTATCAAAGAGGATAGATGATGGAATATGTTATACACATCCTCAAACAGATCAAGCTTTATCCCCACAGATCTCTTACACATAAGAGGTACATCTTCAGGATCAAGGCATAATCAAGGACACAGGAATTTGGTGACAACTCCAACATCAACATCCTAAAAGATTCGGATTACACATCAAATCTGGTCATCATTTCCAATCCCCAGTTGAAGCAACAGGGAGCCAGCAATCATCCCCAACGTGTTGGGCTACAACCCCGTACACACGCATCATACATTTGCATCATGTTGTTATCCATAGTACCATGTTCGTCTTGTTGCATTTCAAGTGTCTAGGATTCTTTATCCTACCCATGCATCGCCATGCATGAGTATGATAAAGAGGGGCATCTGTAAACACTCGAAATTTTACGTACTCATCATCACTAACATTGCAGGAGGACAGATTTGTCTTTTAAGAGAGAACCCTGAAAGACAATCCAAATCCATACCGGATACTACCGGAAGTTCAACATCAACCCCAGATCACATTCTGGGAGTAACAATTCCAACCTCGGATGTAACCCCAAGGCATGCAGATCCAATACCAGAACACACACCGGAGAAGACCGATTAATCTCGGAGATAACCCCGAGATATCCAGTCTCAGTCACAACCATGGGAATAGCTCCCAACCTTGGTGATAACCCCAAGTAATGCAGTTTCGGCGATAACCCCGAAAATGCTTATTTCAAATGCGACCAGCTTCAATCTCGGCGCTCACAACGAGATGCACTATACTAACCCAACAATAACATCGGGAAGACTGGCACACCTCAAAGGTGACAATGAGGACCTTCAACAATTGCAGAAGAAATTTCAATCTCGGTGAAGTCCGGAGCAGCGTCTGCTTTGATCATTGAACGATGATAACATCGGTGAAGGGAAACATCGACTTCTCGTCAACATAATGCCACATCACGTCGTCTTAACATCTCTACGCAACAATGTCCCATAAGACTAACCAATCCCGAGTTACTATTGTGCGGGGTAACGGATGAAAGTTGAAGCTTGAAGACCGGAAGGTATCGTCCCATCTTCAATGACTTCGTACAAACTCTAATCCCATGCCATCGTACAACTCTCGACAACGGTCAAAATAGGTCTGTATACCTCAAACGGATGCGGATTGCACTTCGAAAGTTCGAGTGGACATTACAATTGCTCGAGTGTGCATGTACTTCGAGACGACCCTACCCAAAAAACCCGGGCCCACCCGGGTTGCCTCTGGTACACCTGCGGCTCAACCGCAGGTAAACTTGTGGCTAAATTGCCTATAAATAGAGGGCTTGGGCTGCCCATTTTGCAAGAGAAAAAAGTGAGGAAGCCCTGCCCAATTTGCTCTGCACTCACCCCATGCAGTGTACCTTCCCCTTTTAAACACCTGTGAGCTCATATATAGCCCTTTTGTATCTACAAAAGTCAATGTTTACCCACTCTAAAGATATAGAAGTCTTCTTTGGCAGTCAGCTGTAAGCCTTCTCACACACTTTAGAGTCTTTCTCTGCATCTCTGCACACACCCTTCTTTACGTTGAGAGTCATGTTACGCGCATTTTCCCAGACTTTGGTCCGTGGTTTTATTTGACTTGTATATATATATATATATATATATATATATATATATATATATATATATATATATATATATATATATATATATATATATTAACGTGTGTGGGACTCATTTTGATGAGCACGGATTTTATATCCTATGCGTTCTTTGCATTGATATATATATATATATATATATTAGCGTAACTGTCGGACTACATTCGATGAGCACGATTTTATATCCTGCATTTATTAAGCTTTTATATATATATACTTATATATATGAACTGTGGTCGAACCACTGTTCGATGAGCACAGATTTTACATCCTAGTGCGTTTATTACTTATATATATATATATATATATATATATATATATATATATATATATATATATATATATATTAAATCTGCTGGAGTTTCCTTACGTGGCGCTTGATAAACTTCTGATTTTATTTACATTTCGCCTCTACTTTGGAGTTTCCTTAAATGGCGGTTGATCATATTCTGACTTTATTTACGTTTAAATCACTTTGGAGTTTCCTCAAGTATATTGATAGCTTTTGACTTTATTTACATTTCGATCCCCATGGAGATGCTTCGTGGTTGGTGATCCTGTCTATATATATATATATATATATATATATATATATATATATATATATATATATATTATGATTTTATATACACTCTTCGCTTTCATACAAATTACGGTATCCTATGCGCTTAGGAATCATGTGATCACAGATTGACCTATTGGATCTAGATTCGATTCCGTGATGGACATTTTCAAATTTGTAAGTAGCTTGTAAATTATTCTGCAGTATGTCTGAATTTCCTCGAGATGGTTTCCATACCCATGAGGAAGTCGGCATTATTTTGTACATTATTTTAAATACGGATGCCTCGCATCATCCAAATAAAATCAATCAAGCCGAACACTTAATAAAATGGGAGTGTAAAAGGTCTCAATTATTATTGAGCATCGGGGTTTGAAAAACCTCTTTATAAAACATCACCGCCATATATCTTGCTTGAAATTGAATTTTACATAAATTCAAACCACAATATATATAGGTGCGAACGAGGCCTCGCACTACTTCCAGATAATAGCACATTGACCCACACACACACACATTCAGATAATAGTTTCTTGAAAAGAGGCGGTCACCGTGGTAACACGGATGTCGGGGGGTGCCGCTACTAGAAATTTAACCCATAGCGACGAGATATAGTGACGGTCGGGACGGAACCGTCGTTATAAGATGTCTATAGAAACGGTCACGGATTGGCCGTCGGTACAGAGAAAAAACACAGCTCTATTACAAGGGTCGCTGCTTGATCAACGCTATACACATAAAAAAAAGCTTCAGGCTCTAAAAACTCGTCTCAACTAAAGCTATCAGTATACTAATTTTTTCCCCCAAAAACTCGATCACTCTCAAGTCCTCTAAATCTCTTATAGCCATCCCTAAATCTCTCATACCCAACCGTAAATCTCATAAGACGAAATCATCTTACCCATCCCCTAAATGGCCAACAACGATCCAGAGCAAAGAGAAGAGGAAGAAACTGATATCGAAAAAGATGAAGAAACTGGAGCACAAGTCGCTCTGATCGAAAGCCAAAAACACTCGTCGTGACTACCAGTGAAGAAGATGAAGACACAATCCTCGATCTATACTTTCTCTCAATCTATTATTTGTTAATCGATCTGTTAGAGCAAAATTTAGGGTTTGTTTTTTTGTTTAATTATTTTAAATTTTTGTGCAGTAAATCAAACCTTTATAGATTTGTTAAAGATAGAAATCGAATTGGAAGGAGAGATTTAGTCTTCTGTGAAGTTTTTGAAACACAAGGAGACTGGAAAAAATTGTGACGATTTGTTTGTTTGAGTTGTGATTCTGGGGACAGAATCCTTGTAAGGAGGGAAGGATGTAACAATCCGAAAATTTAAATTGTAATTTTAAATATTTATTGAATTATATAAATATTTAATTGGTGCATTTATTGCTAAATAAATATTTGTTTAATTTGAATTGATTAATTATTTATGTTGTAAATAAATAATTAATGAGTTAAGAAAATTATTATTATATTGATATTTCAAGTTGATGGTTAATTATTTGTATTGAGTTATGTGATTAAATGAATTATTTAATTAATGGTTATTTGAATTAATTAAATTAAATATGAAAGCTTGATTAAATAAAGTGTGACAAATAACTATAGTATAAGGAGTTATTAAAAATAAATTAAAGTAGTTTTAGTCTAGTTTTACCCAAACAATGCTTAAGGATATAAATTCTTTAAAATTTAAATGGTTTGCCAAACAAGCCTTATGGCTTTTGATATTTCTAATTTATAAAATAAATAAAATAAAATAAATAATAAATATAATGTATACGTTATTTTGGGTAACTGATGATGGCTATTAAGGCCATATCAGTTTTGTTTTTTTTTTATATTACGCATACTAGTTGCTGGGTTTTGAGAGAGTTCAGAGAATAGCAGAGAGAATTGAGAAAAGAGTTTCAGAGAGTCAAGGCCGAACATCAAAGACCAAGCGGGTTACTTCAACCGTTGGAGATACCGGAATGGAAATGGGAGCATATCACAATGGATTTTGTGGTAGGTCTTCCAACAACTCAGAAAGGATACGATGCGATTTGGATGATAGTGGACAGGTTGACAAAATCTGCACACTTTTTGCCAATAAAGATTAGATTCAATCTTGATCAGCTGGCAAAACTATATGTTAAAGAGATCATTGCAAGACATGGGGTTCCAGTGTCAATTGTGTCAGACAGATATCCGAGGTTCACATCAAACTTCTGGAAGAGACTACAAGAATGTATGGGAATGCAGTTGCGAATGAGTACGGCATATCATCCGCAAACAGATGGCCAAAGCGAACGAACGATTCAGACATTGGAAGATATGTTGAGAGCATGCGTCATGGATTTCAAAGGAAGCTGGAATGAACAATTACCGTTGGCAGAATTTGCCTACAATAACAGTTACCACGCTAGCATCGGCATGCCGCCTTATGAAGCATTATACGGCAGGAAGTGCAGAACTCCACTGTGCTGGGACGAAGTCGGTGAACGTCAACTGTTAGGACTAGAACTAGTACAACAAACTACTGAGGTTGTCCAACTCATCAGAACAAGATTGATAGCTGCTCAAGACAGACAAAAGAAATATGCTGATCAACACAGACAAGATCGTGCATTTAACATAGGAAATTTCGTATTCCTAAAAGTTTCTCCTTGGAAGGGGAAAATTCGATTTGGTAAAAAGGGGAAACTAAGTCCGAGGTTTATTGGACCCTTTGAAGTGCTGAGGAAAGTTGGAGAGGTAGCTTACGAGGTAGCTCTACCTCCAGAATTGCAAAACATTCATAATGTTTTTCACGTGTCGGATATTCTGACCAGATAAATCGATTACAAACACGTAATTGAGTACGAACCATTGCAATTTGAGAAAGACTTGTCCTATGAAGAGATTCCTATCCGGATAGTCAATAGGAAAGAACAAGTGCTCGAAATAAAGTGATACCTTACGTGAAGGTGAAATGGAGGAACCACAATGTCGAAAGAGGCTACGTGGGAAATCGAAGGCGATATGATGAAGAATTACCACGAGTTATTTGTTTAAATCAGTGTCTTCGATTACTCGGGGATGAATCTTTGTAAGAAGGGAAGAATGTGACGATTTGTTTGTTTGAGTTGTGATTCTGGGGACAGAATCCTTGTAAGGAGGGAAGGATGTAACAATCTGAAAATTTAAATTGTAATTTTAAATATTTATTGAATTATATAAATATTTAATTGGTGCATTTATTGCTAAATAAATATTTGTTTAATTTGAATTGATTAATTATTTATGTTGTAAATAAATAATTAATGAGTTAAGAAAATTATTATTATATTGATATTTCAAGTTGATGGTTAATTATTTGTATTGAGTTATGTGATTAAATGAATTATTTAATTAATGGTTATTTGAATTAATTAAATTAAATATGAAAGCTTGATTAAATAAAGTGTGACAAATAACTATAGTATAATGAGTTATTAAAATAAATTAAAGTAGTTTTAATCTAGTTTTACCCAAACAATGCTTAAGGATATAAATTCTTTAAAATTTAAATGGTTTGCCAAACAAGCCTTATGGCTTTTGATATTTCTAATTTATAAAATAAATAAAATAAAATAAATAATAAATATAATGTATCGTTATTTTGGAGTAACGATGATGGCTATTAAGGCCATATCGGTTTTTTTTTATATTACAGCATACTAGTTCTTTGGGTTTTGAGAGAGTTCGAGAAATAGCAAAGAGAATTGAGAAAAGAGTTTGAGAGATTGAGGAGATTGGTCTTCAACTAACAAAGATTGTAGAAGCTAATTGAAGGTATGTTCTACCACTTTGATATTATTTATGAGTATTTCGGTGAAGCTTTGTTATACTCTTGTGAATTTTATTTCTTCTATGCTCTGTGAGTTCTAGTTTTTCTTCCGAATTGTTGTTATATAACTAAGTTATGGGGGTTATACATGTTTATAGTGATTAGATATGATGTTTAAACAATAATCGCATGCAAATTTCGTCTACAGTAGGAAGAAAATTTGTCAGTATATGTATTCTTGGTATGCTTCCATATGTAATCATGTAAGTACCAATTTTAATGGTCAATTTGGTTGTGAAATTGTAAATTGAAGTTTGTTTATGGTATTTCATTGAGATACGAATGGAACGTAGTTTGAATAGAGTATTTTGGTCTACTAATGAATTCACAGTGTTTATTGTGTTATCAACTATGGAGTTTTAGTTTTTTTTTTTTTTTTTAAATAGTGTTTTCAAAATTTAAGTTTTTAAAATCTTGGTTTAGTCGTTGTTAATTAGTATCTAAATAATTGGTTATGATTATGGGTAAATTATGTTAGTTGTTCATGTAAATTTAGATGTTAGCAGTATTATTTAGTACAAATTATAGTTGTTATGTTCTTCGTCGTTGTTCTCTCGAGTTTGGCGCTTTCAAATTCAAATTTAAAATAAAAAATGGGCGATAGCTTCGCTTCAAAGATCGAACTCGTGCCCTCAAGCATTTGGTACTTTCATTACCGTGGCCAGGAAAAGTTAATACGAGTTGGGAAGTTTTGACCTTCTGTAGTAAAACGGCCATAACTTTCTCATAAGAACTCCGATTGAGTTGATTCAAGATGATCCGGAACGAGGACGAGTAGACTTACAACTTTCATGCTTTAAGTTTTTTAATTTTAGGTCTGTACCCATAGTCAAAATGGTCATTTTTAGGACTGTTGTGTATTTGGAGCCAATCGGAGGGCGTCGGAATGCACGAATGCAGGTGAAACCCTTTGTGTATTAGTATAACCTAATGATAATATATTGGACATGTAATAGGATGTTGTATCAAGTTGTTAATGTCCATGTGGTGCAATGACATGATCACTTAAGTAGTTGTAATAAAGCTAAAAAGTAATGTTCATGAAAAGATGTGATGTTATTTAAACTTAAACTTAGTTAGTAGCTATACTAAGAGTAATAAAGTAACTCATAAAGGTAATGTTAGTGTAACTAATGTGTATTGTCAATACATATGGTATGTGTAGGACTTGGGGTGAACGTGAATAGTAATTATTTAACCTACATTTAAAGCAAGTTCTCTAACTCTACTTTTATAATTGTGCGACTATCTTTAAGCAAGTTTTCTAATATATTATCCTGGTTAATTCAAGTCTTGCTTTTCAATTCAATTATAATATAATAATGTAAGTTATTACGAGCAAGTTATTCTTGTATTTAACTTGTTGTTTAGGATGCACAACTATATATATATATATATATATATATATATATATATATATATATATATATATACTAATGTCGAACATTTCTATCGTTCAAGTTACTATGTGCATGCATAGTATTCAATTCTAATTAACCTTGGCTTAGTATTGTTCAAAGCAAGGTATGCTATAGTTATTCAAATGGTATGCTTTATTAGATTATTCCTAAAGCATGACTTTAGTTTACTATGGTTGATTCAATCACGATTATTCTATAGTATAGTGTTATTGGTTTTATTCAACTACTCCTTAGTTGATGTTAGTTGAATTCAAATTTCCTTGAAAGCTTATCCAAACCAAACTTACTTTGGTGCGGACTTGTATTCTAAATCTTGAGATGAACAACTCTTTTAATAGAGGTTTACGCTTAGCGTTGAAATGGTTGTGCACAATACATTTATTGCGAAAGGGTTGATCCCCTAAGTGCACGTGAGTCATATAGTCTTATGATCAATTAAAGTTAAAGTTAAAAGATTACTTATAATCATGGACATGATTCGTGGTCATTAGACCCTCGATTGAATGTTATAATTTTTAGAAAGTTAATAGAATATATTGTTTAGTTCTATTGAGCCTAAAATTGGCAATTGATGTAAAAGTTTAAAGATTTACTTATTGTTATTTCAAGTGGGCCTTGTTTGCTCACTCTTGCACAGTAAAATTTCTTACAACTAAAGTTGAAACGGGTGACGATACCTAGTACCCGAAGGGAAAAGGAAAGATGAATAAATCTTTGAAGACTTGTAATAGTTTTGATAGTTTACTTTAAATTTGATTTAAAGATTGTAATGAAGTTATTTAATTTTCCGCATTTGAATGATTGTTGTTAAAGGTTAGATAACACGGAGATTTTATTTAAGTTTAATCCTGTATGGACAGGTTTTCTTTTATTATTCAATTCTATTATGATTGGGTAGTTAAAAATGAATGTTTTGATTACGTGAACACCAAATCTTGAGGTAATGAAGTACCGGGATTTAGGGGTGTCACAAGTTGGTATCAAAGCTTTAGGTTATGAACCTTAGGTGGGGGAAAAGCCTTAGGAAGTAACCTTTGAAAAGATAGTGGAGATAACTCTTATCGAGTTTTAAGAAAGAAGTAATAAAACACTTATGTGCTTATGTGTTTATATTTATGTACTCGTGAGTGTCGAGTAGTAATGATTAATAATTAAAACTTTAAAACTTTGTTGTCAGGATGACTAATGTCGGAGAATCCAGTTCGGCTAGGGAGGAGGGACCTCAAATGCCTATAGAGGAAGAGCCTCGCGCCATTCGGTAGTTTAGGAACAACTCATCGCCACGGAGTCGACCCGGGTTAGTCACGATGGTTGAGGATGAGGATGATGATGTGGAGACAGACGAGGAGGATCCGTTGAGTTACCACGGAGGATGAGGATGACGAGAGGATGAGGAGGAAAGGATTCCACTTAACTCGATAGTGGCCATATATACGATGAGGTGCATGGCCGTAACGTGGAACTTCAAGATACAGCTTGAGGAGTTGCAGGAGATAGTAATTTGAACAATGAGATCGCAATGACATAAAAAGACGAGAGATCCGGGATCGTGAGGAATGACCGACAAATGGCGAGGAGAAACTAATCTGCATCAAGGAGAGAAAGAACAATTGATCGAGATGGTTTGCTTACTAAAGAGCAAGTGAGAGAAGAAGTCGCTAAGAGGGCAAGAGTCAAGATGCTTACGAGGAAGCTTTTCAACGAACCAAATTAGCAGTAAGAGACACGCAAGCAAAGAGGATGAAGATGGAAGGGATGGATAAAGTATTTAACACCGCAATTAATCGAGCTCAAGATCGGGTCATGGGATATCCGATTCAGTTCGAGACGCTGCCATCATACGTGTTAGATCGCAGAACAATGTTTTGAGTCATGGAGGAAGAACGTGATAGGGCTAAGAAGTATCTTAATAGAACATCGTAGATGTAGTACGATGAGTGAAATGTTAAATAAATTGTAAATCCCAAGTGTTATGCAACCTATGGGATATGACTATGATGTTGTCCTGAAACTTTTGTAGTTCAGGAAAGTAATGTAGATAGTAGTGATGCTATTGTTTTATGTTTTCCAAAAAGGTTTTGAATAAATAAAAGTTGTTACTTTATTCAAAGTGTTATGTGTTATATGGCTATTTCTTTTATGGAGGCAAGTTAATTAGAAAATACTTAAAGAAGCTGAGTAATAGTCTAATAGATGTTTTGTTTTAACAGAAAATGCCTCCCAGACGTGAACCACCCCAATAGAGAAACAATGAGAGAACTACCAATAACGACAATGTTGACGGTAACCCCGTTCAACAACTAGTGACACTACTGACAAGAGCGTTACAGAATCAACCACAAAACCATGGTACAACGTTTAAGGATTTCAAAGCGGTTGGACCACACGAATTCATGGTCTATGAATCCAATCGAAGCACGGACACTGGATTATGGAAATAGAAAAGGTGTTCGATGTCGCTAGGGTAGGGATGATCGGAAGATCGCTTTTCAAACATTCATGTTGAAAGCGAAGCTAGTTATTGGTGGCGTGCCAATAAAACTCGTGAAGGGCCGGGAGTGATGACCGGGATAGGTTCAAGGAGTTGTTCTTGAGACTTATTTCTCGGAAAGTTCAAGAGTCGCCTAGAAGTGCGATTTCTAGAATTAAAGTAGGGAACGATATGATGATGAGTCTGAGTATGCCGCTTGAAATTCAACAATTATGCGAGGTTTAACGCCATATCGGTCATACAGCATGAGACGGCGTAAAGCGAAAAGATTTGAACAGGACCGAAGCCTGGGGCAGATCTTGTAGGGTATCCTATTCTAGTTGAAGACGTTTGCAGCGGTGATGGAGAAAGCAGTACTCGCTGAAGGTGGAGGCGAGGCAGTGACAAAGTCCAACCAGGAACAAAAGAAGAAGAGGAATGAGAATGAGACTAAGAATGGGAGTAGTAGCGGTGGAAACAATAACAACAACAACAACAACAGCAATGGCATGAAGAGGAAGTAGAATGGGAACGTGGGTCTTTGGACACCAGCCAGGTAACCAAAGAAAACAAAAGTTTGAAGCATATGCGATGTATGGAAATTTCACAAGGTGCGTGCTTGATGGGGAAATGAGTTTGCTACGATTGTGGCCAGGAGGGCCACATCGCCCCAAATTGCACTCAACCGAAGAAGAATGCGTGCTTCACATGCGGATCCAAGGATCACTTTGCTCGTGAATGTCCTAAGAAGAGGGATGGAGTGACAACCAAAAGCAATGGAGGTAACAATGGAGGTACATGGGCCATTGCAGGGACTGTGACATCAAACAAACCCACGCCCGTACCTTCAACATGGTATGCGGGGATCTTTGTCAGCAATCAAAGGATGTGGTGTCGTATTATCCCAATCAATGATATAAATGCTTATGTATTATTTGATTCGGGTGCTACTTGTTCGTTTATATCTGATGAATTTGCTAAGAGGTTAGAATTACCTAGAGAAGAACTGAATTTTCCTTTGAACATAGAAATTGCGAATAAGGAAGTAATTCCTTTTAGATTCGTATACAAGAACTGTAGGGTGAACATTAAGGAGAATATCTTGTTGGTAGATTTGATTCCGATTATACTCGGGGAATTTGATGTAATTTTGTGAATGGATTGGTACATTCAAATCTGGGAGCGGTAATTGACCGCCAAAAAGAAGTGTGTAAACCTTATGATTCCGGCCAAAGGTAGTATTTTATGGTAGCAAGTCGCCTAGACAAATGAAATGTCTGACGACTATGCAGGCCAAGAAATTGTTGAGTCAAGGTTGTGTGGGCTATTTAGCTTACATAGTCGATACTCAGAACAAGGGAGTAAAACTAGAAGAAATACCCAGAGTGAGAGAATTCAAGACGTGTTTCAGAGGATTTGCCGGGACTTCCGCCTTTGACAGAAATTGAATTAAGTGATCGACTTAGTGCCGGGAACAAAGACCGATATCGAAGACCCCGCATGTAATGGCTCCTAGAGAAAATGAAGGAACCGATGGTACAATTGCAAGAGTCATTGGACAAGAAATATATTCAACCAAGCGTATCGCCGTGGGGAGCGCCAGTTTTATTTGTGAAGAAGAAGGACGGATCAATGCGTCTTTGCATTGATTACAGGGAGTTAAATAAAGTCACTATTAAAAACAAATACCCGTTGCCAAGAATAGATGACTTGTTTGACCAATTGAAGGGTGCCAAATACTTTTCGAAAATAGATTTGAGAAGTGGGTATCACCAGTTGAAAGTGAGGAAGGAGGATATACCACGAACGGCATTCAGAACTCGGTATGGACATTACGAGTTTACGGTGATGTCTTTGGTTTAACCAATGCACCTCTTTGCTTCATGGATCCGATGAATGTGGTGTTTAAACCATTCTTAGACAAGTTTGTAGTGGTATTTATCGAAGACATTCTAGTGTATTCCAAAACTCAAGAAGAACACGTGGAACACTTACGTTTGACATTGGAGACACTAAGAAACGAAAAGTTGTATGCGAAATTCTCTAAGTACGAATTTTGGCTCGACCGTGTACAATTTTTGGGTCATGTTATTGACAAGGATGGGATTTCAGTGGTTCCATCAAAAGTGGAAGCTGTAATCAATTGGGAACAACCAAGAACACCGTCAGAAGTGAGGAGTTTCTTGGGACTGGCTGGTTATTATAGAAGATTCATTCAAGATTTTTCTAAGATAGCCACTCCACTAACAAATTTGACAAGGAAAGCTATAAAATTCGTGTGGACGGAGAAATGTGAAGAAAGTTTTCAAGATTTGAAGAAGAAGCTAAGTGTGGCACCTGTGTTGACATTACCAGACAATACAGGAAATTTTGTGGTGTATAGTGATGCCTCACAAAGGGTTGGGTTGTGTTCTTATGCAGAATGGGAAAGTCATCGCGTATGCATCAAGACAATTGAAAGACTACGAAAAAGGGTATCCGACTCATGATTTAGAGTTGGCGGTGGTTGTGTTTGCTCTGAAGATATGGATACACTATCTCTATGGAGAGAAATATGAGATTTACACAGACCATAAAAGTCTGAAGTATATTTTCACACAGAAGGACCTGAACATGCGTCAAAGAAGATGGATGGAACTGATAAAAGATTATGATTATGAGATCTTTTATCATCCAGGCAAAGCAAACGTGGTTGCAGATGCCTTGAGTAGGAAAGGCAGGGAAAAGATGATGTTGTTAACTAATAAGGAGGAGCTTATTACAGAAATGTCAAGGTTAGAGTTGGAAATCAAATTTCCAAAAGAATCTGATGAGAAATTGTACCAGATGGAAGCCAGTCAAACTTTGGTGGACAAAGTGAAGAATCCTCAACTGCATGATGAGGAATGCAGAAAAATAAGAGAAGGTGTGGTCGGGGGAAAAGAAATAAAGTATAAAGTTGATACCGAGGGGATGTTGAGATTTGAAGGACGAATATGGGTTCCAGCAGTACCAGATATTAAAGAAGACATATTTACCAAAGCTCATAACTCGAGATATTCGATTCATCCAGGATGTACGAAGATGTATCAAGATTTGCGACGACATTTTTGGTGGCCAAATATGAAAAGAGACGTTGCAAAATGCATTGCAAAGTGCTTAACATGTCAGAGAGTCAAGGCCGAACATCAAAGACCAAGCGGGTTACTTCAACCGTTGGAGATACCGGAATGGAAATGGGAGCATATCACAATGGATTTTGTGGTAGGTCTTCCAACAACTTAGAAAGGATACGATGCGATTTGGATGATAGTGGACAGGTTGACAAAATCTGCACACTTTTTGCCAATAAAGATTAGATTCAATCTTGATCAGCTGGCAAAACTATATGTTAAAGAGATCGTTGCAAGACATGGGGTTCCAGTGTCAATTGTGTCAGACAGAGATCCGAGGTTCACATCAAACTTCTGGAAGAGACTACAAGAATGTATGGGAACGCAGATTCTTGAATGAGTCTGACATATCATCCGCAAAACGGATGGCCAAAGCGAACGAACGATTCGGACATTGGAAGATATGTTGAGAGCATCGTCATGGATTTCAAAGGAAGCCGGGATGAACAATTACCGTTGGCGAAATTTGCCTCTACAATAACAGCTACCACGCTAGCATCGGCATGATGCCGCTTATGAAGCATTATACTACAGAAGTGCGAGAACTCCACCAGTCTTTGGGGGACGAAGTCGGTGAACGTCAAATCGTTAGGGACTAGAACTAGTACAACAAACTCTGAGGTTGTCCAACTCATCAGAACAAGATTGATAGCTGCTCAAGACAGACAAAAGAAATATGCTGATCAACACAGACAAGATCGTGCATTTAACATAGGAAATTTCGTATTCCTAAAAGTTTCTCCTTGGAAGGGGAAAATTCGATTTGGTAAAAAGGGGAAACTAAGTCCGAGGTTTATTGGACCCTTTGAAGTGCTGAGGAAAGTTGGAGAGGTAGCTTACGAGGTAGCTCTACCTCCGTGCAAAACATTCATAATGTTTTTCACGTGTCGGTGTTACGACCGTATAAATCTGATTACAAGCACGTAATTGAGTACGAACCATTGCAATTTGAGAAAGACTTGTCCTATGAAGAGATTCCTATCCAGATAGTCAATAGGAAAGAACAAGTGCTCAGGAATAAAGTGATACCTTCTGTGAAGGTGAAATGGAGGAACCACAATGTCGAAGAGGCTACGTGGGAAATCGAAGCTGATATGATGAAGAATTACCCTGAGTTATTTGTTTAAATCGTGTCTTGATTACGGGGACGAGAATCTTTGTAAGAAAGGGAAGAATGTGACGATTTGTTTGTTTGAGTTGTGATTAAGGGGATGTAATCCTTGTAAGGAGGAAGGATGTAACAATCAAAAAATTTAAATTGTAATTTTAAATATTTATTGAATTATATAAATATTTAATTGGTGCATTTATTGCTAAATAAATATTTGTTTAATTTGAATTGATTAATTATTTATGTTGTAAATAAATAATTAATGAGTTAAGAAAATTATTATTATATTGATATTTCAAGTTGATGGTTAATTATTTGTATTGAGTTATGTGATTAAATGAATTATTTAATTAATGGTTATTTGAATTAATTAAATTAAATATGAAAGCTTGATTAAATAAAGTGTGACAAATAACTATAGTATAAGGAGTTATTAAAATAAATTAAAGTAGTTTTAATCTAGTTTTACCCAAACAATGCTTAAGGATATAAATTCTTTAAAATTTAAATGGTTTGCCAAACAAGCCTTATGGCTTTTGATATTTCTAATTTATAAAATAAATAAAATAAAATAAATAATAAATATAATGTATAATCGTTATTTTGGGTAACTCGATGATGGCTATTAAGGCCATATCGCTTTTGTTTTTTTTATATTACGCATACTAGTTCTTTGGGTTTTGAGAGAGTTCGTAGAATAATAGCAGAGAAATTGAGAAAAGAGTTTGAGAGATTGAGGGAGATTGGTCTTCAACTAACAAAGATTGTATAAGCTAATTGAAGGTATGTTCTACCACTTTGATATCATGTTTATAGTGATTAGATATGGTGTTTAAACAATAATCGCATGCACATTTCGTCTATAGTAGCAAGAAAATTTGTCAGTATATGTATTCTTGGTATGCTTCCATATGTAATCATGTAAGTACCAATTTTAATGGTCAATTTGGTTGTGAAATTGTAAATTGAAGTTTGTTTATGGTATTTCATTGAGATACGAACGGAACGTAGTTTGAATAGAGTATTTTGGTCTACTAATGAATTCACAGTGTTTACTGTGTTATCAACTATGGAGTTTTAGTTTTTTTTTTTTTTTTTAAATCGTGTTTTCAAAATTTAAGTTTTTAAAATCTTGGTTTAGTTGTTGTTAATTAGTATCTGAATAATTGGTTATGATTATGGGTAAATTATGTTAGTTGTTCATGTAAATTTAGATGTTAGCAGTATCGTTTAGTACAAAATTTAGTTGTTATGTTCTTCGTCGTTGGGTTCTTCGAGTTTGGCGCCTGAAATAAAAAATGGGCCATAGCTCGCGCCCTTCAGATGCTGGAACTCGCGCCTTGCTGGTACTCATATACTGGCGCCATGATCCATCCTTGATTTGGGAAAAGTTGTCTGAGTTGGGCAGTTTTGACCTCCTGTAGTAAAATGGCCATAACTTTCTCATACGAACTCCGATTGAGTTGATTCAAGATGATCCGGAACGAGGACGAATAGACCTAAAACTTTCATGCTTTAAGTTGTTTAATTTGAGGTCTGTAACTATAGTCAAAATTGTCATCTTTAGGACTATTGTGTATTTTGAGCCAATCGAAGGGCGTCGGGATGCACGAATGCAAGTGCAACCCTTTGTGTATTAGTATAACTTAATGATAACATGTTGGACATGTAATAGGATGTTGTATCAAGTTGTTAATGTGCATGTGGTGCAATGACATGATCACTTAAGTAGTTGTAATAAAGAGAAAAAGTAATGTTCATGAAAAGATGTGATGTTGTTTAAACTTAAACTTAGTTAGTAGCTATACTAAGAGTAATAAAGTAACTCATAAAGGTAATGTTAGTGTAACTAATGTGTATTGTCAATACATATGGTATGTGTAGGACTTGGGGTGAACGTGAATAGTAATTGTTTAACCTACATGCGAGGCAAGTTCTCTAACTCTACTTTTATAATTGTGCAAAATTATCTTTAAGCAAGTTTTCTAATATATTATCTTGTTAATTCAAGTACTGCTTTCAATTCGATTATAATATAATAATGTAAGTTATTCTGGAGCAAGTTATTCTTGTATTTAACTTGTTGTTTAGCATGCATAACTATATATATATATATATATACTAATGTCGAACATTTCTATCGTTCAAGTTACTATGCATGCTTAGTATTCAATTCTAATTAACCTTGGCTTAGTATTGTTCAAGCAAGGTATGCTATAGTTATTCAAATGGTATGCTATTAGATTATTCCTAAAACATGACTTTAGTTTACTATGATTGATTCAATCACGATTGTTCTATAGTATAGTGTTATTGGTTTTATTCAACTACTCCTTAGTTGATGTTCGTTGAATTCAAATTTCCTTGAAAGCTTATCCAAACAAAACTTACTTTGTGCGGACTTGTATTCTAAATAATTGAGATGAACAACTCTTTTAATAGAGGTTTACGCTTAGCGTTGAAATGGTTGTGCACAATACATTGTATGCGAAGGGTTGATCCCCCTAAGACGCGTGGAGTCCTTATAGTCATATATTTGTTAAAGTTAAAGTTAAAGATTACTTATAACTGTGGACATGATTCGTGGTCATTAGACCCTCGGTGAATGTTATAATTTTTAGAAAGTTAATAGAATATATTGTTTAGTTCTATCGAGCCTAATATTGGCAATTGATGTAAAAGTTTAAAAATTTACTTATTGTTATTTCAAGTGGGCCTTGTTTGCTCACTCTTGCCTCGTAAAATTTCTTACATACTAAAGTTGAAACGAATGACGTACCTAGTACCAAGAAGGGAAAAGGAAAGATGAATAAATATCAAGACTTGTAATAGTTTTGATAGTTTACTTTAAATTTGATTTAAAGATTGTAATTAAGTTATTTAATTTTCCGCATATGAATGATTGTTGTTAAAGGTTAGATAACCAGGAGATTTTTATTTAAGTTTAATCTCAGATATGGACGGGTTTTCTTTTATTATTCAATTCTATTATGATTGGGTAGTTAGAAATGAATGTTTTGATTACGTGAACACCAAATCTTGAGGTAATGAAGCACGGGATTTGGGGTGTCACAAAATTGCCTGGTTATGCGCCATTCCAAAACTCTTAAGATATGTTCTAATCATCTCTCAGATTTAGTAGGATTGTCCCGTGATTCAATCCAGATTCACATGATATCTGAGATTGGACTTAATGATTTTTGTTGTTGTAACTTTATTAATATATGCAGCTTGATTCTCTCTAATGGGCTTTTTGAATCTCTTTGCAGAATGAAATTGGCACAATGAGACCATCTTTCTTTTCTTCAATCACAATTGATTTCAAAAAGTAACTAAGTTTTGTCCATTCTTCTTGTAATTTCCCTTGTTGTTAGTATTATTAAATTTGATGCATTTGGCCCTTTTTTCAACAAAGTTGAGCTCATATTCATATATATATATATATATATATATATATATATATATATATATATATATATATATATATATATATATATATATATATATATATGTAATCATTTATTCAAATAGATTGAAATGGAATTTTTGTTGTTCATTTGATGGTCACATATATAATTGGGTATTTACCTTAATACCAAATGTGCTGGAGTATTTATGGACGTTACTGACTATCTAGCTTTAGTTGTTGGTCTCTGTTTAGATTTTCTTTTCAATTTATGTAGTTTTGAAGTTCTTTTTACTGCTAGATTATCTTGTCTTTTGTTACGTGTGATGCTTGAATTTGTCTGATGAATCCTTTGACTAATTTGAGTTTGTGATTCCTATATCATGATATAATTTTGTTTCTTGCTTATGTCTTTTAAAATTCCATGGAATTAGTAAGGGAACTAATGTTATTTTCTGATGCCGATAACAGCTCCTGCTAGTGGTAGAATTCACTGATGAGCAGGAAGCAGTAGCTGATTTATTGTCCTTATTAGTTTATCTGTATTTGAAATTTGTCTGGTTTTCTTCTCATCTAGGAACACATGGTTTTACAATAGTTATAATCAGCTTAGTATGACGGTCTTCAATGCATTCTGTAGGTAAATTTTGTTTAGTTATGGTTTCTGCAAGTTGAGTCTTGAATTTATTTGGCGTTTAATGCAGGATGCTACAATAGAACAACTTCTTCCAATATTTCTTTCACTTCTAAAGGATAAATTTCCTGATGTACACGTCAATATTATTAGCAAACTTGATCAAGTTAATCAGGAGTGTGCATTTTTAGGTTGAACACATTCTGTTATGCATTTACTTGTTATGTATACTCATTTATACATCTTGCATTTTCTAATGTCCCCATTTCAAGGACTATAGTTTAGGTATAGACTTATCTAGGTAGCAAATGGGAAATAAAAATGTATGCTTTTTGAAACTTCTTTATTATGTAGCAAGCGTAGTCATCTCTCTTGCTTTTGGAGAAATGTTTATAGATTAAAAAATGCTTAATTTGTGTCATTTTAAGTGTACAGGTTTGCTTAATTTTCTTAAAAAACATGAAGAGCAGGGCACAGATGATAAGCACAGATGAAGAAATAGCACATGTTTGTTTTTTTAACTTTAACTTATTCATTTAGTATTAGCATGTTTGTATAATGCTTGATTTATGGTGCTATTATGGCATATGGGTCTTACCTAGTAATTCCACTGATTTTTCTGCACTTTAAAAGGTCAAAGCTGGTGTATGCTTTATATATCTCAAAAAACATTGTTTCTAGATCCTTGTATTGTTCGTTGCCAGTTTGTGCATCATAAAATGTTGCTACTCAGTTTGCTAAATGTAGTGCTTTTGTTCGCAGCTAATAACATATGGCAGAAGAATTCCATTTGCTGAATTATTTTCCAGGATTGATGCAGTGGATGCTAGCACTATCAAACGTGTTGCAAACCATTTTATATTTGACCGGGTAATCCCCAAACTATGGAAAGTGATATATCTTGCGACTTTATGTATCGACTTTTTGTTGCTAGTTACATGGATACGTCAAAGTGTTAGTGCTAACTCTTTTAAAAAGATATGTAACTTGGTGGACGATAATCCCACATATTGATGTCTTTCACAATTGTAATTCAGCAGAAACCTTTCGCAATACGTAGACTCCAAAATTATTTCAGACTCTTGATTAAATTTGTTTTTACATTATATTAGATAAAAATTCAGAATAATGCAATGCTTAGGATGGTACATCAACAAGATAAACATTCTTGAACCCTTGGGTATACTTAATGTGACAACTAATTACCTCTTTTGCAAGACAAAAAGCGGGTATTAAAATTAGGTAAAATATATATTGAATGCGTTAATAGAATCACCAAGAAAGGATTTTTAATTCCTATTTTCCTTTTGAAGAACTTTACTTGTTAGATTCTTTTGGAGTGTATTGTCAAGAGGCCTTTGATAATAAGGTTCTTCTAACTACTGAACTGTTTGCTTTTTGCTGTTGCAGGACTTCGCAATAGCAGCCATTGGACCAATCTAAGGTTTACCCAACTACAATTGGTTCTGTCGCAGGACTTACTGGCTGCGCTACTAGGTTGTTTTTTGGGCCCCACTTTTTTGTCAATCTATTTCATCAGAGGATCTGCTTGCCTTTTAGAGCCAATTGATGGTTTGTAGTCTCTTGTTCACTTGAAAAGATTGAGAGTAAGAAGCTTACTCTTTTACAATTTTAACAGGATTTTAGGAACTTTGATTCCCAAAGATGTATATATGACACTAATACTCAGAATGCTCTACTTGCTTGCTGATTGGGTTCACTATTTTTTGTTTCAGTTTGTTGGAGATAAGGTTGCGTATGCTCTTTTTCAGGGTCTGAAAGTTATTGCATGTGTTGGGGAGACTTTAGACCAACGAGAGAATCAATATCTACTATGAAGGTTGTTGCTGCACAAACCAAGGCAATTGCAGGTGCACACATTCGGTACAAGTGATGGTGCAACATAAGAACTTAGCTTTGTAGTATGTATTATTGTCTGTATAATTAGCTCTTCTACATAAGAACTTAGCTTTGAGTTATTAGTTTTGTATTTTGGAATAATAATATTCATCATATTTTAGGGGATGAATTATCTAACGATTATATTGTAATGTTGTATTGTGAATGATTTTAAATAATATATACATTTTTTAAGGTTTTATTTTATATTGTATTTGTGTTTGTTGAATAAATGTGCATTATATTTTTTTTTGAAATCTAAAAAGGCTATAGCAGCGGTCATCGACCATAGTAATAGCTTTCAGCGACTATTGGTAAAGATCTAATACATGGTTTTGGCATGACCTATAGCGACGGTCGCCAACCGTCGCTATAGGCCAAAAGACCGTCGCCAAAAGCTTTACCGACGGCATCTATTGCGACGATCGGCGACCGTCGCTAATTCCTTTAGCGACGGTCTTTTGGCCTATAGCGACGGTCGCCGACCGTAGCTATAGGTCGCTTTTCTAGTAGTGTGCCTAACACCTTCCCTCCGCATAACCAAGTCCCCGGACCCTAATGAATCTCGGTTTCACCAACCCGTTTAGCAGTGTCACATCACTAGGTCAATGTGCAAACCTTTTCTCGGTTGTGTTGGTACAACCACTTAAAAAACCAACCGGTGACTCTTAACAGTCCATCGTCGACATTATACATGTCGGACCTTTTTCACTTGTTTTTTCAAACAAATCTCATATAAAATGAGAACACCAAAGAACAAGTAACGGAAAGGGACATCTAAAAATCCCGACGTCGACAATGCTGACATAAAGGGGGAAAATGAAGGGAAAGGACTTCAAGAAGGCAAGGGCAGGGGCAAAGGATAATTCCAAACTCAAGCTTCAAGGAGTCCTCCTACAAGGCAATTCTAACAGACTCCACGATCCAGCCATCAGACTCAACGATCTGATCAGCAGGAAGTTTTAATGGCTCAGCCAATAAGAAGTATAGGGCCAGCTACCAGCTCACAAAATGTCACCACCACAGGCCTTAGAATGCCAACTGGAGATCCTGCATTCATGAACAGGCATGATCTAAATCCTAGGATAAGCCCTAGTGAGCTGGAAGATCTAGCCAGGTGGGACGAAACAAGTAGGAAAAGAAGGGCTGAGGAGTATGCCAATCCTCCTCGCAAAAGATCAAAGAAATAGAGATAAATGAAAGTTTAAATTCTTATTGATGTAAAGTGGTGTGGTTGTTGACATTTTCATAGAATACGTAATTCCAATAGTTAGGAGAGTACACTATTTTTTATGAGAGATAGAAAAACTAGGGTTTTGTCAAATACCCATCTTCTTGAATCCTTCTTCTTCCTTGGTGGATCACCTCTAGAGGCCAAATAATGGGTGGCTAACGTTGATCAAAGGAAGGAACCAAACCCGGTGGATTCAAGTTGAACGCGAAAAGGATTGGAGGTGAACTTGTACCTGAGGAAGCTCAAATCTTCAAGAGTATGATTCTTATTCTTTATCTTTTCGTTTAATTAATAATTGTGCATAAAGGATGATCCGGGTATATGTTTGTAAAATTTTAAAACTCTAATTTTTCATGTTTCTACTTATTTGTGCAATTTGATTGCGTTCATGAATAATAACAAACCTAACAGTTAACACAAAGACCCATTTCATACGACTTACAAATGATGGAGATAAAGTTAAAAACTCCAAGAACCCACGTGATGATGGTAAATATACGATTAAAACCGACTTTAATCGATAAAGTTAAAGCCGATCAAGCTACAGACTAGGAGCAGATAAATATGAAGAAGAAGGTTCAAGAAGGCGTTATTCTAGAAGCAAGAATCGACAAAGAGAGAAAATCTCAATCCTCAATTTAATTGGTCCATTTGAAATACTCGATAGAGTAGGAACTGTGGCCTATAGACTCGCCTTACCGCCAATTATGTCTCGTGTTCATAACGTTTTTCATATATCTATGTTACGTAAATATGTAGAAGACCCGAAACACATTATTGAATTAGAACCGGACAAAATAGCTGAATACTTAACGTATGAAGAGGTACATGTTAAAATTTTGGATAAGAAGGAACAAATTCTACGCTCAAAGGTTATACCTCAAGAGTTAGAATTTGACGAGGTTTCCTCATCTCTTTGGCATACCAAGTACGTACGTAAATTTCGAGGGTGAAATTTCATAAGGAGGGGAGATTGTAAGACCCCGAATTATATGAAATGAAAGTATCCAATTTTCTTATAATTATTATTCTATTTAATAAATGGTAAATTGATAAAAGGTTAAAGTTAAGGGTGATATTTGAAAATTTTGCAAAGTAAGCAAGTTAATATAAAATATTCGTTGTGTCGGGGAATATTCGATTGGTCGAATATTCATTTTAACAGGGAATATTCGTACGACGACACAATCATTGGTGGACCACACAATGGAAGTATTGTCGTAGATAGAAAATGACAGAAATATCTTTTTATAAAAATAACGGCGAAAGTTTTACCGTTAAACTGTTGAACTACCCGGTGGTAAAAGTATAGTAATACATGTGGTTGCATAGTAGCACACAGTATTGATTATTGATGCTTACGTAAGAAGCCACTCAGTTTACTCAATTATTGTTATTGTAAATGTTGCATAGTATCTCACGTTATTTGATTCAATTATTTTCACAGTATCATCTGCAAAATATTTTATATTATTAAATGAATAATTGAGAAAACAAAGTTATTCATATTATTATTTGCAATATTGACAATGTCTAGAAAGTTATGTCGAGGAAAGGTTTGGTCACCTAATTGCGCGCCAATAGAGAGAAATCCTTATCGGAAAGCCCCCTCTTTCCTGGGAATGATCTGGTTGTTAAATATTGTGAGTTATAATATTAATGATGAATAATTGTTGAAGTATTAAGAATGTGTTTATTGAAGATAAGTGAATTACAAAAGTTAGAGGGGAATATTGCAAACTTGGAAAACTTTAGGGGTACTAAAGTGAAATACGTTAAATCAATCTGGACCGTCGATGGTGGTTTTAATAGTAAATCAATTTCGACCATTGGTGGTGGTTTTAATATTAAATCAATCTGGACAATCGCTGGTGGTTTTAATAGTAAATCAATATGGACCGTCGATGGTGGTTTTAATAGTAAATTAATCTGGACCGTCGATGGTGGTTTTAATAGTAAATCAAGACCGTCGGTGGTAGTTTTAAAAGTAAATCAATCTGGACCGTCGGTGGTGGTTTTAAAAGTAAATCAATCTGGACCATCGGTTGTGGTTTTAATAGTAATCAATATGGATCGTCCGTTCTAATAGTAAATCAATATGGACCGTTCGTGAATAAGTTACTATTTAGTCCATTCTGCTATAAATAGAAGCTTAATTCTTCTTTCATTCTCACCAATTCACCGAGACTCACAAGAGAAACTATAGAGAGAGAAACTATGTAAGACCCCAAATTTTATGAAATAAAAGTATTTAATTTTCTTATAATTATTATTTTATTTCGTAAATGGTTAAATTGATAAAAGGTTAAAGTTAAGGGTGATATGTGAAAATTTTGCAAAGTAAGTAAATGTTTATATAATATTCGATTGGTCGGGGAATATTCGTTTTAACAGGGAATATTCGTACGACGACACAATCATTAGTGGACCCCACAACGAAAGTATTGTCGAAGTTAGAAAACGACAGAATTATCTTTTTATAAAAATAATGGAAAAATTTTTACCGTTAAACTGTTGAACTACCCGGTGGTAAAAGTACAGTAATACGCGTGGATGCATAGTAGCACACAGTATTGATTATTGATGCTAACGTGAGAAGTCACTCAGTTGTACTCAATTATTGCTACAGTAATTGTTGCATCATATCTCTCATATTGTTGATTCAATTATTATCACAGTATCATCTGCATAATATTTATTATTATTAAATCAATAATTGAGACGACAAAGTTATTCATATTATTATTTGCAATATTGATAATGTCTAGAAGTTCACAAGGAGAGGTTTGGTCACCTAATTGCACGCCAATAAGGAGAAATCCTTATCGAAAAGCCCCTCTTTCTCGGGAACGACTTCGGTTGTTAAATATCAGAGTTATAATATTAATGATGAATAAGTTCGTGTTGATTAAAGATAAAATTGATAGTTCCATTGTGTTGGGATTATTAGTGTTAGTGAAAATCGACATTTATTTCGATAATAATTGATGTCTGGAGGTTATGTTGACCAATCGGGTAATTAATCGGATAAATGAGCAATTAATTGCTATTATTTCAAATGCTTATAACTATTTGTTCAAATGTGTGTACTATTGATTCACATTCATGTACTATTAGGGGAGGTGGTGCAAGATTGATAATACTTACATGACTAAATTAAAAATGGAGGTATAGATGAAGGTACTATACTGTAATTAGTTTTTTCACATGATTATACTATTAAGTCACATGAATGAACTATTAATTCACATTATTTACTATTAGGGGAGGTGGTGCAAGATTGATAATACTTGCAGGACTAAATTAAAAATGAAGAAAAAGAGGAAGGTATTATACTGTAATATTTTGAGCCCCAAAACGTGCAATTATCGAAACTATATTTTCCTATAAATAGAAGCTCATTCTTCTTTCATTATCACCAATTCACTAAGTCTCACAAGAGCAATTATTATAGAGAGAAATTATAGAGAGAAGAAAGAAGAGAAGTCTCACTCCTCACTATTCCAAAGATCTAGTTTCTTCTAAGGTAAGGGGTATTATTTCTTTCGTATTCATGAAGAGAGTTATTTTCTTTCAATACTCGTAACGGTTGTTATTTAATTCTTTATTATTCTGTTGGAATAACCTATCTGTGCGGTCTATCGCATGCCTCGTGAATTTGTTTGTTATTCCATTCTTTATTATTATGTTGGAATAACACATCTGTGTGGTCTATCGTATGCCTGGTGAATTCTTTTGTTATTCCATTCTTTATTATTCTGTTGGAATAAACTGTCTGTGCAGTCTATCGCATGGCTGGTGAATTCTTTTGTTATTCCATTCTTTATTATTCTTTTAGAATAACATGTCTGTGCAGGCTATCGCATGCATGGTGAATTCTTCTGTTATTCCGTTCTTTATTATTCTATTAGAATAACCTGTCTATATGGACTACTGCATGCATGATGAATGATCCTTTGTATTCATTCCTTATTAAATCATGGAAATGATCTGTCTACGTGGATTACCGCATGGCGGCCAAAAATCCATTTGTAGTTTCATATATTCTATTATACTCAGTTAGTTAAAGTTTTAGCTTCTATACTCCATGAAATTAGTAGAATATCCTGGATATTTGCGCTTCATCCAGTATCTTTTCATGGAAATATTCTTCTCAGCATTCTTGAATTTTACTCCACAAAACAGTATCATGTTGACAATTTGGACGTTATTGATTTCTGGATAAATTAAATTATAAATCTTTAAAAATTTATCCTTGAACTTGTTTTAATTCTTATATCATTGTCATCATCCTCATGTTTATAATATGTTGAAAGTCATCTGTGGCTTGTAGTGCATAGATGGACTTGGTATGATTATGACCAGGGATTATTCGATATAATCATGACCGTAATGTTACAAATAATGTGGTAAAAGTACTCATTGGCCATAGTGAATTGATGGACAGTTGTTGGCATGATCATGACCATTGATGAATACACGAATATCCTTGGCCCATAGTGCATGGATAATTTGTGGTCGTGATACTAATGAATATCCTCGTCGTAAAGGTGAGGATGTGGTTTATTTATTGTCGAGTCTCAAATGATAAAAGTGATGAAAAACCTTTTAATTCATAGAAGATAGTAGATTTTATTCTCTACTTGGCTCTTCTAATGGATTTCTTGTTCACCGCAGCTTAAACTTGATGTTTGTTATATTTTATCGCTTTAACAACATTTGAAGGCTAACGATAAATTATTCTCGCATTATCTTAATCATAATATTTCATCTTGCTAGCTAGTAGAGGTCACCCTTTCTTTCACCGTTCTCTTGAAATGAGAATATAGTTGGGACGAGCCTGGGAACCTGGATTGACGGTCCGTATGGTTGGTTTAGTAGTCCTCACTATTCTATAAAAGAGTGTGACAATAAATGTAATGAGGACTCCATTCAGTGTGGATATTGTCTAGATGACAATATTCTTATCAAAACTCTTAGATTATGTTTTGTCGTATTTTACACGACTGTTGTATTATTAAGTTGTATTTGAATTTTGTACCATATATTTTGGCACTCAAGATGGGTGATGTATACCTATTTTGGGGCGCCACAGGTTAATATCAAAGCTTAGGATATGATCCCCGGCCGAGATGTGAGACAAGAACTAGGAGGGGAGAGTCGGGGAATTCCTTTGCTAGTATGACCTACCTAAGTTTATTTGGTATTTAATTGGTCGATCAGAGTATAGGGATATTATGTGATATGTCAATTAACCCTTGTTTTGTGACAGTGTTTGAAAATGACATCTGAAAATGTCGAGATAAGCAATGAAGCACATGAGACCGTTGAGTAACCAACGATCAATACCCAGGATAATGTGCAACAGGAAGACAATAATCCTCAGGTAAACAACAACACCGATCAGATGATAAACGATGGGATGTTCAGAGGCTTTATGTAATTCATGAAACATCAGGCAAGAGAGGCTCCTATTTAAAATGCAGGTGAAAACACTAGCAACTCTTGGATGGTCACTGTTAAGAAGTTCAAGGAGCTAGGACCATCGAAGTTTTTGGGAGAGCCAGAACCACTTAAAGCGGAGACGTGGATAAAGCAGATCACCAAGATATTTGATGTCTTGGGATGCTCCGAGGGGAAAAAGGTTCCCTTTGCCACCTTCATATTGCGAGGAGAGGCAGATTACTGGTGGGAATCAGTAAAGCGTACCCAGCCTGCCACACTCAAAATATCTTGGGAGAGGTTCCAAGAACTGTTCAATGACAAGTACTTTCCCGAAAGTATTCGTCATATGAAAGAGGTAGAGTTCATCAAGTTGGAGCAAAACAATATGACCGTGTCGCAGTACGAAGCTAAGTTTGCCAAGTTGTCCCGGTTTGAATCCCACTTGGTTGATAATGAGGAGAGAATGACGCAGATGTTTCTAAGAGGTTTGAAACCCGAGATACGTCAATACTTAATTTCTCACAAATTGTGTTTGTATCCAGATGTAGTAAATAGGGCTCAGTTATTGGAGCGCGATAATGAGCCAGCCCAACCAAAAGATAACGAGCAACAACACGATAATAATGTACCAGTGGCAATGGTCATCGGAACAATGATAACCATCGTGGAGGAAATTATCATGCCAGAAATGGTAACCACTTCGATGGTAATCATGGCCAAGATAATAGAAGAAATGATTTAAGTGGAAAATTCAAGAAGAGAAGATTTAACGATGATGGGAAGACATCGGCAGCAACACCAGTGCCAGCAACAAATTCTAGGGGAAGAGAACGACCGCCAGTTAGATGCTACAGATGCGAAGAGGAGGGTCACATAAGTCCAAACTGTTCACAACCTTCCAAGGTATGTTTTAGTTGTGGAAAAGACGATCACATAGCTCAATTTTATCCTGTAGCGAAATTAAGTCCAACTGGGATAGTGGCACCAAAGGCGGATACGGACAAAATAATGTCGGTGGTTTCAGGAAAAGCATTTTTTGTGACATCAAGCGAGTAACCCAAACAAAGTTAGCACGGGTTAGTTAATTATAAATTCTTGCGAAGTCTATACCTTATTAGATATCGGTTCTACCCATTCTTTTATTTCTCCTACTTGCGCTCAACGTTTAAATTTAACTCCGGAGAAATTAGACTTTGACTTATCTGTTGAAACTCTGTTAGGAGAAACCTTCATTACATGTGTTATCCAAGTCTTGGATGAGAGTCACAATTTTTAAATGATATTTCTATCGTTAATAAATTTTCTGACGTATTCTCTAAAGACTTCTTGGCCTACCCCAGAGCGTGAAATCGAATTTTGTATTGACCCCAGTACAAAACCAATTTCTAAAACCCTTAAATATTTTTCCACCCCGAACGAACGTATTATGCGCCAAAGACGTTGGCTCGAGCTGTTGAAGGTTACGACTATACCATTCAATATCATCGTGGAAGAGCGAACGTGGTAGCTGACGCGTAGAGTAGAAGATCGTATGCAGTTACGAGTGTAACGTTGTTAACACAAAAACCCATTTTCTATAACTTACAAATGATGAAGATAGAGTTAAAGACTCTAGGGACCCACATGGTGATATCAAATATACAAGTAGAATTAACTTTAATCGATAAAGTTAAAACCACTCAAGCTACTCACCCGGAGGTGATGAATGTGAAGAAGAAGGTTCAAGAGGGCGTTATTCTAGAAGCAAGAATCGACGAAGAGATTAAATCTCAACCCTCAATTTAATTGGGCCATTCGAAATCCTCGATCGAGTATGAACTATGGCATATAGACTCGCCTTACCGCCAAGTATGTCGTGTGTTCATAATGTTTTTTCACGTATCGATGTTACGTAAATATGTGGACGACCCGTACCACATTATTGAATTAAAACTAGACGAGATAGCAAAAGATTTAACATATAAGGAGATACATGTTAAAATCTTGGATAAGAAGGATCATATTCGATATTCAAAGGTTATACCTCAAGTGTTAGAATTTGACGAAGTATCATCACCTCTTCGGCATACCAGGTACGTACGTAAATTTTAAGGGTGAAATTTCATAAGGAGGGGAGATTGTAAGACCCCGAATTTTATGAAATAAAAGTATTCAAATTTCTTATAATTATTATTTTATTTTGTAAATGGTTAAATTGATAAAAGATTAAAGTTAAGGGTGATATGTGAAAATTTTGCAAAGTAAGTAAATGGTTATATAATATTCGATTGGTCGGGGAATATTCGTTTTAACAGGGAATATTCGTATTTATTTACACAATCATTAGTGGACCCTACAATGTAAGTATTGTCAAAAGTTAGAAAATGATGTAATTATCTTTTATAAAAATAACTATGAAAATTTTACCGTTAAACCGCTTGAACTACCCGTGGTAAAGTAATGAATACGGCGTGGTCGCATAAGTAGCACACTTCAGTATTGATTATTGATGCTTACGTGAGAAGTCACTCAGTTGTACTCAATTATTGCTAAAGTAATTGCTGCATCATATCTCTCATATTACTGATTCAATTATTGTCACAGTATCATCTGCATAACATTTATTATTATTAAATCAATAATTGAGACGACAAAGTTATTCATATTATTATTTTCAATATTGACAATGTCTAGAAGTTCTGTCAAGGAGAGGTTTGGTCACCTAATTGCGCATCAATAAGGAGAAATCCTTATCGAAAAGCCCCTTCTTTCCTGGGAACGACCTGGTTGTTAAATATTGTGAGTTATAATATTAATGATGAATAAGTTCGTGTTGATTAAAGATGAAATTGATAGTTCCATTGTGTTGGGATTATTAGTGTTAGTGGAAATCGATATTTATTTCTATAATAATTGATGTCTGGAGGTTATGTTGACCAATCGGGTAATTAATCGGATAAATGAGCAATTAATTGCTATTATTTCAAATGCTTATAACTATTTGTTCACATGTGTGTACTATTGAATCACATTCATGTACTATTAAGGGAGGTGGTGCAAAATTGATAATACTTGAATGACTAAATTAAAAAAAGAGGTATAGATGAAGGTACTATACTGTAATTAGTTTTTTCACATGATTATACTATTAAGTCACATGAATGAACTATTAATTCACATTATTTACTAATAGGGGAGGTAGTGCAAGTTTGATAATACTTGTAGGACTAAATTAAAAATGAAGAAAAAGAGGAAGGTATTATACTGTAATATTTTGAGCCCCAAAACGTGCAATTAGCGAAACTATATTTTCCTATAAATAAAAGCTCATTCTTCTTTCATTATCACAAATTCACTAAGTCTCACAAGAGCAATTATTATAGAGAGAAATTATAGAGAGAAAGAAGAAGAGAAGTCTTCTACCTCACTATTCCAGTATTTAGTTTCTTCTAAGGTAAGGGGTATTATTTCTTTCGTATTCATGAAGAGAGTTATTTTCTTTCAATACTCGTAAGGGTTGTTATTTCATTCTTTATTATTCATTGGAATAACTCGCGCTTGCGGCGGCCTATCGCATGCCCTGTGAATTCGTTTGTTATTCCATTCTTTATTATTCTGTTGGAATAACCTGTCTGTGCGGTCTATCACATGCCTGGTGAATTCTTTTGTTATTTCATTCTTTATTATTCTGTTGGAATAAACTGTCTGTGCGGTCTATCGCATGTCTGGTGAATTCTTTTGTTATCTCATTCTTTATTATTCTATTAGAATAATATGCCTGTGTGGTCTATCGCATGCACGGTGAATTCTTCTGTTATTCCATTCTTTATTATTCTGTTGGAATAACCTGTCTATGTGGACTACCGCATGCATGGTGAATGATCCTTTGTATTCATTCCTTATTAAATCATGGAAATGATCTGTCTACGTGGATTACCGTATGGCGGGCAAAAATCAATTTATAGTTTCATATATTCTATTATACTCAGTTGGTTAAAGTTTTGGCTTCTATACTCCATGAAATTAGTAGAATATCCTAGATATTTGCGCTTCATCCAGTATCTTTTCATGGAAATATTCTTCTGAGCATTCTTGAATTTTACTCCACAAAACAGTATCATGTTGACAATTTGGACGTTATTGATTTCTGGATAAATTAAATTATAAATCTTTAAAAATTTATCCTTGAACTTGTTTTAATTCTTATATCATTGTCATCATCATCATGTTTATAATATGTTGAAAGTCATCTGTGGCCTGTAGTGCATAGATGGACTTGGTATGATTATGACCAGGGATTATTTGGTATTATCATGACTGTAATGTTATAAATAATGTGGTAAAAGTCCACATTGGCCATAGTGAATTGATGGACAGTTGTTGGCATGATCATGACCATTGATGAATACACGAATATCCTTGGCCCGTAGTGCATGGATAATTTGTGGTCGTGATACTAATGAATATCCTTGGTCGTAGTGCAGGGAAAATGTGGTTTATTTATTAAGTTGAGTCTCAGCGATAAAAGTGATGAAAAACCTTTTAATTCATAGAAGATAGTAGATTATATTCTCTACTTGACTCTTCTAATGGATTGCTTGTTCCGCTGCAGTTAAACTTGATGTTTGTTATGTTTTATCAATTAAACACTGTTGAAGGCTAATGATAAATCATTCTGCATTATCTTAGTCATAATATTTCTTACTGTGCTAGTTGAGATCACCCTTTCTTTCACTGTTCTCTTTAGGAAATGAGAATATAGCTAGGACGAGTCGGGGAACGGATTGACGGTCCATATGGTTATTTTAGTTGTCCTCACTATTCTATAAAAGAGTGTGACAATAAATGTAATAAGGACTCCATTCAGTGTGGATTATGAGAAAACCATTTGAGATGATCTAAAAACTTATTGCACAAGTATTTATTCCTTGATCTAATCAAAGAATCTTAATACTTTGCCAATTTATTTCACTTCCGAATTCTTTGAACCTTTCAAATAATTCAGACTTGTATTTCAGCAAATACACGCATTCAACTCTTTGAATGATCATCTCCTTTTCTTATACTAGTTTGTTCAATTCGCAAAATTATTTTCACGGAAGTCAAGTATACAAAATCCATTAAGTAATATTCAAGTTCTGTACAAAACATTATTATTATAAATAGAATAACAATTGTTCTTAAATATAATACCAAAGATTTCATTGTCCAACAATAAAATGGAAATAATATTTTTAACAAGAACTGGAATACAATAACAACTTATTGACTTAATTAATAGATTTACCCATAGGCAATGCTAAACAATTAATAAGTTCATATGGCTAATGTAGCAACCTTTGCTTCATTTTCCACACATAAGATTACTTATCTTTGTTTAGCTTTCTATTTCTGCTTGGTCCCTTCATAAATCTATATTTATGATAACCAAAGTCGGTATTCAATACCAAAGTAGGACCTTAACTTAAAGAAAAACTTATTTTAAATCATGAACAAAATTGTATTTGTAACTGAAACTTCATTTAGCGTCTTCTGGTTAGCTCTGCAAGATGCTTCTCAGCTTTCTTTCCAAAGTGTCCGGCTTATTGCAGTGGAAGCAAACTCCTTTGCTATCCGTGACGCTTTTTTGTTCTTATTATCTTTTGTTTTTTTCTTTCTATTTACCTTCTTTGAATCGTTCTTCTTTTCAGAAGATCATTTGGCTCCTACCAGTAAGACTTGGTCTTTCATGGTTTGATATTGACTCTCAACATTTTTCAACATGTTAAGAAAATCAGCGAAGCTGATATCTAGCTTGTTCATATAAAAATTTATAGTAATTGAGAAAGGAGTCCGGGAGAGAGTGCAAGATCAAATCTTGGCTCAACTCTCCATCCATGACAAAAACTGTTGTCCTAATTGTTCAATCAAATTGATCATGTTAAGGACTTTTTTCTGTATTGTAGTGTCATTGGTCATTCTAGATCGGAAGAGCTCCTTAGATATTTGATATCTATCAGTCCTACTTTCATCACCATCAACTACTTGATGTGCAGGAATATAGTAAGAGCATCCATAGTTTCATGCTTACGCTGAAGCTCGTTAATCATGGATGCGAGCATGATGCATTGAGCCAACTGTGCATCATCTTGCCACTTTCTAAAAGTAGCAATCTCTTCCTCAAAGGCATTGTCTGCAACCATTGCAGGGATAGGTGTATTAAGGACATAAGATATCTTTTCAGCTGTGAGAACTATTTGTTGGTCGTTTTACTGATCAATATATGCGTGCAAGTATACATGGTCAACAAGTAATAAAGAGTAAGTAAAGTATCGTTCCCACGGAGAATTAACTAATAAAATTCACCAAACATTAACCCATAACCATCTCAGTCTTATTTAAACGAATGATATTATATTTTATATTTAAACTATGAAATTAAATAAACCTAACTATTCCTAGAGTGAGACTAGATATTGAAGACCTGATATCATAATTTCATCTATTGAATCATTTAAATCAACACACTTCCAGTTAAGCCAAATTAATTATACCGGATTGTTAGTTGAGAACACGAAAATGAAGTATAGCCATATCTTAATAAACCATACCCATATCATATATAATCCAAAATTGATGGAATACACATGAACACCCATATTACCTAAACCACTATATGTCTATGTGATTTACAAATAATTAGGTTTAAGCCCAAATTCTCAATTGACTACGAAATGATGCCTCGATATATGTCTATCCTAAGCACAAATCATACATTCCATCACTATGTAGAACATACAAATACAAGCTATCAAGACCAAATCTAAACCCATACTTCGTCTTTCAATTCCATATGGATTATCACAATAATTGATGGCCAATCAACTAAGCAAATAAGCATGAATCTTAATAGACAACCCTATAGCAATCTAAGGCTAACAATGAAATATATCAGAATAAACTACTCCATAGAATCCATTGCAATCTCAGAATAGAGTTTAAATGATAGTTGAATCAAATCTATCATCCACATATTGAATAAACATCACAAGATTACAAATAAGAATCAAAGAGAGGATAAAATGAGAGAATTGAAGTGCAAATCTATTCTCCTGCTCCAAGATGGAATCTCTGATGCTTCCCAATTGCTTCAAGTCTTCAATCTCATCAACTCTAGAAATCACTACTCTAATCTACACTAATCTATTGTTGAAATTTAAGAGAGAAAGAAAACCCTTGTTCCTTGTTTTCCCCAAAGGGTGGGATTCCAGTTTTCATCTGATAAAACGTCTAATATATAAGCCCTAGTTACCCCAACACTTCAAATTTCAAAAATAAAATAAATTCAAAGAATCGCAATGATGATGATGCGCGCACGCGGCGCCGCCGAATCCCCTTTAATCATCATCGCAGCGCCGCGCGTGTAAAGTAGGCTCTATCCGGTTGCTTGTGCGAGCATGCGTGTTGAAGCCTTTATAGCCGCGCGGCTTCAGCAGTTTGAATTCTTAGGTTCTGCTGCTGCTCCTGCTTCTGTGTCATGCTGCCATTGATGCTTTAACATGCAACTTTTGCTCTTTTGTTCACCACTGCTTAGTTCTTTTGTTCACTTAATCCTCATGTTGTGCCTTCATTAATTACATGCCATCTACCAACGCCAAGCTATGCCATTTCCTACACTTTTACACCAAAGGAGTTCTCAGTACATATAATGCAAAATAACACAAAATGCAACTAAAAACACACTAAAATGTACTTGAGAATGGCATAGATCTCGTGAATTGATATCCAATAAGTATGTGTAAAACCTACTTATCAAATACCCCCAAACTTGAACTATTGCTTGCCCTCAAGCAATGCATACGACATAAAACACTGAAAATGCAACTACATCACGATGCAAATGAGTCTCACATTCTCCAGCTATAACAGAAATTCAGTCCACAATGTCTCAGCGAATTATCCAGATTCAAGAATATAAATTCAAACCAGACTATAGGCATAATATCATACACTCAAATAATTCATATATATCTTATAAAGATGTTGTGTGTGTGTGTGTGTGGTTCACCCAAAACTTAATTAAGGCAAAGAATACATATGTTAAATTGTTCAAAAACAGAAAATCACAGCCTAAATCAAGATTCATGTATACTTATGCAACAAGGACTGTTCCAACATTTCAAAACAAACTACGGTTCAACAATGGGCTTAACTGCTTTATTACTACTCACGAGGGCGATTTTCGCTCTTTCCCGCGGTGTTTATTGCTATTTTTCTCTTTCTTTTTTTTCTTTTTTTTCTTTTTATTTTTTCATTACAGCGAGTGCGTTTTACGCTCCATCTCGCCCCTTCAAAAGAGTCAACAATTCAGCTCAAGAAGGTTTCAAGATAGCTCTCTTTTTCTTTTTTCCTTTTTTTTACATAGCATACCCATGTTTTCCCAAAGTTTGAATGTCAATGTTTTATACCGTTTAAGTCCATTTTCCACATATTTCTCTTTTTAAAACCACATTTTCTATTGAGCAATGCAACACATCATTCTTATGCCTACAAGAAATTGTGAACACGACAGTGCAAACCGAAAGCATTTAGACAGCATCATGAATTACATCGTGTAAAACATTATATCTAAGCTCATGTTATCCAACATATTCAACAATCCTTCAAAATTCACATTCATCATAGGCTAAACAAAATTTCCATAAAGCTAGAATTTGTGAGACATGCAATTATTAACTAACACATAAATATGTAAACTTTTAAACTAAACATGCAAATGCTATATGCAACTATACTACTACCCCAATACCCCCAAACTTAGAATATTCATTGTCTCAATGAATGGAGATATATGGTTAGAGAAAGATCAAATCTTGGCTCAACTCTCCATCCATGACAAAAACTGTTGTCCTAATTGTTCAATCAAATTGATCATGTTAAGGACTTTTTTCTGTATTGTAGTGTCATTGGTCATTCTAGATCGGAAGAGCTCCTTAGATATTTGATATCTATCACCCCATTTCATCACCATCAACTACTTGATGTGCGGGGAATATAGTAAGAGCATCCATAGTTTCATGCTTACGTTGAAGCTCGTTAATCATGGATGCAGCATGATGCATCGAGCTAATCGTGCATCATCTTGCCACTTTCTAAAAGTAGCAATCTCTTCCTCAAAGGCATTGTCTCGCAACCATTGCGTGGATAGGTGTATTAAGGACATAAGATATCTTTTCAAATTGTGAGAACTATTTGTTGGTCGCTTTCTTGATCAATATATGCGTGCAAAGTATACATGGTCAACAAGTAATAAAGAGTAAGTAAAGTATCGTTCTACGGAGAATTAACTAATAAAATTCACCAAACATTAAACCATAACCATCTCAGTCTTATTTAAACGAATGATATTATATTTTATATTTAAACTATGAAATTAAATAAACCTAACTATTCCTAGAGTGAGACTAGATATTGAAGACCCGATATCATAATTTCATCTATCAATCATTTAAATCAACACACTTCCAGCTAAGCCAAATTAATTATACTTTGATTGTTAGTTGAAACACGAAAATGAAGTATAGCCATATCTTAATAAACCATACCCATATCATATATAATCCAAAATTGATGGAATACACATGAACACCCATATTACCTAAACCACTATATGTCTATGTGATTTACAAATAATTAGGGTTTAAGCCCAAATTCTCAATTGACTACGAGCGATGCCTCGATATATGTCTATCCTAAGCACAAATCATACATTCCATCACTATGTAGAACATACAAATACAAGCTATCAAGACCAAATCTAAACCCATACTTCGTCTTTCAATTCCATATGGATTATCACAATAATTGATGGCCAATCAACTAAGCAAATAAGCATGAATCTTAATAGACAACCCTATAGCAATCTAAGGCTAACAATGAAATATATCAGAATAAACTACTCCATAGAATCCATTGCAATCTCAGAATAGAGTTTAAATGATAGTTGAATCAAATCTATCATCCACATATTGAATAAACATCACAAGATTACAAATAAGAATCAAAGAGAGGATAAAATGAGAGAATTGAAGTGCAAATCTATTCTCCTGCTCCAAGATGGAATCTCTGATGCTTCCCAATTGCTTCAAGTCTTCAATCTCATCAACTCTAGAAATCACTACTCTAATCTACACTAATCTATTGTTGAAATTTAAGAGAGAAAGAAAACCCTTGTTCCTTGTTTTCCCCAAAGGGTGGGATTCCAGTTTTCATCTGATAAAACGTCTAATATATAAGCCCTAGTTACCCCAACACTTCAAATTTCAAAAATAAAATAAATTCAAAGAATCGCAATGATGATGAAGACGCGGGCACGCGGGCATTGAATCCCCTTTGTAATCATCATCACAGTAGCGCGCGTGTAAAAGTAGGCTCTATCCGGTTGCTTGTGCGAGCATGCGTGTTGAAGTTTTTATAGCCGCTACGGCCATCAGCAGCTTTGAATTCTTAGGTTCTGCTGCTGCTCCTGCTTCTGTGTCATGCTGCCATTGATGCTTTAACATGCAACTTTTGCTCTTTTGTTCACCACTGCTTAGTTGTTTTGTTCACTTAATCCTCATGTTGTGCCTTCATTAATTACATGCCATCTACCAACGCCAAGCTATGCCATTTCCTACACTTTTACACCAAAGGAGTTCTCAGTACATATAATGCAAAATAACACAAAATGCAACTAAAAACACACTAAAATGTACTTGAGAATGGCATAGATCTCGTGAATTGATATCCAATAAGTATGTGTAAAACCTACTTATCAAATACCCCCAAACTTGAACTATTGCTTGCCCTCAAGCAATGCATACGACATAAAACACTGAAAATGCAACTACATCACGATGCAAATGAGTCTCACATTCTCCAGCTATAACAGAAATTCAGTCCACAATGTCTCAGCGAATTATCCAGATTCAAGAATATAAATTCAAACCAGACTATAGGCATAATATCATACACTCAAATAATTCATATATGCTATAAAGATGTTGTGTGTGTGTGTGTTGTGTTCACCCAAAACTTAATTAAGGCAAAGAATACATATGTTAAATTGTTCAAAAACAGAAAATCACAGCCTAAATCAAGATTCATGTATACTTATGCAACAAGGACTGTTCCAACATTTCAAAACAAACTACGGTTCAACAATGGGCTTAACTGCTTTATTACTACTCACGAGGGCGATTTTCGCTCTTTCCCGCGGTGTTTATTGCTATTTTTCTCTTTCTTTTTTTTCTTTTTTTTCTTTTTATTTTTTCATTACAGCGAGTGTGTTTTACGCTCCATCTCGCCCCTTCAAAAGAGTCAACAATTCAGCTCAAGAAGGTTTCAAGATAGCTCTCTTTTTCTTTTTTCCTTTTTTTTACATAGCATACCCATGTTTTCCCAAAGTTTGAATGTCAATGTTTTATACCGTTTAAGTCCATTTTCCACATATTTCTCTTTTTAAAACCACATTTTCTATTGAGCAATGCAACACATCATTCTTATGCCTACAAGAAATTGTGAACACGACAAAGGTAAACCGAAAAGCATTTAGACAAAGATCATGAATTACATCGTAAAAACATTATATCTAAGCTCATGTTATCCAACATATTCAACAATCCTTCAAAATTCACATTCATCATAGGCTAAACAAAATTTCCATAAAGCTAGAATTTGTGAGACATGCAATTATTAACTAACACATAAATATGTAAACTTTTAAACTAAACATGCAAATGCTATATGCAACTATACTACTACCCCAATACCCCCAAACTTAGAATATTCATTGTCTCAATGAATGGAGATATATGGTTAGAGAAACTCCCCTAATGGCCAGCTGCACCACCCTCGTCGGGTGGTGAATTTGGTGGTGGATATGGCATGGTAGTCCCGAACTGTGGCCACTCAAGCGTTGTCCCTTGCTGTGCAAACGCCTCCACCAATGACATCGTGAGACTCATAGAAAACATTGCGAAGTTGGCATACATCGCGTCGACCTTTCGCTTCAACCTTC
Source organism: Panax ginseng (assembly GCA_020205605.1). Taxonomy (NCBI): domain Eukaryota; kingdom Viridiplantae; phylum Streptophyta; class Magnoliopsida; order Apiales; family Araliaceae; genus Panax; species Panax ginseng. Next base: position 26,793,859 of record CM035146.1, on the reverse strand, counting down.
TAAGTTGTCGATCCCCAGTAACAACATTGGCTTGGGTTGATGTTCCTTCTTTTTCAAAATCTGGTGTCAGGCGCAGTCGCGCGTGTTTTCAATGGAGACATGGCGCGGGCGCGCGAGAGCTATTTCTGCACAGACTTACAGCGCGGGCGCGCGGGTTTTCAAGGTATACATCACGCGGCCGCGCAACCCTACTTCCTACAATTCCAATCTACATCTTCCAATACATAACACAGTGATGACTGCTTTTCAATTCTCCTGCATAACACCAATTAACCATGTCAAAGTATGAACTACTGAATACGCAAAAATGACCATCTAATCATCATACTCTCTATACTATGCTCAAACACAGTCCAATGCAAATTCAGCCATCAACGCACTTATGCAAAACAAATCAAACTATGATAATTAAAAATGAAAATGAACTAAAAAAAATAATCTAAATAGAATAATTAAAAGGTAGAGATAGAAACAATGGGTTGCCTCCCATCAAGCGCTAAGTTATAGTCAATTAGCTTGACTCTTTTCTTGACACCGCTATCCAATTCCTCTACGATAAGCTAGGAACCCTCCATCCATTAGAACCGCTATGTGCTTTAGTTGGTTCCCAATCATGAGAGTCTTCGGATTGAAGCCACCTAGCATATTTCCTGTATATGATGTCCCTAGTTCCATTGCATCGCTAGGTGCTTCTCCCGTTTTGCATTGAGGCATGAAAGATACAATGGGATTTTCTTCTTCTATTATCTCTTCCTCAGCCCACCATGGTTTGTAGGAGGCCTCATTATCATAGAAATTCTTGCTTTGGATATGACTACCAAGGGGACATGGATGTGCAAAGTTCACTAAATTTTTCAACTCTAACTGAGAAGGCACTTGGGGTATTATACAAGTCAGCTCATGTTCTTCATTTTCCGTACCCCCAGTTGTCTCCTCAATGTCCACTCCTTTCAGTTCATTCAGTGGCATGTACACTTTTATATCTCCATCAGTTTCATCGTCCATGTCATAACACCAATTGTTTGGAGGGCGATTGTTCAAGGCTTCGAACATTTGATCCATTTGATTCTGAAGATTTCGAATTGACCTCTCTTGTTCAATCACCTTCTCCACAGTTGATGCTACAAACTTGAACCACACATCCTCCAGTCTTGAATTATCCTGTTCAGTTTCGAAATTCTTGTATTGAGGGCCATTCATTGAAGAGTTAATGAGTTGTTCCATCTGTCGATTAAGATTCTAGGTTGATAACTGTGACAACCCGAATTTTTATAAGTTATTAAAATAAGAATTTAATAATTAAAATTCTTATTATGAGATGTTTTGAGTTTGAGTATGTATATATACGTGCTATATATATTTTGAAATATGTGATCTGGTGTGAAGAGGAATATATAATCATATATTAGGAAAGTGAGGTTTAATAGTTAAGTTAACTATTGAAGAAATTAAATGAATTTTATAGTTTATTTTAAATATTTATTGAATTAAATAAATATTTTAAATAATTTATTTATTTAGAAAAATAAATAATTTATGAAATTGTGGTATAATATTTTAGTTACGTGTGTTGATAATTAAATTAAAGCAAAGGTAAATTTTATTCTTTGAAGATTTAATTTAATGAATTAATTAAATTAAATGAGTTGTTTAATATTAAAGAAAATAAGTATATTAAATAAAGCGATGTTTAAGTCTAATTTATTAATTAAATTAGATATATATAATTATTTATTAATTATAAGTATAATTATAATAAAAAAATTATTATGGATACTACTGTAAGTTATTTAAATTAACTAAACTAAAGTTATTTAAATTAACTAAATTAAGGTGTGACACATGAGACTATATGATAAAATAATATAAAAATAATCTAGTAGAGGAAAAGTGTGGTTAGCCAAACAAGGCCTTGTGGCCTTTGGCTTATTCAACTGGCGTCTTTTTGTTTTTTTTTAACTGAAAGAGTGTGTGGGAGGTGAGGCCATATACGTTTATGTTTTCACGCATATTTGCCTAAGGCTAGATAGCAGAGTTTAGAGAGAGAGCTTGGAAGCAAGAGAGAAAAACACTGGGTTTTTGAGATTGGCAAGAGGAAGAAGGGAAATTTCTAAACCTAGTCACCATCTTTTGCATCATATAATCAAAGAGAATGTATAACCTACTTTAATTTAACCCTTGTTTTTGAAATTTCTAATGATAATTGTGTTGGATTGATACATATATATGTATGTAGGGTTATAATCTGTTATTTATTATATATAAGTGTTATTTGATGATTAAATGTAACGCCTGAGAAAAACGGATTTTTAGGAGAATTAAAATTTTATTTAATTATGTGGATTAAATGCAATTAATTGATTATTTATGGGAGCAAGCTAATTGAAGGTCGTTCTATAACCTAAATATATCAGAACGTCATAGTATTTTGGCTATGTGGTAGAATTAAAGTGTTTGAATTTCCAAGACGAAAATAAAAACTTTCCGAGAAATTTTCCAAAAAACACTATTCACGCATTTCTGCTCGGGAATTATTTTTGAACTTCCGAGAAATACGTAACGATATAATATCAAGATGAGATGGAATATCCAATAATATTTCAGTTGTGGAAAACGTAATATTTCGCCTGTGGACTTAAAACTTAACGTTTAGGGAAAGTGATTTACAAGAAGAAAATGTAATGCGATTAATGAATTAAGCGATTATCGTATAATACGTAGGTATTATACGAAGTAATGAATACGAGTATGATATGATGTATTATACGAGTAAGTATGGATGATGGTATGTCTTATATATTGAATAAGTGTACAAGTTAGAATACGAGATTTATACGGAAATTATACGTTATAAGGCGTTAAGCCAAATGTATTGGACTTGTAGGATTTGTTAAGGATTATGTTAGCCCAAGTATGGAAATGGTTAAGTCCAATGTGAATTAATAAACAAGCCCAATATATAAGTTAAGAAAATTATGCTAGAAGCCCAAATGATTAAGTAAGCTAATTAAACCTAAGCCCAAGTAAGTATCCAATGGGTATGAACCATGGAGCAACCCATGGGTGATCCAAAGTGATGATCAAGTAACTTAGTGGCTAAGATATGTAATGACCAAGTAATTAAATTGGGGAGCAAGATAACTTAATGGTTAAGAAAATGTGGTGAGCAAGCAAAGGATAAAAGTTGTGCTAAGCAAGTTAACTTAATACCTAAGTGTTGTGGAGGCCAAGTTTACTTGATGGCTAAGATAGGAATAGTAAAGAGGTGGATTTCCTATAAATAGAAGGAGAGATAGCTCATTTGTGGGTTGTTCATTTCCTCCCACAAGTTGAGAGCTTATTGGTTAGAGATAATAAGCTACAAAAAGGTAGGAAAGCTAGATTACATATTTCAAGAAGCAAGAAGAAGATCAAAGATTAAGCAAGTGTTATTCAAGAGTAAGTAATCTAAACCATGATTTCTTTCTCTTTCATTGTTAGAGAAGGGGGTAGTGGTAGGATGTGTATGCTAAGAAATGAAGAGAATAAACAACTTCATGAACTTAAGTCGTATAAGTCATGAATAAGTAATTCAATCATACATAAGTTATGAACTTATAATAAACGTATATGAACTTGTAACATGTTTACTCAAATGAAGTTAGTATGTTAACAAGAAGCAAGAATAATGGTTAGAAGTCATTAACCATAATAAGTCATGAGAAAAGAAGTCTTAAGTAGTTTATACTTTTATAAGTAATAAACTCACAAAGAACACGTAATAACTTATCATGTTTATAAGTTAATGAAGTATATATGTCAAGATGTTAGTATGATTAATGAGATGTGAGAATAGTGATTAAAGGACTTAACTCATTAATAAGTCATAAGCAATGAAATCAAGTATGTTCTACTTTCATAAGTAAATAAGTTCATGAAGAACATGTAATGGCTTCACATAAAAATAAGATGTTGTAATATGTAAGTGGAGATGTCTATATAATGGATTGAATTCATTTTGAACGATGAACAAATCTTAAGTAACGAAGTTTTGCCGGAATTCACACGATTGGACGATAATCGTCGAATTCGTGAAATTCTCGGAATGGAAGTCGAATTTTGATATTGAGATTGGGAACGTTAGTTTTCAATGGAGACAAGTCTTATTTGGCATTATAGAGTTTCAGACTCAAATGACCGGATTCTGACTTAGAACGAAGAAACGAGTGTTGAACGTTCACGAACGTTTATTGTTTTTGTTAAAATGGACTAATAGGTGAATTTTTAGCAAATGAAGTTGAATAGATAAAATTCTTGCATGAACACGTAGAGTATGTGATTTGTGAACTGTAGGCTCTTGAACGAGTCAATTCGGACTTATAACGAAGAAGTTACGAGTCCGTGAATCTCACCATTTGAAAAAATCTGTCAAAATAATCTGTGGCACAGAGTCCGTGACGCGGCGCGACTCCAAGCCTAAATGACCGAGCTTGCAGCCACTAAAGTGGCTTGTGTCCTCAGAAACTCATGGCCATGCAAATGACGACAATAAAGGGGACTCAAACAAGCCAACAGAGTCCAGATTTTTAAGCACTATCGTGTGACCAACAAATATGCAAGCAAAGAGTGATAATGATAGCCGCAATACCAACCTTATAACTTAGATAATAAGGAATGTTTATAGGTTAAACATGAATTTTAATTAATGAACACTTAATCAAGGATCTTAATGAAACATTGTTATGTTAAGACATAATTAAACCTTAAGTAATACACTAAAGGTTGAAGATAAGTCGAATGTGGACATGAATGGTATGCAATAAATTTACTTAATCAATGGCAATTGAGTGTCGATTAATAACGTAAGGACGTTAATAAGCTGTGAAGAACGATGTTTAACTCGAACCGAGTTGTGTTAATGAAATAATTTCAATTAAGTTATATAAGAGAAAGAAGTTGGTAAGAACAATATAAAAGAATGACGGCAAGCTGGAACCAATAAATAACTAATCTAATATATGATTAGATTGAGAAGAAGGGTAAGATTCTTTAGGAACCAAGTATGTTCATTCATGACCTATTGTGGTATGTTATGTGATTATGTGTTGTAGAGACCGTAAAGACTCAAAGGAAACGTAATTATATCAGTGAGCGCACGTACAAAGGCAAGTTTTTCTAAATGCTTGTCTAACCTTCGTGTTAGCCAAGTTTTTAAATGATTAAAGTTATGAGATGCATGTATGGTTTTAAATAAAGAGTCAAGGCCCGTTTTAACTCGGCTAGACTAATCTTGATAGATTGATTATTTTATTTACGAGTCTTTCAATATACAATTACTAACGCTATCCTACGCCAATTATTGGTACAGATTCAAGGTAAGCCTGAATATGAATAAACAAATGTATTTTCATCGAGTATTCGATGGGCACGTGAGGTTGCCACAACTTAAACGTATATACACGCTTAATGGATGTAGTGTCGATCAACATAGAATACTATAGGCGATCACCTAGAAGTGCTCGTAAGATACGCCTCAACTTACTTTTACTTAGTGTCGGGTTGTCCTTTTCAAAGAAATTATGAAACGCCATGGTCTTGGACGATTTGGTGTTTTACCAATATTGTTATGGTAAAACGCTTTTGAAGGAAAAAAATGAATGCTATTTTAAGTTATTAATAGTACTTCGTAACTATTATCCAGTTACTGAAGATATACGATTCCTATGTTCAAGCATGCTTTTTAAATGAAATTGTTGTACTTGTTGAGCTTGTTATGCTCACTCTTGCTTGAACCATATGAATGCAGCGTAGACCGAACGGACCAAAGGATTTGACAAGGATAAAGGGAAGGCTAAAGCGAAATTGTAGATTACCTATGTAATAGTATAGGTTTGTAATGATAATATTTGATATTATGACAAGAACAAATGTAACGGTTATAAAGAACCTGGGGAATAGTAGTATTGTTTTGGAATATATATATATAAAACATATTCGTTCTGTTGGGAGAATGCATATTATGATTTGATGTTTTAATGTATATGCTCATGATTATGTGTAAAGTCCTTCAAGTAAGATATGTACAAGGACTTAGTGATAAGATCAAATTTTTTAGCTTGATCTAAGCTCTTAACGTGTATCATTCTTCTGAAGAATGTATAGATAGAAAGATCAAAGCTGTTAGGTTGATCTTGAGATGTAATAGATAGTCTTCGAAGAAATCGGAGTGTATAAATCTGATCAACATTGCAGAAGTTGAGGCAGAAATGTAGAGCTTCAAAGATCGTAGTGTGCCTGCCTTGAAGGGCCTCTTCGGAAATCGTAGAGTGGTCCCAACGTTTGCCGAGCCAACTCAACGATCGTAGTGTGCTCTCGGAAACGTAGAGTAACAACTCAAGCAAGCAAAGATCATAGTATGCAAAGGTTTAAGGAGAATCGTAGTGCTCTCGCCTGATAGCATCAGACCAGGCATCAAGACGACAAATCACTACGATCTGAATCGTAGAGTACCACGATCTGAATCGTAGAGCATCTGTCTTGTGTCAGAGAATGTCAAGCCTCATGATTTGTGTGGAAGACAGATTCCAACATAAGAGGAATGGATTCTAAACGCCGCAGATTCACCAAATCCCAAAGTCATAAGAAATATCCTTAGTATGCAACAAAGAAGCGATCAAGAAGCTAAGGAAAGTACCATTGGTAGGGTAAAACACCTTTTCGTGTGTTAGGTGAGAAAGCGATCTCATGCGGTGTCGGTGGGCGTAATGCGCTTTAGAAGATGTGCAGAAATGTCTCCATCAAAGATCAGAAAGGTCAAACGCATTTAATGCCTCAACGGATGGATCCAATGGATAGTTTTCAAGATCACATATATACAAATCAAGCAGATGAGAGAGAAGCAAGAAAGCATTGAACAAACAACGTGAACATCTCTCAAAGCTCAACTCTATGATCTGAGAAATAGTAAAGCTTGCTCAGCTACTCAGTTCTTTCGAACAAGTGCTTAAATATCAACTGAGTAGCAACCATCAAAAACTCAACATCTATCAATCAACTGAAGAAGAGTACCAAGTCTACTGGACTTGAAAAGTTCTAAGTGAACTGTAAGAGAGCCAAGTCTGCTGGACTTGAAGAGTTCAAGAGTGAACTAAGAAATTCCTAGACTGCTAGTCTAGAAGGAATCTGTGTGATTCAAAAGTTGTAAAAGACATCCTTAGTGGATATCCTACTCGTTGAGTAGAAGAGTGGACTAGGAGCTTTAAGTGTTGAACCACTTAAAACGACTGTGTCTTTTACATTCATAACTATAACTGCTATATCTGTCATAACTGCTATAACTGTCTCACTCTCATAACTCCACTGCTTTGTAAAGAGGATTAAAACAAACATCATTTGCGCTAAGTTTTAATCATCATCAAAGAACAAGTTTAAAACGAAAAGATTTTTTAAATATTTATCCAACCCCCCCCCCCCTTCTAGATAACTATTGTGCCAACTAGGAACTAACAATTGGTATCAAAGCAGGTTCTATTATATAGCTTACAAGCTTTAGTAGATCCAATGGCACACATACCAAGCGAATCTAGAACTGGAGGAGGCAGCAAGCCACCAATGTGCAACAAGGATAAATTTGCAAACTAGAAGGTCAGAATGCAAGCATACATGAACTCAATAGATGAAGATCTATTTGAGACCGTTCAAAATGGGCCCTATATTCCAACAAAACTTGCACCAACCACTGACGATCCAAACAGAATACAAATCAAGGTTAAAGAAGAGTGGACAGACAACGAGAAGAGAGTTGTCCAACTTGACAAAAAGGCCAAGAACATCCTGTTCCAATCCTTAGAAGACGATCTGTTCGAAAACGTTGTCAACAGTAAAATAGCTAAGGAGGCTTGGGAAGCATTGTTGATCATGCACGAAGGAACTGAAGAAGTCAGAGAAAACAAACAATCTCTCCTAACACAGCAGTAAGAGATGTTTGCTCATGTTCAAGGAGAAAACGTGACTGCCACCTATGAGAGATTCAACGCTCGCTTTCAACTCTCTACAAGCATATGGGAAGATCTATCCTAACAAAGATCTCGATCATAAAGTTCATGAGAGCCCTCTACCGAAAGCAAGTGGGAAGCCAAAACCACGCAATAAGAGAGTCAAAGAATCTTCACGAGAAAATATAAAGGAAACTAAAATCCCGAAAATTTCTAAAATCTTAAATGATTAGAATAAAGGTTAAAGAATAAAACCTAGATGAGGATTTGAGGATTTATTTAAAATTTTCAAGTAAAACCTATATGGTTTGCTATTCAATGAGAATAGAGAAAATATGGGATTACAAAATTCCTAAACCCTAGAAATGAATTAATATGTACTTGAAGGAATATCAAGAATAAGGTATTACGATACACAGTAAATTGATGTGAACCTAATAGTCTAAGAAATGTTATATAAGTACCTATGGAAATTTTATTATTGGAGATAAGATTTCACAGAAGAGATGCTATATATATATATATATATATATATATATATATATATATATATATATAAGAGGAATGATGAATCAATTAATCAAGTTAATGATCAAGATAAAACTATGTTAGTAATTAACATAGCTTGAATGTTGGCCTTGATTGGCAAATAAGAATTTAAATAAGTATAAAGTCGTTAGTTAATACGATTAGCAATGAGAAGTGAAATATGTTATGATTATACTTAATTATGTGTATGATTAAATAAATATACATTATATAATGTGAATACATTTATTTTGTATATAAAAGTGAAGTAAGAATTAAGTTATGTAACCTAATATATATATTAGGCGTGATAATTAAATAACCTAAATGGTTATCGTTATTTAGTGGTCCTAATATTTTATTTTATATTAGTGACCTAATTTAAGAGAATTGTGGAACATGTCACAATTTATTAAATTATTTTGTTCGAATAGGTGAGTAAAGGAAAATGAGAAATTTAATAACTTAAGGGTTATGAGATGAGAGAATTATGGTATTTAGAATATATACCAATTATAAGAGATTTATTTTATACATCTCGCTTAATTAATTTTATAGCCTAATTTTAGCAAGTCTAATTAGGTTAAGATATTAAATGTACTTAAGTAAGAATTTTTTTTTATTTCATTTGAGTGAATGTAAACTCTAATTTAATGATAAGGGTAGAATGAAATAGAATTAGAAGTAATGGGCTATAATAATATCATAGCCCAATTAATTTATATAGAGTCCAAGAGAAGTGGATTTAATGGGCTAAGGAGGTTATATTATTTAAACAAGCCCAATTAATTAATTAAGCATGGGAACTTGTAGATAAATGATTAAGGATGATTAAATTATTTAATCTAGCCTAACATATTATGTATGTGACAAGTATTATAATGACGTAATCAAATTTTGGGTGGAAGCCCAAGTTAGTTTTTGTTAGTAGTAAACAAGTAAAATGGCTAGCTCAATGGAATTAATTAATGGCCCAAGTTAAGCCACTTGTGGGATAATAATAAATTATATTAAGTTGAGAGATATATTTTATTATCTCAAGTTATTAATTTTATAACTTAATTAAAATAAACTTAACTGAGTTATAGAATTTAATGTAGTAGAGCAATGATTTAAATTCTAAATATTTGGAATGAGTACCCTAATTAAATATTTAGGATGAGACCAATTGAAAATGATTGGACTATGTAAATATTACATAGCCCAAAGGAATTAAATAAAATGTCCAAGTGTTGGCCAATTATGGAAGGACATTTTAGTCATTTAGGAAGTAAATTAAATTAAGCCCACTTGGATGATTTGGAGGCCACTTGGCCGAATTTTTCTAAAAAAAAAAAAAAAAAAAAGAGAGAGAATTGGTGGAAAAGTAATGCTACATGACCGGATTCATGTATGAGAGAAAAAGGAGAGTGAGTTTGGTAATGATATAATCCACATTTATGAAAACTCTAGTCTATTTTCTCTTTCATCTTTCATTCTTTTTGTATTCTTCAAGAACAAAAGAGAGAGAGAAAGAGAGTGAGGAGTTCTAAGCCTCATGGTGGAGAGAAAGGAGAGTTTTGGTGAGGCATCCAAGCTCCATGATCAAGCTAAGAAGAAGAAGAAGGTTTAGCAAGAAATCAAGCAAAGGTATAATCTCTCTCTCTAATAATTTTTTTAAAGAAATTGATGATTTGGGTTTTGATTTGGGAGTTAAAACCCTAAGATCTATGTGATTTATATGGATTCATGTATGGATTTAGCTATTTTGGGTGTTGATTTGGTTTGAAACCAAAAGAAGAGAAAACAATTTTTTTTCTAGTTTAGAAACTCAAAATTCTATGTACTTTGAAAATCCACCGCTTTTAAATCTATGACTTCTTTTTGCGATCCGTCAAAGAGGGGTGTTAGATATATGTGTGTAGTAGTTAACCCAAGTGGTAGCCCTCAAAAATGTTGAGTTTTCATGGTGTAATAATTATTTAAGCCAAAACAGTCCTGTATTTCTAACAAAAATTGGACAGTTTCGGGGCAGACAATGTCAGGGGCAATTTCGTCCAGTTTTTGTGCTTTAAAAATTCTGGGTTTTTGATATGTTGTAGTACTCTGTTTTAGCTTTCCATAGACTCCGGAACGGACTAATTCCGACTCGGATGAGGTAGTTATGGCGTTCGAAGGTGCGTGTAGCAAAACTGTTCCTCAATTTCCGAACAGCCTTCTTGATGTAAATTTTTGGACTGTTGTGTTCTGATTTTGGAAAAATGTCGTGAGACAAAAGTTGTAGCCCTGGAAGTTATCTTCACGTGGGCTCAAGAATCGCTCAAAAATGTTTTAAAACGCGAGAGTTATGGCTGTTTTAGTGAGGCTGGGTAAAAATTTCAAAAAAAATCAAAAGTGTCCAAAAATAGGAAAATGCGATGTATGAAGTGAGACCCGTGAGCATAGGCGTATGCAAGTTTGTAATGAAGTTTTTGGGTTGGGTTTAAGGTGTTGTGTTGTTTATGACATTTTAAAATGTTTAAACAAGTTTATTAATTACGGGAAGGAAAACAATTGAAATAATTGTTTATTTAAGTGATTAATGACATAAATTATTCTTATGTGACTAATAATATGGTATTAAGATATTATTAGTAGTATGTGACTGAAATGTTATTAAAAGGTTAGTAACCTTAGTGTAAATGTTATTACATAATTAATAATATTTGACGGGAGATTTAATAAGAGATTTATGATATTTTGAGGTTTTCGGTGCTCAAAATGAAGTTTTTGAGCTGAGATTTACGTAACGAAGCAAAAATGCGAATAATCGTAAAATGAAAAATAAAGCGAATGTGCTAGTGAGATAAAATGTTTATATATGAGGCAATAGTCAATGTTGACTCATGAACGGACAAACTGAAGTAAAAGTTATTTAAAGTGAAGAAATAATATAGTAAATTGATTTTTACTATAAAAGCTATACATTAGCTGTTTAAACTCCGAATTTGCGAGTAGAGGTAAAAGATATTTCTAAAATGAAATTTAAATGGTTTAAGTTTCAAGGTGTAAAATATTTGCATCTTAAAATGTGTGAGACCTTTATTATTTATGAAACAAGTAAAATATTATTACATGATTAATAATATTAGAAGGTGATTACAATATTATTAAATGATTAATAATATTAGTAAAGGATTTAAATATTATTAAATAATTAATAATATTTGTAAATGATAAATATTCTATAAAAAGAATATTAGGCAAAAGTTTAAGATAATGGATAAGTGATAGTAATATTATTAAGGGATAATAATATTACTAATGAGTTAAAGAATTATTTAATGTTTAATTATGTGGCTAAATGTTAGCTAATTTATTATTTGAGTAATAGTGTTGTGGGATAAAATGTATTATGCTAATTGGAGGATCGATCTTATTAATGATAGGTCTTTTATAAGAGATTAAATTGATTGTTTAGCGGTAATCAATCAGTGCAAGCAAGTTCCTAAACTTGAACTTCTAATTATTGTACAAGTTTCCTAACTCAACTTGAGTTGTTAATTCAAAGCATGTTAGTGGTTAATTATTGTTGATTATACCACGTCAATAAATTATTGATTCGCACCTTGTGCATGTTGTATATGTTCATCAAAATGAAAGGTCGATCACCTTCATTACCATATGTTTCAGCTTAAACTTGTTCATGTTAATTGTTGACATCCATTATTATTGGTTCACCATTCAATCGTTGAAAAAAAAATTGATTCATGTTATTTCACAATTATTATATTGTTGAAAACTTGAAAGCTTATCCATTCTTTTCAATCATGATATATCTCCTTTGTATGTAAAACTTGTTTGGGCAAATTTGTTGCTCACCCTTGATATATCATGATAAAATTTTCGATTAAGATGAAGGCTTGAATAAGGACAGAGGCAAAGACAAAGTGCAAAGTTTCTTTATGTTGTAGTTAAATTTATTAAATTTTCTGATGAAAATAGTATTGTAAATCTTCTACGATATTGAAGGTATGTATTAAGTTAAGGTTGTAGACCTTGGGAATGATGTGTAAAGTTTAATGTATAAACAATTTATGTTTATATCTTCCGTAATATTTGTAGAAATAGCGAACCGGATCGTGGCATGATTCTGGGGACGCCATACTGATTAATATCAAAAAGTCAGAGGTTATAAACCTTAGGTAGGTGTACCTTAGGCTATAACCACAAAGATGATAAGTAATAAACTCGAATAGAGTTTAAGCGATAAGAGATGAATTTATGGGAATTCATCATTAAGTAAAGAAGAAGATAAAGAAGATTCAAAGAAGAATCTTGAAGAGATATAAGGATAAGACTTTGGAGTTACCTAACTCCAAAGAATAGAGATGAAAAGTGAAAATAAATAGACTATGTCTATAAGATGAAAAGTGTAAATAAAATCATAATATAATATGATTAAAGAAAAGAATAAGAAGATCGTAAAATAAAACGATCGTTAGCATAAGGAGAAATGATTACGAAATAAGATCACCACGTGATCAGATTAAATCATTGAATAACATATGATTTGTTAAGTGATTGGAATGATATAGCTTGATGCTATAAAGAGAAGGTACTATGAAATGGTACAATGTAAACTCGTAAATGAGTGGAAAATGTTAAGATACTGGATTAAAGAAAATTCAGATTAAGAAAAGAGAAAGTTAAGATTATATGGGTTTTCAATTGAGGACTCAATTCAAGAAATGAGAGTTGTATGATTCCTTGTTTGGGTGGGGAATTTGTACTTGGTTTTAGAATCACTTAGCTTCCTGGTTGATATAGTGGTTAGGTTGACAAATTCTTTGTATGGGCGTGGAATTGTCCGCTTAGCTTCCTATATTGATTAGTGGCCGAGCTTGGTTTGACAACCACTTAGTTTCATCGCAATCGATAATCATTGAAATGTTTATGTCGCGCTATTTTCTACATGCATGTTCAGAGGGTGATTCCTTTCTCATGTGTATAACAGGTAGATAGGTCATAGATAGAGAATATAAGATTAAGTACGAGTTCTTAAAACTCATACTTATGGTACGTTCGTGACTTATGATTATATGAAATGTTTATGGACCCCTCAACGAATGGACGCCAAAGTCTCCATCTAGGAAAGTTCTTAAACTCATATGATTGTGGTAAGTTCTGAAACTCATAAGTGTGGTAAGTTTGATGAACTGGGTATAGTTATGTGTGAAAGAAGTATTGAGGATTATAAGAATAGATAGATCTATTAAGTAATGGATCAGTAGAAAAAGTGAAGTTGATGATGGAAGCATAGGTATTCCAAATCTTCTAGCTATGCTAGACTTCGAATTTTTGACATCAAGCTAAATACGCATTATGTGCCTTTTGAAAACAAAAATATAGACTCGTAATCATTTTTGAAACGGTTTAAAAGTACAATCTATGCTACTTACTTATTTTGGCTTAGACGCGAATGATTTGAAGTATCAAAAGTTGTTTTTATTTATCACTTATGTACCATGCAACCAGTGCGAGATGATAAAAAAAATGATGGAGTCATCAATGCAAGATTACTTAGTGTTGGATGTGATCTCGTGGATCGTCAACCCACTATGGTATGATGTAGTATGATAAAATCACCAAATGACGGAATCCTCAACAGATCAGTAAATACAAAGTATGGCATCATGACGTCATTCTTCTCAAAAATGTTTTCAAAAAGTTTAATTTGCCAACGGGGTTTGGCTACATCTAAATAATTCGATTGAATTGAATTATTGATATGAGTCTATGCTATTTGAATCAGCTAGACTAATGTTTATGAAAACTCTAAGTGTTCATTGAAAGAAATTTCCCGAACCAAATTGTTTGGTGCGAAATCCTATGATAAGACTGAGGTGAACGATGTTGTTTGGATAAATGATCCAATCTAATAGCGTAAATATTCGCTAGGTATGATTAATACGTTATGCATGACGTAGGGGTACAATAGGCTAATCACCTAAAGTACTATTAATGGTAGTTTACCTTCTTTGTGATTGTAAACACACCAGGTAATATATTTGTTTTTTTGGTATGAATACCGTTAAAACTATGTGTTCATGGTCTATATGACCCCTCAGCACAATTTGAAAACTTTTACTCTTGTGAGAGGTGTATTGGGTAGCATGTGATGATGGATACGAAATAGTGTAAACTCGTTGCGTACGAGTAGAATCTTAGAGATGATTAAATAAAGGTTATTATGACAACCTAGTTTTGAAGAATGTTTAGAAGATGTAAACTCCTAGTGAGTAGTTATGGTGAAATGTGATAATAGATGAGAAATCCTCGAATGAGAAAATTGTAAAGGTTAAATTGAAAACCTAGTTTTGATCAAGAGAATGAGCAGAGATTAGGATGCTTTAATTTCGAGGACGAAATTCTTAGAAGAAGGGGTGAATGTGATAACCCGAAAATTTCTAAAATCTTAAATGATTAGAATAAAGGTTAAAGAATAAAACCTAGATGAGGATTTGAGGATTTATTTAAAATTTTCAAGTAAAACCTATATGGTTTGCTATTCGAATGAGAATAGAGAAAATATGGGATTACAAAATTCCTAAACCCTAGAAATGAATTAATATGTACTTGAAGGAATATCAAGAATAAGGTATTACGATACCTGTAAATTCGATGTGAACTGAATAGTCTAAGAAATGTTATATAAGTACCTATGGAAATTTTATTATTGGAGATAAGATTTCACAGAAGAGATGCTATATATATATATATATATATATATATATATATATATATAAGAGGAATGATGAATCAAGTTAATGATCAAGATAATAAAACTATGTTAGTAATTAACATAGCTTGAATGTTGGCCTTGATTGGCAAATAAGAATTTAAATAAGTATAAAGTCGTTAGTTAATACGATTAGCAATGAGAAGTGAAATATGTTATGATTATACGAATTATGTGTATGATTAAATAAATATACATTATATAATGTGAATACATTTATTTTGTATATAAAAGTGAAGTAAGAATTAAGTTATGTAACCTAATATATATATTAGGCGTGATAATTAAATAACCTAAATGGTTATCGTTATTTAGTGGTCCTAATATTTTATTTTTATATTAGTGACCTAATTTAAGAGAATTGTGGAACATGTCACAATTTATTAAATTATTTTGTTCGAATAGGTGAGTAAAGGAAAATGAGAAATTTAATAACTTAAGGGTTATGAGATGAGAGAATTATGGTATTTAGAATATATACCAATTATAAGAGATTTATTTTATACATCTCGCTTAATTAATTTTATAGCCTAATTTTAGCAAGTCTAATTAGGTTAAGATATTAAATGTACTTAAGTAAGAATTTTTTTTTATTTCATTTGAGTGAATGTAAACTCTAATTTAATGATAAGGGTAGAATGAAATAGAATTAGAAGTAATGGGCTATAATAATATCATAGCCCAAATTAATTTATATAGAGTCCAAGAGAAGTGGATTTAATGGGCTAAGGAGGTTATATTATTTAAACAAGCCCAATTAATTAATTAAGCATGGGAACTTGTAGATAAATGATTAAGGATGATTAAATTATTTAATCTAGCCTAACATATTATGTATGTGACAAGTATTATAATGACGTAATCAAATTTTGGGTGGAAGCCCAAGTTAGTTTTTTGTTAGTAGTAAACAAGTAAAATGGCTAGCTCAATGGAATTAATTAATGGCCCAAGTTAAGCCACTTGTGGGATAATAATAAATTATATTAAGTTGAGAGATATATTTTTATTATCTCAAGTTATTAATTTTATAACTTAATTAAAATAAACTTAACTGAGTTATAGAATTTAATGTAGTAGAGCAATGATTTAAATTCTAAATATTTGGAATGAGTACCCTAATTAAATATTTAGGATGAGACCAATTGAAAATGATTGGACTATGTAAATATTACATAGCCCAAAGGAATTAAATAAAATGTCCAAGTGTTGGCCAATTATGGAAGGACATTTTAGTCATTTAGAAGTAAATTAAATTAAGCCCACTTGGATGATTTGGAGGCCACTTGGCCTAATTTTTTCTAAAAAAAAAAAAAAAAAGAGAGAGAATTGGTGGAAAAGTAATGCTACATGACCGGATTCATGTATGAGAGAAAAGGAGAGTGAGTTTGGATAATGATATAATCCACATTTATTAAAACTCTAGTCTATTTTCTCTTTCATCTTTCATTCTTTTGTATTCTTCAAGAACAAAAGAGAGAGAGAAAGAGAGTGAGGAGTTCGGAAGCCTCATGGTGGAGAGAAAGGAGAGTTTTGGTGAGGCATCCAAGCTCCATGATCAAGCTAAGAAGAAGAAGAAGGTTTAGCAAGAAATCAAGCAAAGGTATAATCTCTCTCTAATAATTTTTTTTAAAGAAATTGATGATTTGGGTTTTTGATTTGGGAGTTAAAACCCTAAGATCTATGTGATTTATATGGATTCATGTATGGATTTAGCTATTTTGGGTGTTGATTTGGTTTGAAACCAAAAGAAGAGAAAACAATTTTTCTAGTTTAGAAACTCAAAATTCTATGTACTTTGAAAATCCACCGTTTTAAATCTATGACTTCTTTTTGCGATCCGTCAAAGAGGGGTGTTAGATATATGTGTGTAGTAGTTAACCCAAGTGGTAGCCCTCAAAAATGTTGAGTTTTCATGGTGTAATAATTATTTAAGCCAAAACAGTCCTGTATTTCTAACAAAAATTGGACAGTTTCGGGGCAGACAATGTCAGGGGCAATTTCGTCCAGTTTTTGTGCTTTAAAAATTCTGGGTTTTTGATATGTTGTAGTACTCTGTTTTAGCTTTCCATAGACTCCGGAACGGACTAATTCCGACTCCGGATGAGGTAGTTATGGCGTTCGGAAGGTGCGAGCAAAACTGTTCCTCAATTTCCGAACAGCCTTCTTGATGTAAATTTTTGGACTGTTGTGTTCTGATTTTGGAAAAATGTCGTGAGACAAAAGTTGTAGCCCTGGAAGTTATCTTCACGTGGGCTCAAGAATCGCTCAAAAATGTTTTAAAACGCGAGAGTTATGGCTGTTTTAGTGAGGCTGGGTAAAAATTTCAAAAAAAAATCAAAAGTGTCCAAAAATAGGAAAAATGCGATGTATGAAGTGAGACCCGTGAGCATGGCGTATGCAAGTTTGTAATGAAGTTTTGGGTTGGGTTTAAGGTGTTGTGTTGTTTATGACATTTTAAAATGTTTAAACAAGTTTATTAATTACGGGAAGGAAAACAATTGAAATAATTGTTTATTTAAGTGATTAATGACATAAATTATTCTTATGTGACTAATAATATGGTATTAAGATATTATTAGTAGTATGTGACTGAAATGTTATTAAAAAGGTTAGTAACCTTAGTGTAAATGTTATTACATAATTAATAATATTTGACGGGAGATTTAATAAGAGATTTATGATATTTTGAGGTTTTCGGTGCTCAAAATGAAGTTTTTGAGCTGAGATTTACGTAACGAAGCAAAAAAATGCGAATAATCGTAAAATAAAAAATAAAGCGAATGTGCTAGTGAGATAAAATGTTTATATATGAGGCAATAGTCAATGTTGACTCATGAACGGACAAACTGAAGTAAAAGTTATTTAAAGTGAAGAAATAATATAGTAAATTGATTTTTACTATAAAAGCTATACATTAGCTGTTTAAACTCCGAATTTGTGAGTAGAGGTAAAAGATATTTCTAAAATGAAATTTAAATGGTTTAAGTTTCAAGGTGTAAAATATTTGCATCTTAAAATGTGTGAGACCTTTATTATTTATGAAACAAGTAAAATATTATTACATGATTAATAATATTAGAAGGTGATTACAATATTATTAAATGATTAATAATATTAGTAAAGGATTTAAATATTATTAAATAATTAATAATATTTGTAAATGATAAATATTCTATAAAAAGAATATTAGGCAAAAGTTTAAGATAATGGATAAGTGATAGTAATATTATTAAGGGATAATAATATTACTAATGAGTTAAAGAATTATTTAATGTTTAATTATGTGGCTAAATGTTAGCTAATTTATTATTTGAGTAATAGTGTTGTGGGATAAAATGTATTATGCTAATTGGAGGATCGATCTTATTAATGATAGGTCTTTTATAAGAGATTAAATTGATTGTTTAGCGGTAATCAATCTGCATGCAAGTTCCTAAACTTGAACTTCTAATTATTGTACAAGTTTCCTAACTCAACTTGAGTTGTTAATTCAAAGCATGTTAGTGGTTAATTATTGTTGATTATACCACGTCAATAAATTATTGATTCGCACTTTGTGCATGTCAGTATATGTTCATCGTGTATGAAAAGGTCGATCACCTTCATTACCATATGTTTCAGTTAAACTTGTTCATGTTAATTGTTGACATCCATTATTATTGGTTCAGTCATTCAATCGTTGAAAAAAAAAAAATTGATTCATGTTATTTCACAATTATTATATTGTTGAAAACTTGAAAGCTTATCCATTCTTTTCAATCATGATATATCTCCTTTGTATGTAAAACTTGCTGGGCAAATTTGTTGCTCACCCTTGATATATCATGATAAAATTTTCAGATTAAGATGAAGGCTTGAATAAGGACAGAGGCAAAGACAAAGTGCAAAGTTTCTTTATGTTGTAGTTAAATTTATTAAATTTTCTGATGAAAATAGTATTGTAAATCTTCTACGATATTGAAGGTATGTATTAAGTTAAGGTTGTAGACCTTGGGAATGATGTGTAAAAGTTTAATGTATAAACAATTTATGTTTATATCTTCCGTAATATTTGTAGAAATAAATGCCGACAAGCCCTCGCAGCTTGCTTCACATGGATCTATTTGGGCCAATTCCAACAACTAGTCTTGGAGGAAAAAGATACTCTCTAGTTATAGTTGACGACTACACCAGATTCACATGGGTATTCTTTCTAACTTCAAAGGATTAAACGAGCTCCCAATTAATCAAGATGTTCAGACTGGTGATGAACGAGAAAGGAGAGAAAATCAAGGCCATAAGGAGTGATCATGGCAGAGAATTCGACTTCTCAAAAATGGACCAGTTCTACACAGACAATGGGATCAGTCATAACTTCTCAGCTCCACGAACTCCTCAACAAAATGGAGTAGCTGAAAGAAAGAACATAACCTTGATAGAGGTTGGAAGAACTCTACTTGCAGCAGCTCATCTGCCTGAATACTTCTGGGCAGAAGCTGTCAACACCGCATGCTACACGCAGAATAGATCACTGATACACTCTACGATCAAGAAGATGCCCTACGAACTATGGAAAGGAAGAAAGCCAAGTGTCAGCTACTTTCATGTTTTCGGTTGTGCATGCTACATTCTCAACAATGGAAAGCAGTACCAAAATTTTAGCCCAAGTCAGACGAAGGAATCTTTCATGGATATGCCACAAATAGTAAGGCTTACAGAGTGTTCATCAAAAAGACACTGAGTGTTGAAGTCTCAATTCATATCATCTTCGATGAAACAAACTCAGACAACACGGTGCTTCAAGACGCTACGATCGATAGTGCAGACACTACGAATAAAATCGTCGAGCCCAACACTACGATCGTAGTGCCAGATAGTGAAATCATTGAGCAACAAAATGAGATCGTAGAGAGGTCTATGCAAGACAATGAACCTCCACACCAAGAAGAAGAAATAGATCTTGAAGACTTAAGACAAGAAGGCATCAGATGTATGTCCCAACCCAGAATAGATGATGGGCGGAGATCACACTCGTGGATCTAATCATTGGAGATCCGAAAGTGCTAGAGTCAAAATAAGAGTCAAGTACTCAAAATGAATGCTTTTATCTAAGCTTCCTATCACAAACAGAACCAAAGAAGATAGAGGATGCTATGGAAGACTCCAGTTGGATAGAAGCCATGCAGGAAGAACTCAACCAATTTGAACGAAGCAAAGTATGGAGATTGGTACCAAGACCAAAGAATCATCCTGTCATTGGAACCAAGTGGGTCTTCAGAAACAAAATGGATGAAGATATAGTTATAACCAGGAACAAGGCAAGATTAGTGGCAAAGGGCTACTCTCAAGAAGAAGGCATTGACTACGATGAGACATTTGCACCTGTTTCCAGACTAGAAGAAATCAGAATCTTTCTTGCCTTTGCTGCACACATGAAGTTCAAAGTCTTTCAAATGGATGTCAAAAGTGTATTCCTAAATGGAGAACTCCATGAAGAAGTCTATGTAGAGCAACCTCCAGGTTTCAACAATCCATCTCTTTCCAATTATATTTATAGATTAGACAAAGCCTTATATGGTCTTAAACAAGCACCTAGAGCATGGTATGAAACACTAACTAACTTCTTAATTGAAAATGAGTTTACTAGAGGTAGAGTAGATACCACATTATTTCTTAGAAAGCATAAAGACGAAGTCTTATTAGTTCAAATATATGTTGATGATATTATTTTTGGTTCTACTGACGAAAAGTTATGCAAGAGATTCTCTAAGCTGATGCAGAGAAAATTTGAAATGAGCATGATGGGTGAGCTAAATTTCTTCCTTGGAATGTAAGTAAAGAAGACTGATGAAGGAATCTTCATAAACCAAGCCAAGTACATCAAAGACTTACTCAAGAAGTATGGCATGGAATCAGCCTCTCCCATGAAAAACACACCAATTGCTCCCCGCAACCAAGCTTAACAAAGATGAAAAGGGTAAAAGTATTGATATAACTCAACACAGTAGGTATGATAGTTCTCTTTTATACCTAATTGCCAGTAGACCAGACATAATGTTTGCAACATGCATATATGCTAGATTTTAGGCTAACCCTAAAGAGTCACATTTATCTGCTGTAAAGAGGATCTTCAGGTATCTCAAGGGTACACCTTACTTGGGGCTTTGGTACCCCAAGGAATCCTCATTTGAACTAACAGGATACACAGATGTTGATTTTGCAAGATGCAAAATAGATAGAAAGAGTACCAGTGGCACCTGTCAATTGCTAGGAAACAGACTGGTGTCCTGGTTTAGCAAAAAGCAAAACTCAGTGTCTACTTCAAATCGCAGGTTTAATACATTGTTCTTTGGCGGGCATTGTGCTCGAGATCCTAGATATGAAAAATCAGCTAGCTGACTATGGGTTTGATATCAAATCTATTCCCATTCACTGTGATAACACAAGTGCAATAGCAATAACTCATAATCCTGTTATGCATTCTAGGACTAAGCATATAGAGATAAGGTATCACTTCATTAGGGATCATGTACAAAATGGAACTATATCTTTACAATATATCCCTACAGAAAATCAACTTGCTGATGTTTTTACAAAACCTCTAGATGAATCCAAATTTAATAAGTTAATAAGTGAGCTAGGCATGCTAAATCTACAACCATAAAATATATGCTCTAGATTGTGCTAACCATAACAGATACAAAGGCTGAACTCAAAATCGTAGACATGATCAAGGGAAGTCCACGATCGTAGAGCTGAAGAGACAAAACCACCTCAACGATCGTAGCAAAGACTCAACCATCGTAGAGCACACTCAACGATGACAAAAGCCCCATCAACAAAGCTAGAGCAAATCCTGTGATGATAAGCTTCAAAACATAGCAATCCCTCTGATAAGCGCCTCAGGAACAAACCTAACCCTTGACTCACTTCAAGAGGTTGGCCCTTCCTGAGTTACCTTAAAAGAATGCTATGACAAAAACTCATTACAAGGACCCGGACAGACTCGACGATCGTAGATCAGACAAGACGAATGCTGGACAGACTCGACGATCATAGATCAGACTCGACAAATGTAAAGCACTCAACGATCACTAAACTACCTCAACGATTGTAATCCTTCCTAAGGACACTTCAGCTCTGAAGGAGCCAAGGGCAAATCAGTACAATCCTTATCAGTCAAAATCGTAGAGCCAAGCAAAAGTCGACACCTGTCCCACTAAGCAAAAAAGAAGAGAGGGAAGTTACAAGTACAAATTAAAATCGTATTTTTGAAATCTGAAGTTCAAAATATTATCTCTCTCATCCTCTCTCTCAAAGCAGAAGCCCTAAATCAGAACAAAGCTCAGTCATATCTCTCTTCCAACTACAAAATCAATGGCGGCATCCAGGGTTATCTCAGGCTACAGACTCTATTTTAACGAGTTCAAAATAGCTCAACCTAAATTTCACAAGACTCTAGCGCTACTGAAGAAGGCAGGTCTCGAAGAGGCTTTGGGCGCAGACACACTGATATATCCCAAACTGGTGAAAGAATTCTACATGAATGGTGTGTTCAAACACGTCACCATCACTACGAGAGTAAGGAAAGAGGAAATCAGTCTGAAGGCTGAAGACATCAATCTTTCCCTAGGTCTCAAAAATGAAGGGCATCCGTGCATAGACAACATGGGCTTCCAAGAAGGACTGAAAAGAATGCATCACAAGAAACTCCCACCTATGAAAGGTTACAAGAAGAAGGAGTTCCCACAGAGATATGAATTTTTAGCCAATATTATTGGGAAATGTATATGCTGCAAGAGCTCAGGTCATGACTCAGTGAATGAAGTACAACTTAAGCTCATGACGGCCATGTGTTATGGAATACAACTCAACTATGGAGCCCTATTGCTCGATTGGATTGGCAAGTGGATTACCAACTCAACGAAGTCAAAAAGCCCTCAAAAGATGCTATATGGGCGATTCATAAACATTATTCTACAGTCTGCCCTGGGTGACAAAATTGGGGATAAAGAAGTAGAACCTATCAACCCAAATAGGCGAATGACCCAGCAGCTGTTTGAAAATTGGAAGAGGAACCCAGCTGAATATGTTCGAATGATGACAGAATCCAGTGGAAGAACTGGAGATCTGAAGGACTCAGGCCTTCCAGGAAACATGTCTGTTGTCAGGGAGGTCGAAGAAGACGAAGAAATCAACCAAGAAGAACCCTTTGTCCTTACCAGAAAAAGCAAGGGCAAGAGGAAGCTAAGGACTAGACTGGTAGAAGAGCCTCAAGGATCTACCACTGATATACCTGTAGAGTCCTCTGATATAGAAACTCTGAGGATGCTAAGAAGAAAGCAGCAGTAAGATGAAGTAGATGAGGATCAGGCTACCATATCCCAGATCCTGGAGAAGAACAAAGTTGGTCATAAGTCCAAAAGGCCATCAGTCACCTCAATCGTAGAGTCTCTACTATTCGTAGAGACCAGACCAAGCATGGCAGGCAAGGAGGTAGCTACTTCAAGCATAGTGGTTGTTGAATAGGACAACACTAAGGTTCAAGAAGATGCTGAAGCTGTGGCTAAGCCCAGTAAATTAAGGAGAAAGATGGTCAAGAAGTACATTCTTGAAAATGAAAAAGTTCTCAAAAAGTAAGCAAAGAGTATGGTTGCCAAGAAGGAACTGTCCAAAGCAAGTCAAGAGGACAATGCTCCATCTGAGGGGGAGATCCCTGAAATTCTCATGATAGAGAATACACCAGCTGAGGAGGAGATGCCTGAAACTCAAGAAGATGATCAAGTTGAGGGGGAGCCTCAAGATATCTCCATGGCAGAAAATGATGTCCCTATCAGAAATGAAGAGGAACCAGTAAAAGATCATCAAGAGCCCATTGAGATAATGGAGTCCTCCAACGAAGAAAGAGAAGAGGAAGAAGATGATGATGACCTTCAGATCACTGGTGTGGGCAGAGATGGGTATAGAAGCTATCTCTACAATCAGATGTTCTCATACTTACCCATGATGCCATACCATCAAGCCCAAATCCTAAACTCTTGGGATCACATGTTCTGGAGTTTCAAAGAGTATCCAGCCATCTCAGTATTGGCTCATGGATTCCCAGGGAGATTCAACTTTGTCAAGAAGTTGATTACCAACAACTCTTCCTCAAAGGATAAACTTGAGGTAATCGCTCATCCCTACCCAATTCGTAATTAATCACTTGCCATCATCCTCATTTAGTCAATTCTATGAATTCCCTCGATGGTTGGAAGTGATTCTTAATCCAGTAAATCAATTTCCATTTGAGGAATCTCAAAATTCTATAACTGAGGAACCAAATGCAGTCAACCACATTTTGCTCCCGCAAACCACCACCTCTACGATTCCTGACTCTAGCCCTATCGTAGAGTCCTATATTAAAATCGTAGAGCCACATATTCCAGACATCGAAACTCAGGCCCCTCCATCAGACATACCATCCTCCTCCTCCTCCAATGACTATTTTAGTCTTGATCTTTCTCTCTACTCACTGCAAGATAAATCACAAAAACCAACCCCTCCATTCAACAATCCTCAAACCAATGATACTCTCCCAAATCTGCCCACGAAGGATGACTTGAAGGAAGCATCCAAGAACATGGTCAAGAACATAGAAGAAAGCCTGGAATCTCACTCCGACCTCATTCATATCCGGCTGAATCAAATGATCACAGCTGCAAATAATTTTCCTGGCACTATGAATGCTGAGCTTACAAAGAAGCTGAGGGAAATTATCCAAGAAATTCTTCAAAGCATGAAGGACAGAGATGAGATTCACTTCCAGATAGCCACCAAGCAAAGAGAGGCTGTTCTTGAAATGCAGAGAAATTATGAAGTCCAAAATAAACTCATGTTGGAGAACATCATAAACTTGAAAGCCTCAGTCCAAGAATTCCAGAAATCTTATGTCAATCAAGAACGACAGAATGACATTGTTCCCACTGCCCTCCGAAACAAAGAAGCTAGATCTGAAAAACAGATCAAGGAAAGCCGAGAGGACATTGCTCAGACACAAAGCCAACTGAACGAGCTTATCCAAGGAGTGAATCGACTTTCTGCAGACATTCAAACCCTTGATGCTGACATAAAGGGGGGGATAAAGGGAAAGGAGTTCAAGGAACACAGGGAGATCAGGGCAGAGGCAGATGAGGTGAAGGAAATCAAGAAAGGGGAAGAGGACAATATTCAGGAAGCCCTCCTGCAAGACAGTTCCACAAACAGACTGCACGATCAAGCAATCAGACTCAACGATCTTATCAGCAGGAAGTCTTGATGGCTCAGCCTTTAAGAAATCAAGGGCCAACTATCAGCTCAACAAATGTGACCACCACAGGCCTAAGAATGCCAATTAGAGATCCAACATTCATGAATAGGCATGATCACAACCCGGTAGTAAGTCCGAGTGAGCTGGAAGAGTTAGCCAGAAGAGATGAAGTTAGCAGGAAAAGAAGGGCTGAGGAGTATGCTAACCCTCCAAGGAAAAGGTCAAAGAAATGGAGATAAGTTGAAACTTTAAATTCTTATTGATGTAAAGCTAAACTGCAATATTTCTTGAGCATCAATAAATTCATGCTTATTCTCTAGAATTTCAGTTGCTCACTAAAATACTAAGTCATGTTTAAATTTCCTACAAATGCATCTAGACACCAATAATAATGACAAAAAATCTCCTTGGTTATGTCAACATCAAATAGGGGGAGATTGTTGGAAGAATGCATATTATGATTTGATGTTTGAATGTATATCCTCATGATTATGTGTAAAGTCCTTCAAGTAAGATATGCACAAGGACTTAGTGATAAGATCAAATTTGTTAGGTTGATCTAAGCTCTTCACGTGTATCATTCTTCTGAAGAATGTATAGATAGAAAGATCAAAGTTGTTAGGTTGATCTTGAGATGTAATAGATAGTCTTCGAAGAAATCAGAGTGTATAAATCTGATTAACATTGCAGAAGTCAAGGCAGAAACATAGAGCTTCAAAGATCATAGTGTGTCTGCCTTGAAGGGCCTCTTCAAAAATCGTAGAGTGGTCCCAACGTTTGCTAAGCTAACTCAACGACCGTAGTGTGCTCTCAGAAACGTAAAGTAACAACTCAAGTAAGCAAAGATCGTAGTATGCAAAGGTTTAAAGAGAATCGTAGTGCTCTCGCCTGATAGCATCAGACCAGGCATCAAGACGACAAGTCACTACGATCTGAATCGTAGAGTACCACGATCTGAATCGTAGAGCATCTGTCTTGTGTCAGAGAACGTCGAGCCTCATGATTTGTGTGGAAGATAAATTCCAACATAAGAGGAATGGATTCTAAACACTGCAGTATTCACTAGTCCCAAAGTTATAAGAAATATCCTTAGTATGCAACAAAGAAGCGTATTGAAGAAGCTAAGGAAAGTACCATTGGTAAGGGGGAAAATACCTTTTCAGGTGTTAGGTGAGAAAGTAGTCTGCAGGTGTCGTCAAGGGCGAATGCGCTTTGTAAGATGTGCAGAAATGTGTCCATCAACGATCAGAAAGGTCAAACGCATTTAATGCCTCAACGGATGGATCCAACGGATAGTTTTCAAGATCATATATATGCAAATCAAGCAGATGAGAGAGAAGTAAGGAAGCATTGAACAAACAACGTGAACATCTCTCAAAGCTCAACTCTACGATCTGAGAAATAGCAAAGCTTGCTCAGCTACTCAGTTCTTTCGAACAAGTGCTTAAACAATAACTTAGTAGCAACCATCAAGAACTCAACATCTATCAATCAACTGAAGAAGAGTACCAAGTCTGCTGGACTTGAAGAGTTCTAAGTGAACTGTAAGAGAGCCAAGTCTGCTGGACTTGAAGAGTTCAAGAGTGAACTAAGAAGTTCCTAGACTACTGGTCTAGAAGGAATCTATGTGATTCAGAAGTTGTAAAAGACATCCCTAGTGGATATCCTACTCGTTGAGTAGAAGAGTGGACTAGGAGCTTAAAGTTCTCTGAACCACTTAAAACGACTGTGTCTTTTACATTCATAACTATAACTGCTATATCTGTCATAACTGGTATAACTATCTCACTCTCATAACACCACTGCTTTGTAAAGAGGATTAAAACAAACATCATTTCCGCTAAGTTTTAATCATCATCAAAGAACAAGTTTAAAACGAAAAGATTTTTTAAATATCTATTCAACCCCCCCCCCCCCCCTTCTAGATAACTATTGTGCCAACTAGGAACTAACACGTTCTTTTGAGGCATTTCAATTGAATGTTTGTGTGAACTGTAGCACCGTGGAGCACCATTTGTCGGGTTGGAAGAGACCCGAATTTGGGGGCGTCACAGGTTGGTATCAAAGCATTAGGTTATAAAACTTAAGGGGGGAAGAACCTTAGGCTAATAACCTCGTTAAGGAAAAGAAATTCGAAGAAAGTAAACTCGAGCTTTACTTGAGTTGAATGAGTCAATAAGGTATTGAAGAAACTCAGTACCGAAAGATTTAAAAGATGGAAAGTAACCCTAAATAAATTAAATGTGAATTGTGCTTATACAATTGTGTATTATATACTAATCAACATGTTATGTGTTATTGTAGGATGTCGATCGATAGCTTGATGTATAGAGATATACACGTGATGAGCGAAAAAACTGTGAACAGAATAGAGCCTGTACCCATGCCAGTGGCGGAGGTACTAATAGTGATTCTAGAGGAGTCGAAGCCAGAGGAGTATTTCTCTGGGGAAGACTACTCCGAGGGAGATATGGATATAACGTCATACTTTAGTATGATGACCGATGTGGAGGAAGAAATGGAGGTGACATCGGTTGATACGGTGGTACCTACACTAGAGTCATCACCTCCAGATGCCATGAGAGCATTGTATCTGGCAGAGCTTGACAAAAATGTGCAACTGAGTATAGTTGTGCAGAAATAAAATGAAGAGATTAGTGCTCTTTATATAGCGAAGGAGTCTGCAGAATCAGATTTATAGTCAAAGCATGATGATAAGGTGCTCATGATAAATAAGGTTAGAGACAATAAGAACGAGGTCGATGGGCTTTGTAAAGAATTGGGGGAGAAGGACCGGAAGATAGTACGGATGTCTTACATCCATGAGAGCGCTCAAAAGGATTTCAAGCTGAAAGTTGCTTGTTATTCCAATGAGTCAAGATAAACTCGTCATACAATTAGTCGGGATATTGTAGTGACGATTGCGAATGAGAAACACGAGGATGCTATTATGCATTATTAGAAATCTAGAGTTATAAATATGTGTGTAGTGACGTAAAACCCTATTTTGTAAAAAAAAAGGGTAGTCTTTTTGTAAATCCCAACTGTTGAGAAGTTCAATTGCGAGATAGAAAAATGTAATAGCTTTTGGCTATGAAAACAAATTGTAAATAGTTTCGAACTATGAAGAAGCCTATGAATATAATGAAGTTTTCAGTTAATACGCTTTGTTATAGTATGAGTTGGTATTTGACGAATAATAACGAAGTAAGTAAATAAATAATAATGAAATTCTACTGATTAAATCTGAAAATGCCGCTAAGGAGAAGATAACGTAATAAGGAAGCGGAATCACATAATGATAATCAAGGGGGTCTGAACAACCCTATGCAAGAGTTCGTTAATTTATTAACGGCTGCATTTAACCAAACCGGGGGTAGATTACCTGCGGGACCTAGAGTATCCAGAACGACTACCTTTAAAGAGTTTAAAAGCGTAGGTTCGCAGGAGTTCAAAGGAACGACGGACCCAATAGATGCCCAATCATGGGTAAAAGAAATAGAGAAGGCGTTTGTTATTACAAACATAGCTGAGGCGCAAAAGACTTCTTTTGCAATGTACACGACGAGAAGAGAAGCCAACTTTTGGTGGGAGGCTCACCAGGGTGGGGATATAATAGATGCGCGGTAACAGGGGAACAATTCAAGAAGGTTTTCTTTGAGAATTATTTCCCTACAAACATGCAAGGGAGGATAAAGATTAAGTTATTATAACTGAAGCAAGGGGACATGACGGTTCCCCAATACGAGGCCAAATTCAATGAATTGGCAAGGTTTACTCCACATCAAGTGGACAATAAGGAGAGGAAGGTTCGTAGTTTGAGCAGGGCCTGAAACCCTGGCTCTATAGTAGGATTGCAGTGTTCCAGAGGGTTTCCTATGAGACCATTCTGGAGAAGGTGATTATAGCAGAAGGTGGTAGTGAGGCATTGACTCAATACCACAAAGAGAGGAAAAATAAGTGCAAGGGAGAGGGAGGAACCAAGGTAGAGAATGTTAGTGGTAGTATGCCAAAAAGAAAGAATTTTAACTTCGAGAATACTAGAGTGGGACAAGGGGATCCTAAGCGCAAGATCGAAGCGTGTAAGACCTGTGGAAAGACTCATCTTGGAGTCTGTCTGCAAGGGAGTATAAGTACTTTTAGACATTAAGATAGGAGAGGAGGAAATAACTTTCGATAATTATATTCGTGGAAATTATTTCATGAATTATAAAGGTAAGTAAGTGTCGGTAGATAAGTATTGATAAAGTTAACAGAATTTGAAGTAATTCTCGGTATGAATGGGTTGATTAACAATAGAGCTATAATAAATAGTTATAAGAAAACTGTGAATCTTCAGTTTTTCAGAAAACCCAAGGTAGTAAAATTACGGTAATAAATCACCGGAACATTATTGTTGTCTAACCATGATGCAAGTTAAGAGGATGTTAAAGAAGAAGATGAGTTGTTACGTTTGTATATCGACTATGGTAGGAGGAGTAAGTTAGCGGTTAAGAATAAATACCCATGGCCCAGGATCAATGATCTATTTGATCAGTTGAAAAGGACAAAGAATTTTTCTAAGATAGATTTAACGTCACGATTTATGTATAGTACGGTAGTAAATAAGGAAGAAGGTGGCAAATTGATAGGTACTCTTGTGAGGTGCAATGGTTGAAGGTACCATTAGCGTCACAGAGTGTTCAAATAATATTTTAACGAGTGTGTCATAATGATCATTGGTGATATTCTAATCTATTTTAAGACGCCAGAAGATCACGCTGCACATTGGAAGATAGTGTGAGAAACACTATGGAGGGAGAAGTTGGATAGAAATTCACTACGTGTGAATTGTAGTTTAAAAGATAGAAAAATTGGTTATTAATAAGTACGTCGGGAATGAGAAGTGAGAAAATAATTTTCAGGAGCTAAAAGGAAGGTTAAGTGAGGCACCTGTATTGTCTTTATAAGATGATACGAGGAATTTTGTAGTGTATCTCAATGTTTTGCATAGATGACGAGATTGTGTGCTCATGTAACATGTCAAAGTCATTGTGTATGCATCACGCCAGTTAAAGGATTATGAGGAGGTATATCCTACTTATGATCTAGAATTGGCAGTTGTAGTTTTTGAATTAAAAATCTAAAGATAGTATTTATACGGGGAGAAGTGTGAGATGTATACAGATTCTAAGAGTCTGAAATATATCTTCACACAGAAGGAGTGGAATATGCGGTAGAGAAGGATGGTGATATCTTATATTATGCAGGGAAGTTAAACGTAGTAGCCGACGCATTAAGTAGGAAGGGTAGGGGAAGCTATCGATGTTAACGACTCAGAATGAGTTAATAACGAAGATGGAAATATCAGAGTTAGAAGTTAAATTATGGAATGAAGTGGTAGAAAGGTTATTCACAATATAGACTCAATCCACGGAAATAGAATGAGTTAAGTAAGTACAACTAGGTAACAAGGAGTACAAGCGGATGAAGAAGATGATACAGGATAAATAGAAGACTAAGTATAGTCTTGTTTTGAAGGAGGAATTTGAGTTTCATATAATTCCAAGTTAAAAGAAGAACCAATAAAAGAAAGATAGTGTAATATGTTAATAAGTGTTTAACTTCCAAATCAGATTATTACTAGGAAGTGACGAGTCATGTGAATTAAGATAATACCTTCGGAGAAGGTGAAATGAAAGAACCACAATGTCGAAGAAGCATTATGGGAACTCGAGATTAAAATAAAGGAAAAACAATTTCCACAATGGTGTAAGGATTATTAACGAGATTCTGGGGACAGAATCCTTATAATGAGGGAAGAATGTAATGCCCAAGAAAAACGGATTTTTAGGAGAATTAAAATTTTATTTAATTATGTGGATTAAATGCAATTAATTGATTATTTATGGGAGCAAGCTAATTGAAGGTCATTCTATGACCTAAACATATCAGAACGTCGTAGTATTTTGGCTACGTGGTAGAATTAAAGTGTTTGAATTTCCAAGACGAAAATAAAAGCTTTCCGAGAAATTTTCTAAAAAACACTATTCACACATTTCTGCTCGGGAATTATTTTTGAACTTCCGAGAAATACGTAACGATATAATATCAAGATGAGATGGAATATCCAATAATATTTTAGTTATGGAAAATGTAATATTTCGCCTGTGGACTTAAAACCTAACGTTTAGGGAAAGTGATTTACGAGAACGAAATGTAATGTAATTAATGAATTAAGCGATTATCGTATAATACGTAGGTATTATACGAAGTAATGAATACGAGTATGATATGATGTATTATACGAGTAAGTATGGATGATGGTATGTCTTACATGTTGAATAAGTGTATAAGTTAGAATACGAGATTTATACGTAAATTATACGTTATAAGGTGTTAAGCCAAATGTATTGGACTTGTAGGATTTGTTAAGGATTATTTTAGCCCAAGTATGGAAATGGTTAAGTCCAATGTGAATTAATAAACAAGCCCAATGTTTATTTAATTACAAGCCCAATATATAAGTTAAGCAAATTATGCTAGAAGCCCAAATGATTAAGTAAGCTAATTAAACCTAAGCCCAAGTAAGTATCCAATGGGTAAGAACCATGGAGCAACCCATGGGTGATCCAAAGTGATGAGCAAGTAACTTAGTGGCTAAGATATGTAATGACCAATTAATTAAAGTAGGGAGCAAGATAACTTAATGGTTAAGAAAATGTGGTGAGCAAGCAAAGGATAAAAGTTGTGCTAAGCAAGTTAACTTAATGCCTAAGTGTTGTGGAGGCCAAGTTTACTTGATGGCTAAGATAGGAATAGTAAGGAGGTGGATGACCTTTTGACCATTGTGCCCTCATCTAGGATTTCCTATAAATAGAAGGAGAGATAGCTCATTTGTAGGTTGTTCATTTCCTCCCACAAGTTGAGAGCTTATTGGTTAGAGATAATAAGCTACAAAAGCTAGGAAAGCTAGATTACATATTTCAAGAAGCAAGAAGAAGATCAAAGATTAAGCAAGTGTTATTCAAGAGTAAGTAATCTAAACCATGATTTCTTTCTCTTACATTGTTAGAGAAGGGGGTAGTGGTAGGATGTGTATGCTAAGAAATGAAGAGAATAAACAACTTAATGAACTTAAGCCGTATAAGTCATGAATAAGTAATTCAATCATACATAAGTTATGAACTTATAATGAACGTATATGAACTTGTAACATGTTTACTCAAATGAAGTTAGTATGTTAACAAGAAGCAAGAATAATGGTTAGAAGTCATTAACCATAATAAGTCATGAGAAAAGAAGTCTTAAGTAGTTTATACTTTTATAAGTAATAAACTCACAAAGAACACGTAATAACTTATCATGTTTATAAGTTAATGAAGTATATATGTCAAGATGTTAGTATGATTAATGAGATGTGAGAATAGTGATTAAAGGACTTAACTCATTAATAAGTCATAAGCAATGAAATCAAGTATGTTATACTTTCATAAGTAAATAAGTTCGTGAAGAACATGTAATGACTTCACATAAAAATAAGATGTTGTAATATATAAGTGCAGATGTCTATATAATGGATTGAAATAAATTAGAACGATGAACAAATCTTAAGTAACGAAGTTTTGCCGGAATTCACACGATTGGACGATAATCGTCGAATTCGTGAAATTCTCGGAATGGAAGTCGAATTTTGATATTGAGATTGGAAACGTTAGTTTTCAATGGAGACAAGTCTTATTTGGCATTATAGAGTTGTGGACTCAAAAATGACTAGATTCCGACTTAGAACGAAGAAACGAGCGTTGAACGTTCACGAACGTTTATCGTTTTCGTTAAAAATGGACTAATAGGTGAATTTTTAGCAAACGAAGTCAAATAGATAAAATTCTTGCATGAACACGTAGAGTATGTGATTTGTGAACCGTAGGCTCTTGAACGAGCCAATTCGGACTTATAACGAAGAAGTTACGAGTCCGGGAATCTCGCCATTTGAAAAAATCTTGCAAAATAATCGGTGGCACAGAGTCCACGCCGCGGCGCGACTCCAAGCCTAAATGACCGATGTCGTAGCGCCAAAGTGGCATGTGTCCCTGCAAACTCGCGCCGCAGTGTGACAAGTAACAAAGGGACTCACGCCGCAGCGCCGAGTCCAGTTTTTGGGAACTAATGTGTGACGACGCAGTCATGACACTTAGAAGTGATAGTCACAGCCTTACCAAATTTTTATAACTTAGATAATAAGGAATGTTTACAGGTTAAACATGAATTGTAATTAATGAACACTTAATCAAGTATCTTAATGAAACATTGTTATGTTAAGACATAATTAAACCTTAAGTAATACACTAAAGGTTGAAGATAAGTCGAATGTGAACATGAATGGTATGCAATAAATTTATTTAATCAATGGCAATTGAGTGTCGATTAATAACGTAAGGACGTTAATAAGCCGTGAAGAAGGATGTTTAACTCGAACCGAGTTGTGTTAATGAAATAATTTCAATTAAGTTATATAAGAGAAAGAAGATGGTAAGAATGATATAAAAGAATGACGGCAAGCCGGAACCAATAAATAACTAATCTAATATATGATTAGATTGAGAAGAAGGGTAAGATTCTTTAGGAACCAAGTATGTTCATTCATGACCTAATGTGGTATGTTATGTGATTATGTGTTGTAGAGACCGTAAAGACTCAAAGGAAACGTAATTATACTATAGCAGACGCTGAAGGCAAGTTTTTCTAAACGTTTGTCTAACCTTCGTGTTAGCCAAGTTTTTAAATGATTCAAGTTATGAGATGCATGTATGGTTAAATAAAGAGTCAAGGCCCGTTTTAAGTCGGCTAGACTAATATTGATAGATTGATTTATTTATTTACAAGTCTTTCAATATAGAATTGTTAACGCTATCCTACGCCAATTATTGGTACGGATTCAAGGTAAGCCTGAATATGAATAAACAAATGTATTTTCATCGAGTATTCGATGGGCACGTGAAGTTGCCATAACTTAAACGTACACACGTTTAATGGATATAGTGTTGATCAACATAGAGTACTATAGGTTGATCACCTAGAAGTGCTCGTAAGATATGCCGGACTTACGGACTTAGTGACGGGTTGTCCTTTTCAAAGAAATTATGAAACGCTCATGGTCTTGGACCGGATTTGGTGTTTTACTGAATATTGTTATGGTAAAACGTTTTTAAAGGAAAATGAATGCTATTTTAAGTTATTAATAGTCATTCGTAACTATTATCCAGTTACTGAAGATATACGATTCCTATGTTCAAGCATGCTTTTTAAATGAAATTGTTGTACTTGCTGAGCTTGTTATGCTCACTCTTGCTTGAACCATATGAATGCAAATAATCACCCAAAACGAGCACTAAAGGATTCGACAAGGATAAAGGGAAGGCTAAAGCGAAATTGTAGATTGCCTATGTAATAGTATAGGTTTGTAATGATACTATTTGATATTATGACAAGAACAACTGTAACGGTTATAAAGAACCTGGGGAATAGTAGTATTGTTTTGGAATATATATAAGACATATTCGTTCTTTTGAGGCATTTGAATTCAATGTTTATGTGAACTGTAGCATCGTGGAGCACCATATGTCGGGTTGGAAGAGACTCAGATTTGGGGGCGTCACATTAAAGGCATGAAATTGGGTTGTAGTAGAAGATTTCATATAACAGTGTTTTTTTCATAAAAATTGGATTTAGAAAGTACGAAATTTTATGTCTAATATGTGTTATAATTTGTAAATTGGTATTGGATTATGTTAGTATGTTAAGAAACGAAAGCGGCGTAGTTTGAATCATGTCAATTGGTTAAAAAACGAAGCTGTGGCGATCGAAGTCGCTAAATGTGTTTAAAACATGAAAATATAGCATGAACATTGAATTGGAACCCTTAAATTGATCTTTTAAAGTTTTTGAAATGTTAAAATTACTCTGTAGATGAGTAGTTCAGTGTTTCACGAGTTCATAGAATCGAAAACCAACTAATTCCGACTTAAAATGAAGAAGTTATGAAGATTTGAAGTTTGTACATTGAGAAAACTGTAATCTGGGTGTAGCCAAGCGCGGCCGTGCATCCACGAGTACGACACACGCACTTTGGTGTCTTTAACTAGGTCATGTGGCAGGCGCCTGAAAAGGGCGCCACCGTGCCCCATGTCTCTTTGATGTGGATTGCTTTGACCTAGTTTGGTAAAACGGCCATAACTGTTTCATACAAACTCCGATTAAGGCGATTTAAGATGATCCAGAACGAGGACGAATAGACCTACAACTCATGTTCTTTAAGGTATTTAGTTTGAGGTCTTTAGGAAGGGTCAAAATGGTCATCTTTAGGACTGTTATGTTTTCGAAGGCAATCGGAGGGCGTTGAGCTTGCACGTATGCAAGTGTAGAGCTCTTGACGATAATAAGTTGAAATACAAGAATATTTGGTGTAAAGATTGAAATTGATGGAGAAAATTAGGTATTCCAAATTTTCTAGCTTTGCTAGATTTTCAAAATTTATTGACTTCGTGCCGATGGTTATACTTTTGATTTTTGGAAAAAAAAAATGTTGGGTCACACTAGCGAACCAAAGAATTTTTAAAAATAGTGATATTATTCGTATGTCTATGCTAATTGCTTTGGCTAGACAAAAATGATTTGAAATATATCAAAATATTTTTTTTTTATATCATCAATGCATCATGTAACCTGGTGCAGAGATGATAAAAATGATGGAGTCATCAATACAGTATTACTTAGTGTTGGATGTGATCTAAGGATCGTCAGCCCACTATGGTATAATGTAGTATGATAAAATCACCAAATGACGGAATCCTCAAACGGACTATAAATACAGTGCGG
This sequence comes from Panax ginseng, assembly GCA_020205605.1. Lineage (NCBI taxonomy): Eukaryota > Viridiplantae > Streptophyta > Magnoliopsida > Apiales > Araliaceae > Panax > Panax ginseng. The sequence continues at coordinate 26,757,474 of CM035146.1, read as the reverse complement.
TATCATGACGTCATAAAAAGATATTTGAGATTTCTTTAAGATATGAGAATATATATATATATATATATGTATATTTTGATTGATGTCCGAATTATTGTAGAAGTCTATGCTATTTGATTCAGCTAGATAGATATTGAAAGATGTTCATGAAATTCAAGCGTTTATTGAAAAGTTATGCCAAACCAAATTAATTTAGTGCGAAACAGATGTTGAAAAGTTTGAGGTGAAATGTTACTATAAGGGGACATGTTTTCGGGGACAATGGTTCCGAGCGTAACGATATAGTCCTTACAAAACACTACGTTGCATTGAACGTAGTGGTACAATAAAATGACCACCTAAAGTATGCGTGTGGAGGTGTTTTCAGATTTGTGATTGATAAACACTGCTCTGGTTTGCAGTGTGAAGGATTGAGTTGAAGTACTAGTAAACCGAGAATAGAGTTCACGGTCTTATGACCACTCAGCATGATTTGAAATCTTTGAAATTCCTGTTATTCATATCGCTTCCCAATTATTAAGCAATTGTGGAAGATTCTTATTATTCTGAAAGGTGAAAGTGGAAAGGATGAGAAAATTAAGCAAAACATAATAATTTCAAGAAAGAAATAAAATTCCAGAAAGAATAGAAAGGTGAAACTCTTAAAAGAGGATGAGGTGAGGAATATGATGATCTTAGAATGATCCTTAGAGAAAGAATTTTGTTACAGAACCTAATGAATAAATAGATATTAACATAAAATCTATTTTGATAAATGGAATGAATGAAAATTAGTAAGTCAAAAATTTTGAGGATGAAATTCTTAGAAGAAGGGGTGAATGTAATGTCCCGAGAGTTTGAGAATATAGTATATGATAATGATCCTTAGGGAAAGATAATGAACGGGTCAAAGAATATGTAATACTCAAATATAATTGAGTCTAAGAATCTTTTTGAAAAAAGATTTGGTGAAAACCGAGTAAGGGAGGTTTCGTTGATTCCGAGGACGGAATCCTTATAAGGGGGAAAGATGTGACAACCCGAATTTTTATAAGTTATTAAAATAAGAATTTAATAATTAAAATTCTTATTATGAGATGTTTTGAGTTTGAGTATGTATATATCGTCTTATATATATTTTGAAATATATGATGCAAAAGTGTGAAGAGGAATATATAATCATATATTGGGAAAGTGAGGTTTAATAGTTAAGTTAACTATTAAAGAAATTAAATGAATTTTGTAGTTTATTTTAAATATTTATTGAATTAAATAAATATTTTAAATAATTTATTTATTGAGAAAAATAAATAATTTATGAAATTATGGTATAATAATTTAGTTACGTGTGTATGATAATTAAATTAAAGCAAAGATAAATTTTATTCTTTGAAGATTTAATTTAATGAATTAATTAAATTAAATGAGTTATTTAATATTAAAGAAAATAAGTATATTAAATAAAGCGATGTTTAAGTCTAATTTATTAATTAAATTAGATATATATAATTATTTATTAATTATAAGTATAATTATAATAAAAAATTATTATGGATACTACTGTAAGTTATTTAAATTAACTAAACTAAAGTTATTTAAATTAACTAAATTAAGGTGTGTCACATGAGACTATATGATAAAAGTGTTGCAATTTGTGCTGGCAATATAGAAAATACATTGAGTTCTTCAGTTCTTGTGTTCCTTGGTTGAGTCATATTTGCATAAGGCCATTGATAAGCAAAGTCATCCATGGTACCTGAAAAGAGAGAAATATAAAAAGATAATTAAAACAAAAAAATATTTAAATTAAGACTAATTTGATTGAAATTAATGTTAGCAAAAATTTATTAAGCTAATTCACCGGCAACGGCGCCAAAAACTTGTTGGTTGTTTTACCGATCAATATATGTGTGCAAGTATACACGGTCAACAAGTAATAAAGAGTAAGTAAAGTATCGTTCCCACAGAGAATTAACTAATAAAGTTCACCAAGCATTAACCCATAACCATCTCAGTCTTATTTAAACGAATGATATTATATTTTATATTTAAACTATGAAATTAAATAAACCTAACTATTCCTAGAGTGAGACTAGATATTGAAGACCTGAGATCACAATTTCATCTATTGAATCATTTAAATCAACACACTTCCAGTTAAGCCAAATTAATTATACCGGATTGTTAGTTGAGAACACGAAAGTGAAGTATAGCCATCTCTCAATAAACCATACCCATATCATATATAATCCACAATTGATAGAATACACATGAAAACCCACATTACCTAAACCACTATATGTCTATGTGATTTACAAATAATTAGGGTTTAAGCCCAAATTCTCAATTGACTACGAGCGATGCCTCGGTATATGTCTATCCTAAGCACAAATCATACATTCCATCACCATGTAGAACATACAAATACAAGCTATCAAGATTAGATCTAAACCCATACTTTGTCTTTCAATTCCATATGGATTATCACAGTAATTGATGGCCATTCAACTAAGCAAATAAGCATGAATCTTAATAGACAACCCTATAGCAATCAATAAGGCTAACAATGAAATATATCAGAATAAACTGGTCCATAGAATCCATTGCAATCTCATAATAGAGTTTAAATCATAGTTGAATCAAATCTATCATCCACATATTGAAAAACCATCACAAGATTACAAATAAGAATCAAAGAGAGGATAAAAGTAGAGAATTGAAGTGCAAATTTGTTCTCCTGCTCCAAGATGGAATCTCTGATGCTTCCCAATTATATTCAAGTCTTCAATCTCGTCAACTCTAGAAATCACTACTCTAATCTACACTAATCTATTGTTCAAATTTAAGAGAGAAAGAAAACCCTTGTTCCTTGTTTTCCCCAAAGGGGTGGGAGTCCCCTTTTCATTTGATAAAACATCTAATATATAAGCCCTAGTTACCCCAACACTTATTTCAAAAATAAAATAAATTCAAAGAATCGCGAGTCGATGACGCACGTGCAGCCATGAAGTCCCTTTAGTAATCATCGCTAGCGCGCTGCAGTGTAAAAGTAGGCTCATCCCAGCTTGCTTTATGCGCAGCGCGTGTTAAAGCCTTTATAGTCACATGCAGGCAGCATGGCTTCGCAGCTTGAATTCTCGTGTTCTATTGCTTCTCCCCGCTTCGTATCATGTCACCACCGATGCTTTAACATGCAACTTTTGCTCTTTTATTCACCACTGCTTAACTCTTTTGTTCACTTAATCCTCATGTTGTGCCTTCATTAATCACATGCCATCTACCAACGCCAAGCTATGCCATTTCCTGCACTTTTACACCAAAGGAGTTCTCAGTACATATAATGCAAAATAACACGAAATGCAACTAAAAACACACTAAAATGTACTTGAGATGGGCATAGATCTCGTAAATTGATATCCAATAAGTAGATGTAAAACCTACTTATCACTATTCTCAATTTCCTTAACCAATCCGTTTAATTCGGTCCGGTTAATTTAGCATCTAATATGCTACGCAATGATAGTAATTTAGACATTGTAAAATTCTGTAAATGAATTTGTTTTTAACAACATTTTAGCATACATTCTTTTATTAATTACCAAAATAAATTAGGTCTTGTTTTAAATCGGTATCTCCCACTATTTTCATCAAACTATATTACCCTCAATTTATATAGTTCGGCGATATCTAATTAAAGATATGCTAGTGAGAATAAGGATTCCATTTCAAATGTATATAGCCTTGTGTGTGCACAATAAACTATATATAAATAAATAGGTAGACAACTCTTGTCAATTACATCAACTATGCAATTCCTTGTATTTTGCCTCTTAGATCATAATGATCAAGTGTGTGCACATCCGAATTAAAATGATCTAAGTTAAGTCATACCTAGCACTCCATATATTCAAAAGAAAAACATTGTCCTTGTGTGTGCACAACAAAACAACATTGTTCAGTCTATTTATAAGCATTGAATGTGATAAAATAACATCTTAAATATTTAATACTTGCCTTGTGTATGCACAACAAACTCATATTAAATATTTAATACTCTATTGTTTTACCATGCTAGAAGGCGACGTTCGATATTCCAAATATCTTTGAACGTTACAACTTAATATAATTATATTTGAGGAGTTTGTTATTAATTTGTCTCATCATATTTAGCGCGCATGCACATATATATATAAAATACGCGTCATATTAATGAACATGCGTAATATAATATATATATATATATATATATATATATATATATATATGGGGGAATGATCCATAGCATCTATTTGTTATGGATCAAAAAGTGGCATATAACATCTTAACCATCCGTTTGTTAAATAAATGGCTGAGATTTAATTTAGGAACACGTTGTCCGCTAGACTTACTAGCGGACGCATTAAGTAAAATTTCTGGACACAAATAACACCGTCCCTTTAGCTCACCCAACTCTTCCCCCATCTCTTTACGGTCCCTTTAGGCCTTAGCTCACCTACGTTTGCACCATCTCCTTCTCTTGCCAGATCTGTGTCACCTACGTGTCACTCATCTGAGTATCTCTTTACATCATCACTATTCTAAGAAATTTTATTATGTTAACATTTATATAATGCAGTAAATAAAACCATAATAAAATCATTCATTTATTTAATCAAATATAATATCAAAATGTTAAGCAATTATTTCAAATAATTGGCCTCTAGGGCATAAACTCTAACATGCGGTACTTCGCATAAATAGGTTATTCCAACAGAATAATAAGAATGGAATAACAGAAGAATTTCACCATGTATGCAATTACTTTTGCATAGATGTGTTATTCCAACATAATAAAAAAGAATGGAATAATGTAAGAATTTCACCAAGTATAGGGTATCCTGCGTGATCTGAGCTATTCCAACAAAATAATAAAGAATGGAATAATGTAAGTTCTCTTCATGAATAAGAAAGAAAGAATACCCACTTACAGTACAACAAATAATATCCCTACTTTAGAAGAAAAACTGGATATTGGAGTAGTGAAGTAGCGAATACTTTTTTTTTCTCTCTATAGTTTCTCTCTCTAGAGTTTCAAAGAATTCAGTAAGAAATAATGAAGGAATGAGCTTATTTATAGGAGAATGGAATCGAATAAGTAACTAATTCATGAACGGTCCAGATTGATTTACTTTTTAAACCTAGACGGTCCATATTGATTTACTATTAAAACTTAAAGCAACTCATCCATACCGATTTACTATTAAAACTTTAAACCAACGATCCATATTGATTTACTATTATAACTTTCACCAAATGTCCATATTGATTTACTATTATATCTTCAACCAACTATTCGAAAAATTAGCACATCTCCTCATGGAATAATATTGTACCCAAAAATGATTTGGACCGAAAAGAAATATATCTTACGGGTGAATAGTACCCCGTGAATAATAACTCGTGAATAGTAAATCATGAATAATAACTCATAAATAGTAACTCGTGAATAGTAACTCGTGAATAGTAACTCATGAATAGTACTCCAACACGAAAAATGCCCCGAATACCCGATTGAACAATATAACCTCCAAACATCAATTATTATCGAAACAAATGTCAATTTTCACTAACACAAATAATTCCAACACAATGGAACTATAAAATTCATCTTTAATCAACACAAACTTATTCAACATTAATATTATAATTTACAATATTTAACAACCAAAATCGCTCCTCAGAAAGAGGGGCTTTTCGATAAGGATTTCTCCTTATTAAGCGGCAATTATTAGGTGACCAAACCTCTCATTGATGTAACTTCTAGACATTGCTAATATTGCAAATAATAATATGAATAACTTTGTCGTCTCAATTATTGATTTAATAATATAACATATTATGCAGATGATACTGTAACAATAATTGAATCAATAATATGAGAGATATGATGCAGCAATTACAATAGCAATAATTGAGTATAACGGAGTGACTTCTCATGTAAGCATCAATAATCAATATCGTATTTACTTATGCAATCACGCCAGACATCAGATTTTTTACTAACGGGTAGTTCAACAGTTTTAACGGTAACACCTCACCAAGTTATTTTTATAGAAAGATAATTTTGTCATTTTCTAACTACGACAATACTTCCGTTGTGGGGTCCACCAATGATTGTGCCGTCGAACAATATTCCCTGTTAAAACGAATATTCCCCGACCAATCAAATATTATATAACCACTTGCTTACTTTGCAAAATTTATAAATACTATCCACAACTATAACATTATATCAAATCCACACCATAATATTTATAAAATTATTTCGAGAAAATTAAATATTTATTCATAAAATCTGGGGTCTCACAATCTCCCCTCCTTATGGAATTTCTCCCTCGAAATTTATGTACGTACCTGGTATGCTGAAGAGGTGAGGGTATCTTGACTTTATTTCAGATTCTAACTCTTGAGGTATAACCTTTGAGTGTCGAATATAATCCTTCTTATCCAAGATTTTAACACGTATCTCCTCATACGTTAAATCATCCGCTATCTCGTCCGGTTCTAAATTAATAATGTGGTCCGAGTCGTCCCCATATTTACGTAACATCGATACGTAAAAAAAACGTTCTGAACACGCAACATACTTGGTGGTAAAATGAGTCTATAGGCCACAGTTCCTACTCGATCGAGGATTTCAAATGGGCCAATTAAATCGAGGGTTGAGATTTCCCCTCTTCATCGATTCTTGTTTCTAGAATAATGCCATCTTGAATCTTCTTCTTCACATTCATCAGCTCTGAATATGTAGCTTGAGCAGCTTTAACTTTATCAATGAAAGTTTATTCTTATCGAGTATTCGTTATCTTCACGTGGGTCCCTAAAGTCTTTAACTCTATCTCTATCATTTGTAAGTTATACGAAATGGGTCTTTATGTTAACAACATCACACTCGTAAACGCATATGATCTTCTACTCAACGTGTCAGCTACCACGTTCGCTCTTCCACGATGATATTGAATGGTACGATCGTAATCTTCAACAACTCGAGCCAACATCTTTGGCACATTACACGTTCGTTTTGGGTGAAGAAAATATTTGAGGGTTTTAGAAATGGGTTTTGTACTGGGGTCAATACAAAATTCAATTTTACGCTCTAGGGTAGGCTAAGAAGTCTTCAAGAATACGTCAAGAAATTTATTAACAATAGAAATATCATTCAAAATGGTGACCCTCATCCAAGACTTGGATAACACGTCACATTGATACCTATCAACTTGCCATCGTCATTCACGATGTCGCCTACAGAAAGTCTGACTTCGGTGCATTCCACGCAAGGAAGTTAACAACGAAAGGATCGGGGCTCTTTACTTATGACTTGATATGACAATGATTGGTTTGGTTGCTTAAATTTGCATAATAGGTTGGTTAGGAATATGAAAGCTAACAACCTTACAAAAAGCTTGATGAGTAGTTAACCAATCGATTCCTAAAATCACATCAAAGGCAAGTGTTTTCAAAGAGATAAGATCGATAAGTAATGTGAAAGTGTCAATTTGAATCAACAAGATTTATAAACAGTGGAGGTAACGAAGGTTTCTACTATCGAAGTTTTAACCAATAAGTCAAAAGTCTAATTCCTCCGAAGTCAAATTTAAATGTTGAGCGCAAGCAAGGGAGATAAAAGAATAGGTAGAACCGGTACGAATAAGGTATAGATTTCGCAAGAGCTTATGATTAACTTACCCGTAATAACCTCGTTCGGGTTCCTTGATAAACGCTTTCACTTAAACTCTAAAGCTTTGTTTTGTCCTCAGATCCGCCAACCGCTCCAAATTGGACTTGACTTCACTATACGACAAAATCGAGCTAAATGACCTTCTTTCTTGAAATTTCCACTTCTATTATCTTGGCCATGATTACCAATCAAGTGGTTACCATTCTTAGCATGATAATTTCCCCGATGGTTATCATTGTTCATGGGCCGCTTTCCACCCCAGATGATTATTATCGTGTTATTAATTGTTACCTTTTGGTCGAAATGACTCAATCGGCCTCATGTGCTTCATTGTTTATCTCAAAGATTTTCATATGCCATTTTCAAACATCGTCACAAAACAAGGGTTAATTAACATATCACATATTATCCCTAAACTATGACCGACCAATTAAATACCAAATAAACTTAGGTAGGTCATACTAGCGAAGGAATTCCCCTGTCTCTCCTCTCCTAGTTCTTGTCTCACATCTCACCCGGGATCATATTCCTAAGCTTTGATACCAACCTGACGCCCCAAAACAGTATACATCACCCATCTTGAGTCGCCGATACAAGGTAATCAATACAAATACAACTTAATTATACAACAATGTATAAAATACGATAAAACATAAAACATGAGTTTTAATACAAATATTGTCATCTAGACAATATCCACACTCAATGGAGTCCTCATTACATTTATTATCACACTATTTCAATATTGCAAATAATAATATGAATAACTTTGTCGTTTCAATTATTGATTTAATAATATAATATATTATGATGATAATCAGTAACAATAATTGAATCAATAATATGAGAGATATGATGCAAAGAATTACAAAGAGTAATAATTGAGTATAACGGTGACTTCTCACGTAAGCATCAATAATCAATACCGTAAGTGTTATTATGCAACCACGCCAGACATCGCATTTTTACTACCGGGTAGTTCAATAGTTTTAACTTTCAGAACACATCCATTTATTATTTTTATAGAAAGATAATTTTGTCGCTTTCTAACTACGACAATACTTCCGCTAGGGGTCCACTAATGATTGTGCTATCGCATAATATTCCCTCGTTAAAACGAATATTCTCAATTAATCGAATATTATATAACCACTTGCTTACTTTGCAAAATTTATAAATACTATCCACAATATAACATTATATCAAATCCACACCATAATATTCACAAAATTATTTCGAGAAAATTAAATATTTATTCATAAAATCTGGGGTCTCACATTTTAGCTCTTGTTGTATAATTAAGTTTGTATTTGTATTCAGTACTATGTATTTGGCGACCCAAGATGGATGATGTATACCTATTTTGGGGCGTCACACTATATCTAATTTATCTTGGACTCTACATGCAAATTAAAGGATAAATATCATTTTTATGGATTTGGATTCTCTTGATTACATATTTCTTCCAATTTTATTCAATACACCACATTTTTATAGTTATGAATATTATAACTGAAATCGAGGTCAACTAATTTATTTTATTGAATAGCATGATTATTTCAAAAATAAAAGTAATTCGACATTTTTTCACCATTTGATGAACTTGTTGATTTTTCATCAAAATTTCAATGGATGAAAATTCTTTTAGACTTTTAACGGTTAAAATATTTATTCAGATTCTAAAATTTTGTATGATTGGTCATAATATCATCAACTAACTATTAACATATTTTGATCATTATTAACAAAATTATTAAAATTAAATAATTGATGTATTGGAGAAATTTTAAGAAATGTGTAATGGACAGTAGCCAAATTCCCTTTTTACTCAACAAATGTGTCATATTATGGAGAGCAAAAATCAGATTTGATTCCTAGGTTCTTGAGAAGAAAAAGGAAGATATAAAAGTTAACTTGATTTCGTGTGGATTATCAATAAAGGACGGATGTTTCTACGTTTTGCGAACACCCGATACGAAGATCTTCTCCATCTAACCTGGGGTGAAGGTAAATGCACTGAATTTATAGTTAAATATGTATCTACATAAGAGTTTTTAATGTAAACTTGGTTTTACTAGAAAAATAATTTTGTTTTGCACATCTTTATGGCAAAAAATATTTCTTCAATAACTACACCAGGTGGTTGTTCTCTTGAACACCACACTGACAAATAATTATAAATAAAATAAATTAAAATATTTCAAGACTTAAAACAACATCAAAGATTTAAAAAAAATAACTTGACAATAATTTATATAACAAGTATCTTATAAGTTAATACAAATCCAACAACACATTTAATATTTTAATATTTATATGATACTTCAAAAGTGGTGCACCACTGGTTTATGCATTCACCACCAGTTCAAACAGGAAATACCGGTATTACACTGTAACGCTGTCAATTTATTTATTTTTGCACCAAAATCACATCAATCAAATTATGGTTCAGTTAAATACCGATCGTTTTGATTCGATTTGATCGATTTCAGTTTAGTTTCGGTTTAAACTGTCATTCTTAGTTCAAACCTCAGGCTTGAACAAGCCGATCTTGACCTCTTGCTTGAACAAGCTGATTCAGGCCTTAGGCCTGAACAAGTTGGTCCAACCACCAATTTAGGCTGAATTAGTCTCAGTGTTGGGCCATTTTAAGCTGGACTTTAGCGATTCAAACTTAGGCCTATTTTAGACCCTGAGATCATGCCCACTCCAATCTGACATAATCAATCTTTTCTCGGGCCGGTCTGATCAAGATGAACGGGCTTTGGGCCTTTGTGCATGCCTAATTATTTGACAATAGCCTCCTGTCTCCATATAAAAAAAAGGAGAAAATAGGGGTGGTAAAGAGTCGGGTCGGGTACACTACGCGCAACCGTACCCAAAATTGAATAGCTGCCCTCTCCTCTCTTTTCCCCCAATAAAATCGCTAAAACTCCAAATCATACTGTTTTAGTCTCTCACATCCTCCTCGCATCTCGAGCTGGTTGGCGAGACTAAGCTTCATCAGGTCTACTATTTACTACTATAATTTTTACCCCTTTCGATAATGGGTTATTCAATATTTCGATTATTCAGTATTGTCTTTTAGAACACGAAGAATGCAATTTTGTGTTTATTTCTGTCTCCGTTGTATTTATCTGTTACCCCTATTGTAATTGGTTGAATACCATATGTTCAAATTTAGATGCATTTGTTTGTGTAATTTGGTTAACAAGTGAAAGATTTATTATGATTTTATTGTTGCAAATTTCACAATGATTGGTGTTGTAACTTGTAATTTATTTAGGTTTTTCTATCAATAAACAGATTTTCAATTTTATAATTTTCCCCTATTTCTATCAATAAAACAGGTTTTTACATGGGTCTTGATAGCACCCAAGATTTAGTTTAGGATTTGATATATGTGAATTGATTAGTTAGAATTAGTTAGAAGTCTGGATGTTTATTCTTTATACTGAAATTTTAGTTGTTGTGTCTAATTGTTTTATTTTGATTACTGTTGATATATTTTATATATAAATGTTATAAACAAAATGAGAGAAAACATGAAGCTTCTTAATGAAATTTTGTAGTTGTTAGAATATTTATGTTGATATCTTTGCTTTGTGTTGAATGTTTGCCTGGTATACTGTTCTAATTGATGTTTGAGCTTGGTTTGAATAGTTTTTTCTCAACAAATAAATGAAGCTTTCCAATACTTGAGGACATCTTGAACCAAATCTAACTATATTTCTGAGACTATTTCTTCCTTGTTGGAAGCTGATTACCCTGAAGGAGTCGGGAGAAGTGGAACAAGATTTTTCGTTGTTTTTGGTGGACCTTATAGCATGAGAGGAATCGAAAGTATTTCGAGTATAAGGAGAATATGCTTCTTCATGTTAGCTTCTTGCTTTTAATTTTACTGCTTTTTTGGGTAAACAAAGTCTATCCTGGATCTCTCCTCTTTTTATGGACTTTTTTGGAGAGTTTAGCTGCGGACTCGGTGTGAATGTTGTTTTTTTTTTTTTTTTTGCTGTACGTGGTCTTTTTTTGGTACTTTTTTTTACTTTGCAAGTACTGAGATGTTGCCCGTTTTGGCTTCAATTTTGAATAAAACTTTTAGTTATCAAAAATAAAATGAGCTCCAAGTTTGAAGCTTACGATGATGAATGTTTTGTTTTCAGGAGTGAAAGGACAACTGTTAAAATGTTGGTGAAAGGTAGGAAAGTTGCTGGTAGGGGAGAGGCAACAACTGCGCAGTATGCTTTTGGCCAACTTGAAGATGATACAATTATTAAACATAGGCTTCTCACCAGCATAAACAACTACAAGGTGAACCTCCGCTGAAAAAACTTCAGAAGAAGTTTACCTCATTTGCTCTTGAGATTGAAAAAGATGCAGATAACTACAATGACTGTGAAAGACTTGCGAAAGCTTTATTACAGGAATTGACAACTTTTGAACTTCCACTGCTCAAGAGCAAAGCCGTTATTGATGCAAATCTTACAGAAAAGGAGAACTTCAACGAGTTGAAAGGCGAGATAAATAGGCAAATAATACAGACAGAGGATGATATAGAAGACCTGAAGAAAAAACTTGAAGAGAGCAAGGTGGAAAGGCAGCACAAGGAGGAGTGCGAGACAATCAGGAAGTTAATTGCTATGCAACCACCAAGATCAGAGACACAGAAAGTCCTTACGGAGTTAGAAAAAGAAATTGCTTTGTTGGAGGCAGAGAACATTTCTGGTTCAAGGACACTAGAACTTCGCAAGAAACAATTCGCTCTTTTGTTGCATGTGGTATGTATCAATAGTTTAAAAAATCTCTGCTGTTCTTTGACCTCTTATGTGTATGGTGTTGTTACCCAAAAATGTCTTCATTGCTTCCACCTCATATTAAATAGCTGATAAGAAATTGCATAAAAACATAAGTAACCAATAGATCCGACGTCTAGCTAGAGTATGCTTTGCATGTCTTGTTTTGCATTAAAGTACTTACATAAGGAGCACAGTTTTCCACAATCTGCTTTCCTTGCCATGTCAGTCTAGGATATTTGTTTTTAACCTTTTATTGTTGTCCAACTGATTATTTTCTTCTTCCATTTCTGTATGAATATCATACTAATTTTGCTACACTGTTAGTATCTACTATTTAGCCACTCTTAGGTTATATGCAGACTTTCAGATTATGTATTCTGGGTTATAACTGATGTTAATGCCAGTTATCTCTCTGTGATGCACCTATTAAATTTCTAGTCACCTACTTTCATATTGTTTATGACTTTATTCTTTATTAAGAATATCTGTAGTTGTTCATATTGTTACTTGCGAAACCTAGAATCCATGATGACTTTGTTCCAAAAACTAAAAAAACCTCTCTCTCCTCCATGTCAAACATCAGCATTAAGTATCATCTTAGCTAAGATTATATGAACTTAGATCCACATTTATGGGCTTTATTAGAAATTTCTGTTGAAACCAATGAATCCATAGCAGCTATATTTTGCCTTTTGTCTTGAGGGGGAAAGGATTACTTAATTGTCACATTGCCTCAAGTTTTTGTTAGGAATTCAGAAAGATCTTTCGTTCTTTGTCAAGATTTTCTGGAAATGCTTTCAAGTGTTGATAATGGCTTATCAAACTCTAAAATAGCTTTGTTAGCTGCTATGTGGTAGTTGGATCACTAATGACTTCACATATTAATAGTGGTGATCCATTAATAAAGTACTAAATACAATTCTCCAAACAGAGTCAAAATAATTAAAACTTAAAATTCGAATCAACCTAGATGATCAAAGGCAACTCTCTCATCACACTAGCCCTGAATCACCCCTGCCAGAAGAAAAACACAGTATGAGCCAATTACCCAGTACGGATACAGATATACAAAAGATATACAATTGATATACGAAATCAACTGAGACAAAATACTGAACAAAACCTCAAGTGTATATACTGACAAAATATAATCTCCAATGATCTGAATGAAATATATCTGAATCAACAGAATTGACGAAACCAATAGAAGAGTAAAGAAATAACAAACTGAAGTAACTAACTCAATGAATTGAACTGAACAGAAACAAACAAAACTAATACAATGAAATAATAGGCTGAATCAAATGGTTGAGTTTAATTTCATACCAAGTGAGCTCAGAAATATACATTGCCACACAGGCAAGTCAAAACAATGCCACACATGCAAGTCAAAATAATGCCACACAAGCAAGTCAAATGATGCCACACATGCAAGTCAAATGATGCCACACAGGCAAATCACACATTGAACCGCGAATCCAAATGTATGCAAATCGGATAGGTGTGTTTGGCACAACATCACAAATCCGCAGAACAGAAAACTAGGGTTAACTCATACGCCTCCCACAACAAAACACCACATGGCCCACTTCCTCTGGAGCTCAAAACGGAGACGTCGTGGACTAATCACACCGCCACGGAAAGTGTTATGCCTCTCGTGCAAAGACGACATGCCTGTGGTACCCCCACAGGTGGTTATAGCTCAGGTATACCCTACGGTATATTCTAACAAAAATACTATGTCACAACACATGCGACATAATACCAACAAAAGGATTCTATATGTACATGTTGAACCAAATCAAATTATAGTCACAAGGTCTCAAAAAGAAGGTAGCAACATGTACCGCTTTACAATTATCAAAAATAAATATTAAACATGATATCCTAATTCAAAGAGTACAAATACGAGTCATGTGTATCAACTCCAAAATGAAACTAATATATTTATTTTACATGAAACAATTATGTGAAATCATAACATAATTCGAAATAAGGAAACAAACGAACAAATCAAATTTAACAAAAGTATCGCTGAAAGAGTACGGAATCCGTACCTTAATATAGTACCAAAATAATTCCCCGTAGCCAAATATCACTCGTTAGACTCCCTCAATCCGATCTAATTATCAAAATAAATATAATATAATTAATTAAATTATGAACTTATACGATTATATTTTCATAAATTCAATAATTTAATATACTATATTCAAGCTTGTAATCAAAAGATACATTTTAATTATAATGACAATATTATAATTTTTATTGTATCACTTTCCCTTTTTTTAAATTTCTCAGAATCTTATATATATATATATATATATATATATATATATATCAAATCTAAATGATATATATATAAGAATCAAGTATATATATTTATACATAACAAATATCAAGATAAACGTATATATATAAAACTAATCAGTAGCAGGTTATATATATATATAACTCTAGTATTAGATCATGTATATATATAAAATAAAATCTACAAAGTTTATATATATATATAACCGTAATGTCGTAAGTTTATAATTAATTTTCTTAGTTCATATATATCATATATCCCAATTGTAAATCAAAATTTCATTAACAAATTCAATTAATCAAGTGACATAATCTATTTTAAAATAGATTGCAATCACAACAAGAAAATATATTGCAATTATAGTAGCAAAATAATTATTTTGTATTAAAAAATAATCCAATAATTACCTTTGGGAAGAAGAATATATGGTGAATAAAGTTTAAGATCTTGCTCCCAAACCCTTTTTAATTCCAGCCACGTTCACTCGTTCTCCTCGTTCTTCTTCTGCCTCTTCTTCGTTTCTCGCTACGTTAGAAACCTTCTTTAGTCGATTATGTCAGTATATGTATTAGGAAGGAATTTAACCTAATGTATTACTCCTATTCCAATTTGGTTTTTAAACTCATCACCTTAATTTGGGCTCAAATAATTTAACAAGCCCAAACTTAAATATTTTAAAAAAATAGTTTGACCCAATTAGTATAAATGCCCAAATTAATGTAATCACATGCTTATTATAGTCCACACAAATTAAATACAAATTGACCCAAACTGCCAAACATAAGAAAAACCCAATTAAAATGTCATTTATTTTATTTTAATTATTATTATTTTTTCGGTATTACATTACCTACCCCTTAAAAAGAATTCCGTCCCCGGAATCAAAAGAATGAACATAACTAATTATCAAAAAGATGCGGATACTCCGCTCGAATAGACTCCTCTATCTCCCAAGTAGCTTCCCGCTCCGAATGATTTTAACACAAGACTTTAACAAAAGGAATTATCTTCCTCAATTTTAATTTAATAAGTTATTTAATTATCTACTAAAAAAATTTAATTTTCCAAACAAAACAAGGAAGAAAGAGGGAAACAAAAAGAACAGCAAGTACAATAGCTGAGCTTTGGTTTTATAGAATAATTTTTCCTTGCTTGCTACGAAATATGAAGACGAAGTTTTTCCTTGCTTGCTACGAAATAACATTTAATAACCAAAAATATAGAGAAAGAAGACGAAGTTTGTGATCATGTGCGGTGTGCATCATAGTTGTTAAGGCGTCACCTAGGCGACGCCAAGTCGTCTAGTCAGTATAAGACGTGCAAGGCGAGTGCGCGACTTGGTGTATGGCCGGAAGGTGAGCGATTGGAAAACAAAGGCGTCGCCTTGATCGATTCGGCGTCGACTTCGACTACTTGCCGACAGATCGACCGACTTGTCGACTTCAGGTATGGATCAACCCACTGAGTTAAAAAAAGAGAAAAGAAAACGACGTCGCTGGGAACTTCTGGGCGAACCCTAGTTGAAGTGTCGAGCTGATTCAGTAGAAGAGAAGAATATTGAGCTTTGCAGTAGAAGAGGAGTACTGCGATTGTCGACTCGACTGAGAGAGAGAGAGAGAGAGAGAGAGTACCTCTTCGAGACTTCGACTCGACTGTCGACTCCGAAGTCCTTCTGGCGAGGCTGCGCTACTCCGATCGGCACCTTCGACAGGTATAGCTTGATTATTTCTTCTTTTTCCCCTCTCTTTCTTCCCGATTGGCAGTTTGGCAGTCGGCAGTCGTGACTCGACTTTGCTTCATTTTTTTTAACCTCTTTCTACTGTGCCGAGTGTTATATAGCCAGACTCGAGTTTGTTTTCTGTTTAGTTTTTTTTCCCCTTATCTGACTGCTTGTTATGTGTGTGTGTGTATATATATATATATTATAAACTTATTACTTATCCTTTTGATTGTTATATATTACTCCTTTATGTTTATGCTGACAACAATTTGTTTACTGTATAGTTTTTTTTTTCCTTATCTGACTGCTTGTTATCATGTTATGTATATATATATTATATAAACTTATTAGTTATTACTGATCCTTTTGATTGTTATATATTACTCCTTTATGTTTATGTTGACAGCAGTGGTTATATATAAATTTATATATAACAACTAATGTTACATTCATCAAACATACAATGTGTCTTATATTTTTTATTTGGTTGTATTGTGTAGAAAGTAAAATGGTGGAAAGTTCGGGGGCCGATAATTATGATATAACGAAGGACCCTAAAAAAAGCTAAATCGAACGATCCAAGTTGGAAATATGGATATTGACCGGATTTAAGTAATAAGGATGTTGTGCAATGTATACTTTGCGGGAAGAAATGTCATTCGGGCATCAAAAGTCTCAAGCAACATCTAGCTGGAAATTTTGGAAATACACGAGGCTTTGAATAGTAAAAAGAGGAACAAGTCAGTTTAGCTAGATTATGATGATAATGATGTAGTAGAAGTGCAAGAAGAACAATCATCTGCTTGTCCAACCATGGCTTCCAATGCTTCTTCTAACACTTTCCCAACCAATGCTTCTTCTAACATTTTCCCATGTTTTGGGATGGCTTTTAAAAGGAAGAAATCTGTATTTCAATTCCAAAAGCCACAACCAAAAGTTCCAACAAAGACCATTGAAGCACTTCTAAGGAAGACTTCCGAAGAAGTTGTAGAGGAGAGGCATAGCAAGTGTTTGAGCCAAACGAGTATTGAAAATCATTTGAGGACACCGGAGGAAAATGAGAGAGTCCAAATGCACGTTGCCGACCTTTTCTACGAATGTGGCATACCATTCAATTATGCAAATTCAAGGAGATTTGAAGTAATGGTCGAGTCCATAGGGCAATATGGGCCGGGTTTCAAGCCTCCAACGTATCATGAGTTGAGGGTTCCTTTACTTGAGAAGGCAAAGATGAAATTCAATGAGTTAAAGAAGAAACATTAAGTTGCTTGGAAGGAATATGGTTGCACACTCATGTCGGATGGTTGGACAGATAAGAGGGGAAACCACTTATTGAATTTCCTTGTTAATAGTCCGGGGGGGACTTATTTCATGGGTTCTGTTGATGCCTCCAGACGGTCGCAAGATGCCACAATATTGACAAATCTACTTGATAGCAAGATTGAGGGAATTGGCCCCGAGTATGTTGTTCAGGTGGTCACGGACAATGCCTCTATTTACAAGGAAGCGGGGCATATACTAATGGAGAGGAGGCTTACACTGTTTTGGACACCTTGTGCAGCTCACTGTCTTGACCTTATGCTAGAGGACATAGGTAAGTTGAAGCAATTCCAACCCACAATCACAAATGCAAGAAGAATCACAACATTTATTTATAGGCATGGTCGTCTTTTTAAAATGCGATGAGGGAAAAAACAAATGGGAGGGATCTTTTGAGACCCGCAGTTACTAGATTTGCTACAACTTTCCTCACCTTGTAGAGCTTGTACAAGCATAAAGATGCATCGAGGCATTTGTTCATAAGCGAGGATTGGTCAAAATCAAAGTTGCTTTGCCATCAAGCGGGAAGAAAGTATGTGATACTGTTATTTCAACAACATTTTGGCATCATGTTAAGGATTGCATTAGGGCGTCATAGCCACTTCTGATAGTCTTGAGGATTGTTGATAGTCATTCACTACTAATACTAACTATTTTTTATATAATTAAAATTTTATCATTAATATTATTTTTTGTTTTATTTATTTTAGATTCATACGAAGAAGATGAATAGATTGGAACACAAACGATTGGGTGACTTGGTGTATGTCCAATACAATCGAAAAAGTTCCAAAAGAGGCGTGAACTTGGAAATAATTTTGATCCATTAGCCATTGATGACTTTGAATGGGGTAATGAATGGATCAATAATGAGGCCGGTGTTGTTCATTTCGGGAAAGATCTTACATGGAATGATGTGGATCGAGCAACCGGTGCATCCAACACGTTTAAGGGTCGCAATCTTTCAAGGAGGGTTCATGGCTAATACTAGTGATAATCTCATGACGTACTCTCGACGTTGTGGTGGTTCAACTTCAAGAGAATCAAGATTGACGGATTCTGACTCCGATAATGAAGTTGATGAAGAAGAGAGAATTTCAAATGATGATGAAGATGTGGAGGATGATTTTGGAGAAATACCACCTACGCCTTTGAATGAGAGTAGTTCTCGTGGAAGAGATAGAGATGACATTTTCCTTGATGATTTTGCTTGAACGATGTTTCTAGACTAGTGTAGAGAGTCTAAACATTATTTTGGTTTGTTATGTGGTGTTTTATTAGTTATTAAACTACATATTTGTGATGGTTGGTTGCAACTTTATTTTCTATGTTGTGTTTGTTGAATTCTTCATTTCTTTTACTAATTTTTATTATGTCAAGTGTTTTGTTTTTGGATTGTTATGGCTAAGTATTTACATAACTATGTCTTTAATGTTATTCCATAGTGTTATGTTTTGAGTTTTAATATATATGTGAAATTTTATTGTCAAAATACTTGTAAAGTAAAATAAATAATATATAAATTGCACGTTATAAAAGACTTATCGCCATATGGACGCCATGACGGTCGCCTAGGCGCCTTGGCAGTCGGCTACCTCCATGACTCGTCGTGGCGCCGTGACAACTATGGTGTACATGCATAGTTGCATATATGGGTGCATATGATTGTAATGATTCTTAGCTTTTAACCACTCAATTTTCTAACCTCTTCACAAAATACAGGTGTGTGCATGTCCGTTCTTCTCTACCAATTAATTTCAGACATCATTCATTCCATATGTAGATATCCTGATAAAGTTTCTAGTGACGACTCTCTTCAATCCTTGTGCATGCAACACTCTTTTCTCCTGATCTTTTATATAAGCTTTTTTGTGAACTTCCATAAATCACATCAAAAAATGCTAATGATATGAATAGAGAAAGGAACAAAGAGCATGTTTCTCTCCCTTCTTCACTTTTGTGTGTGCGTTTGTGAGAGAGAGAGTAGGAAGGAAAGGAGAAGAGTTTTTTTCGTATATGTGCTTTGGTTTGTGAATGTCAGTATTCTAAAAATCCCTGCCTAGGCGCTAGACAGTCTTCTATCGCATTGATTTGGCTAGGCGCCTAGGCCCCCGTTTAGGCAGAATCAAACTTCTACTTTGAAACTTTACAATACTTAAAATGAATTTATTAATCCTTAAAAGATTGCTTTTTTGGTAATATTTCATGTAAAATTTTAAAAAATTACATACTCTATATGTTTTGTATAGTATAATAAGTATATACAATAGAAAAATAAATAAATGAGATTGCCTAAGAAAATGTATAATTTGCTTAGGAAAACGCCTAGGCACCGCCTAGCAACCCAGGTGCTAGGCGCCCCCTCCACTACCTAGGTTTGCCTAACGATTTTTAGAATATTGGTAAATGCCTTACCCTTTTCCATTATAACTTCGTAAGGGTGACTTATTCTAAATCATACTGATTGCAAGTTCCTAATAACTTTACTTGTGAGGGGCTACATTGTGGTCTTACAAAGAACTCCCAAAATAGGAGGATTATTGTTGGCTAGTTGGTTATTTGGGTGGATTAAAGAAAAGGCAGCCGTCTTAGAATCATGGTTTGTAATTTTTCTTTGATTTTAGTTAGAAGTTGCGATTGTAAGTTTCACTATTCTAAAAATTCTCGTCTAGGTGCTAGGCGGGTCCGCCTCGATATGGCTAGGCGCCTAGGTCCCACTTAGTTATAATTAAATCTCTACTCCATCGATTTAATAAAGATTTTGAAGCTCTATAATACTTGAAATGAATTTGTTAAGCCTTAAAAGTTTACTTTTTTTGTAATTTTTTTATTAATTTTATTTTATGTTTTTTACATGTTTTGCATAGTATAACAAGTATATACAATAGAAAAATAACGAAATGAGACTACCTAAGAAAATGCTCGATCTGCTGGAGGAAAACGCCTAGGCGCTAGAGCCCCATCTGCCGCCTAGGTCTGCTTAGCAATTTTTAGATAACTGGTATATTCTGGAAATACTTCTCCTATAATTGCTCTTTACCTCCTCTCTAGCTTAGGTATTTGTCCCTGTATATGCCCTACATGTCATTCAAATTTTCTCCCTAAATTCATTGTTTTTCTTGTCCTCCCCCTTTTTTTGGCTATTCTTTTAGTTTGTCTTTTCTTTAGTTATAGCCCATTCTAGTAATATAAGAATGCTTAGACAGAAAGAATCTTATTCTCTATAATGAAGACCTACTTCCTTTGGCTTCTAATGAACTAAATAACTTCTTTCAAATCTTTTTTCATTGCTACAAGCATGTGGCTATTTAAGTTTGATTACTTATATCTTGTGTTACACGGACACAGATGGAGTTTCCGGTTGGACAATATTTGAAGAGTCCGACACGGGTACTATTCAATTTTGCCAATTTCTTACACTAAAATTAAGTGTCCAATACCCATATCCTTGTCCGAGTGTCAAGTGTCGGTCGAAAACGGATACTTTAAGGCAAAGTGAAGAGTCCGTGTAACATAGCTTATATCTCACTTTCTTGAATGAAAATTATTTATAATTTTTGGCTAAAGAAATCTCATTAATTATGGACCAAGGAAGGCATTTTAAAGGTTCGTACATATCATAATATTTCATCACATATTGATCTTGAACAATTGCAGTACTTCAAAATTTTGTGTCATCTAAAATCTTCTAACGTGATCAACATTATTTGAAAGGGTAATTGCTATAATTTTGTTTCTTGTCTGGATATGCCACCATTTGCTCTGATAATTGCTCCCAAATTTCGTTAATGACCGAGTAATTTGCACCCTCAAATGCCCATACAAACATTAGGGAGCTGCTCATTCATGCTTTGATGTGGTGGCTAAAACCGAGTATTATACTATTTCTATTAATTTTCAACTTGATTCGATACTCAAACTTCCTCCTCAGGTGGACGAGTTACAGAACACCATAGAGGAAGAGCCAAGGAGTTTGATCGAGGATATGAGGAATGCAATGGATGAGCATAAGAACGGGGTGGAGGATGCTAGTGGTGCTTCAGAAGCCATGGCTGTTGACTAGCAAGTAGGTTGCTGCGTGCCTATAAATTTTAAGAGCAGTTCTTCTAAACTTTTAACTGCTTTACGTTTGAGCTTTTTTTGATGTTCAGGACTGTGTTATAGTAGTCTGGTCTTATTAGGTTAAACATCGGTGAAACTGTAAATTGTTGTCTGACATCAGTTTCTTTTTTCCTTGTTTTGTGGCAGAAAAAGAAAAGAAGAGCAGCTCTTGTAGTCAATGACGCATGTACTATTTCTTGGGTCGTTTTTGGAAAGTTGTATGAATACTTTTTTTAATCATAAATTCATTGTTTTTTCTTCTACATTTCATGTGGTAAAATGCTGAACAGTTTATTGTTAGACATCTCATATCATTATGAGTGGTGTTATATATGACGAAATATTTATGTCCATATTAGATACCGTGGATTCATGAGATAGGAGGTACCAAGGAAGAGATTCATGTATTATTGTTCTATTTTATCCTTTTCAATTCCACATTAGTCGCAATCAACATTTGACATGAAATTAGTCGACATGTAAATCAATTTCATATCATTATAATAGTCATTTTGTATACGAGATGCTTTTCCAACATCAGCCATGCCCCATGAATCTTGGAAAGGATTCTGTAGTTGGCATGGATTAGGTTGTTGCATGCGAATACTCGAGTTCGAGAAGCTTTACATGGCAATAGTGGCATGAAGCCTGTTTGTACTAACTCTTGTATTTTGTGGTGGTTAGTTTTGCAGAGTAGGAAAAAGCTGCCAAAATCAAAATGTGTAAACTTCTCATCTAGTAGGTTTTTGCTTGGATGCTGTGGTGACCACCACCGGTTAACAACGTAGTTCTTTTTGGGATTTCGTTAATAGGTATTTTGTTATTTTATCATTTTACCTGTTTTTGGCAACAGCTAATTGTCACTAAAATCCATTCTTTGTGGGAAATATTTTAGTACTCCTGGGTAGGCCTGACAAAATATGGTTATGTGTTGGTTTTGGTTTTTAAAATATGGTTATGGTTCCATTTAACTAAAATCATATTAACCATTTTTAATATGGATTATGTGGGTTGGAACCATATGGTTATGATTAAAAATCATATTAACTATATTAACCATTTAAAGATGTTTTGACTTTTAAACAAAATTTTTAAAAAATGAAATTAATATATACTATAGATAGAGAGACGGATATAAGGGGTGAGTAGGTGGGGTGGGGTGGGGGTGGGGGTGGGAGTGGGAGGTGCGGGGTGGGGTAGGGGTGGGGGTGGGGGCGGGGTGGGGGTAAAGGGTGTATACATAATCACATAATAATTTTTTTTGGTGGGGTGGGGTGGGGTGGGGTGGGGGTGGGGGTGGAGGTGGAGTGGGGGTGGGTGGTTGAGTTTTTTGAATATGTAAATATGAGTGGAAAGAACTTTTGATTTGGATTTGGAATAAAATATAGGTCGAAACATGGTTAATTGGGTTGAAACTATATTTCTTTTTAAAAATATGGTTCTAAATTTTAACCAACCCAAATAAATAAAAACAGTTAACCAACTCATTTGATTCCAGTTAATATAGGTTGACCCAACAATTAATCAACTATATTATCATGTCTACTCCTAGGTAGGTTTTTTGGAAGAATCCGCTATATTGTTAGCCTTGCAGATATCCCAACCGCCTAAGAAGCCCCAATATCTACCTTGTCTCAACTCTCAATCAAACAGTATTTTCTCTCAAATATCATTACATGGGTGAATATATTTCTTGTGATGTCATAAAATACCGTTTATTTTATAAAATGCCACGTCCTTTGAGGAAAACAAATATTGAGTGTACCATTTTCTTTGTGAATTATGGAGAACTTAAAAAAAATAATGTACAATATAAGATGCAACATATATTGTACAAGGATTGCTTGAAAGGGAGCAGTGCATTACCAAGTACCAGAGCTAGCCCTATAAATGGATAGACTTAAAAGTTAATATAATGTCCGTGAATATATGTGCAGTGTTAGGATTATAACAAGTTATTAAAGTAAGAATAAAGTTGTATATCCTAATTTTTAAATTTTATGACATTTATTCCTTATGTTTCTTTTTATTTCTTAATAACTCATAATAATTGTCATAACTTTAATGGTTCAACTGATCATTTTAAAAATATAGCTCCGGACCCAAATGGATAACTAAAAATATTTAAAAAATTTGTATCAAAATGATGAAATAAAATAGATAAAGTGAGGGTAATTAAGTCATTTAGTGGGGTTTATTAGTATACAGAAATAATGCTACGTTTGGATGGGAGGAAGGAGAGTGAGAATGGAATGAAACATTCTTATGAAATGAAAAAAATTGTGTTTGATTGCTTTACTGGAATGTAATGAACTATTCTAATTTTTCCCAAATTTATGAATTTTATTTCTTGAGAGAGGGAATGGAGCGACTCATTTAAGCTAGAATGATAATTGATATTTTCACAAGTAAAAATTGATTGTCTCATTCCACTTGGAATGGAATGAATCATCCCACTCTCCATTCCATTTCCTCCTATATTCTATTCATTCACATATTCAATTCATTGTGAAAATATAAATTTTTACTTGTGAAAGTAACAATTCCCAAAAATAAAAGTCATCATCACTCTATATAATCTTGTGGGGTCACTAAGAATAAATTTGAATTTTTTCCTTTTTTTGGTTTATTTTTATTATTAAATTCTTAATGTGTGTAAATTGTATTTTGCTCATTCTTTTGGAGATAGAGAGAGTATTAATTTAAAGTATTTAAGTAGAATTTGTAAATCATGAAACTTGACATTAGTAGTAAATTTTCTGAAGTTTATTATACTAAGTCTCTCAGTGTATATGTTGAAAATTTTAAGATTTATTAATTTTAAAAATAATTAATTTGACCATAAAAATCAAACTATGACATTTATTATGTGACAGGTGGAGTATTTTTTTTATTTGTCGTTTGTAGATTTAAAAAAATTAATGATTTAATTTTTCATATTATTACTGCACATTAATGCTAAATTTATTTATCTTTCATCTTTTTATTAATTTTTACAATGGTAATATTAAAATTTTATATCTAATTTAACTAACTAGATAAAACTTTAATTATATTTCTTAATCTATTTAGTTCCTCTTACAACGTCAATAATAAAAAAAATAAAAATAAATAAAAACTGAGATAGTATACGAGTTATTTGTATCCTAAAAAAACTAAGATAGTGTGAGTTATTTGTATCCATATTCGATGGATATAATTAAGATGTAATTGAGATATATTTTCGTATTGGGCCAGACCGAATGGGCTCCTTCCTTGAATCGTGGTATATTTTACTTTTTGGACCGAATAGCTTGGGCCTAGTTATTTGATTATTCTATTGGGTCATTTCGGTTGGATCCGGTCAGATGGGTCATCCTTATCATTGGGCTTAGTCATTGGATCAACCCATTATGCAAATTATATCTTATCCTAGCTTTGACCGGTAATCATGACAAAAAATAACAGTTGACTGTTATCTCTGCCACTGTTTGCATGGCATTAATGAGGATGTGATTGCAATGGCCGGCGGTGGACAAAGGTGATGGTGTAGCAGGTGAATTACCGGACATGGGAGGGGGCTGTGTCAGGAGTAGTGGGTGGCACGGTAAACCGAGTTTTGGAGTGCATATGGGACAACGATCATACAAAGGAAAAGGTAACAACACTTAATCATATTATTATCTCTCTCATACACTAGACATTTTTCCTCCATTGTTAACCTTGTGATCACCTGTACTGACTCTCACGCCGGAGCTATCCCTCGACGGTCAGGCCGTCAAGCTTTGTGTGTTGACTTGTTGAACTGTGCAGGATATCGGACACGTCTTAGGTGATTGGGACGTGAGGAAAGATCTTGGCGTTAACATTGGCGCTAGAAGGAGGGCTGAGTTCTAGTGTCCTGAATATTTTCAATCACAAACTGTGTTTGTTCTACGTCGGAATCCATGGGGAAGAGTAGAACACCTACACTGAAAGACGTAGATGGTGGTCATCGGTTTATCTACACCGCTTGATATCGCTTAAAGATCATTTGAGGCCTGCAATCAGTGCTCATGCTAGCACGGCTTCCAAACGTCCATCTGAAGGTTCTCGCCCGAAGCCCGTGGGTAATGTTAAGCGAAGGCTAGTTTTCACGGCTGAGAAAGGACCTGGTCGTGGTCAGAAACGGGTAGAAGGCACACCGCCTAGAACTTGACACCGAGATGATCAAGAAGATAAAGCCTCCAAGTTGGCCAAAATGGCAGACGAAGCAGACAAGGCCATGGAGGTACTTCTGAAACAAAGACAGGATATAGCCGAGCAGATGCTTCGGATATCGGAGTTAAGGGAGGAAGCGTCTAGCTATGTTCAGTCCGAAGAGCTTGGGCACATGAGAGGAAAAGAGCCTGCCCATTCGGGTCGTGAATCTCGGGGCCAACCTCGAGAACGAAGAAGATCAAGAAGCCCTACTCCCCAAATATCGAAGAGGGCACACCACCCTGTCGGTTCTAGGGAGCAGGGTCGAAGCAGGCAGAGAGGCCGGTCCAGAGAGTATACACCCGAGAATACAAAGAAGGCACTTTGCCTTGTACATTCTCGTCACAGCGACAGAGCTCAGCGACGAAGCAGGTCCAAAAGTCACACTTCGGAGGGTCCACTGAGGGCACACTGCCCTGTGGACACTCATCGTCAGAGAAGTCCCTTGAAGGTTGGGGGTTCCATTGTTAAAGGCCGGTCCACTCAAAGGAAGAGAGAGTTACCGGAAAAAGAAACATCCTCTCAGCCAGAAGGAGTGGAGTATCTGGTCAAAGAACTGAAGGAACTTCGGAAGCAGCTTGCCGAAGTCCAACAAACAAAGGATACTTTGGGAAAGAAGGCATCTCCTTTTTCCGCGGAGATCCTTAATGAGAAAGCTGACCCCACCAAGAAGTTGCCCCACATGGAAAGCTATGATGAATCGGGGGATCCTTATGACCACAGTCAGGCGTTCGACCGACTGATGGATTATTATGACTTTAGCGATGCTGCTAAGTGTCATACCTTTGTTACAACGCTTCGTAAAGACGCCAGGCAGTGGATGGGGACGTTGCCTTTGGATTCAGTCTCGTCATGGGCGGATTTGTGCAGTAAGTTCCATGCTCGTTTTGGGAGCAACAAGAGGAGGGGAAAACCAACTGGCTCATTGGCTCATGTTCGACAATATTCGAATGAGTCTTTGGGCCAATATGTGAAACGGTTCCGTGAAGCAGTCGGCCAAGTGACAGACCTGAATGATCTTCAAGCTGTGGGACTGTTTTAAAACAGTTTAGACCTAGTCAAGTCAGAGAAATTGGTGAAGAAGTTGATGTTTCACCACCCGAAGAGTCTTGCTGAAGCTTTCGATAAGGCAGAAGGCTACATCGTGGTAGAGGAGGCCATGAGCAGTCTTAAGCGTCCTTCTTCGGATCGGCTCAAGGAGACAGATCTGGACAGAACAGATGGGTACCAGAAGAAAAGTGAAGGGAATAAAGACCGCTATAATGGTGGGTCGAAGAAGTATAATAACAACTGGAGACAGGGAGGAGGTCGTTCGTTCGCTTCGGCCCAGAAAGTAAATAGGACGTACACTCAACTTAATACTGATAGGGCTGTCATCCTGGACCAAATCAAAAATTAACCTATCTTCGAACCACCTCGAGACAACCTTAAGCCTGGAGCAGGTAATTCTCGTAAGTATTGCGATTATCATCAGGCTTCGGGTCACGATACAAATGACTGTGCTAGTCTGAAGGACTTCATCGAGAGGAAGGTTCAAGGCGGTGCCCTAGTTCAGTATGTGGCTGCAAGAATGACTCAACAAGCCCAGCAACGGGATAGAGAGCCTGTTCAGGCAGCTCAGCCAATTCAGCACGCATTGCCAGCTCCTGGAGAGCCTGCAAGGCATGTGGTAGACGTCATCACCGGGGGCACTTCTGGCAAGCTTGTTGGTAAGAAACGCCGAAGTTATCTGGATTCGGTCATGTCGGTGGCAGGTACCCTCTCGAAGACTGACAGACCTTATCCAGGTACGGTAATCTCCTTTATTGATGAGGATTACCCTTCGGAAATCATCGAACCGCATGAGGGATCACTGGTGGTAACGACACAAGTGGGTTCGGTGGATATGAAGAGAATGATGATCGATAATGGGTTTTCTGTAGATATTCTGTAGGTCCACGCTTATCAGAGGATGCATCTGGATGGGCAGAAGATGGAGATCGGACAGGAGGCTCCTTTGTACGACTTCAGCAACGATCCAGTCAAGGTGGCTGGAACTATTGAGCTGTCGCCCCCCAACAGGTAGAAATAACTTGCAAATTTTATGTTGTACATGTAGATTCTGCTTCTAATGTCATTCTGGGGAGGCCTACTTTAACTGCTTTACAAGCTGTGACTTCGGTCCCTCATTTCAAAATCAAATTTCCTACGGCTCATGGAGTTGGAGAGGTGAAAGGGGATCTGAATTTGGCCAGAAGATGTTATAGAAATGTTGTGATCCCTTCTGGAGTAGGGGTGTCGAAGCAAAAACAGACCATGACGATAGAGATCGAGCCCTTCATCGAGAGCAGTTCAGAGCCATTAGTCATGCCAACTGGGGAAACAGAAGAGATCGAGCTCATTCCTGGCAAGGCAAACAAGACAGTAAAAATAGGTTCGGGTCTGCCGGAACCTCTCCGGACGAACCTCATAGAGCTCCTACGCTGCTATGCTGACATCTTTCCATGGGAACCTCAGGATATGCCAGGGGTGAGCAGGGAGATTGCTGAGCATCGGTTGGAAGTGGACCCGTCAAAGAAACTGGTTCGACAGAAGAGGAGAATTTTTGCACCGGAGCGCCAACGGATCATCGATGAAGAGATTGCAAAGTTGTTGGCTGCGGACTTCATCTTTGAGATCGACTACCCGCAGTGGATGGAGAATGTGGTTCTGGTTCAGAAGCAGAATGGGAAATAGCGAGTCTGCATCGACTATACAGATCTGAACAAAGCTTGTCCTAAGGATTTCTACCCGCTGCCCCACATCGACCAGCTCATCGATGCGACTTCGGGGTATGCTTTATTGAACTTCATGGATGCATTCTCTGGGTACCATCAAATTTCCATGTGTAAAGAGGATATACCGAAGACAGTGTTCATTGCGCATCGTTCGGTATATGCCTACAAGAAAATGACCTTTGGCCTAATCAATGCTGGGGCCACATACCAGAGGATGATGAATTACGTCTTCAGACATCAATTGGGCAGGAACATGGAGGTGTACGTCGATGACATGATTGTCAAGAGCATGCAGGTGCAAAAACACTTGGATGATTTAGAAGAATGCTTTCAGACAGTTCGTCATCACAACTTGAGACTGAATCCTACTAAGTGCACCTTCGGATTAGGGGTTGGCAAGTTTCTAGGTTATCTTATCAGTCAAAGAGGAATTGAAGCCAACCCAGAAAAGATTCAAGCAATTCTAAATATGAAGACTCCTCAGTCATTTACAGATGTCCAACGTCTGACTGGAAGGATTGCAGCATTGAGGAGATTTATGTCCAGGTCGGTAGAAAGATGTTTGCCGTTTTTTGACACTTTGAAAGGGCCGAAGAATGCGAAGACGTTCCAGTGGACTTCGGAATGTGAAGATGCTTTCCAGAGTATCAAGACCTATTTGTCTTGGCTAAGGCTTTGTTGGTGAAGCCTTCTCTCACCGAGCTTCTATATTTGTACTTAGCAATGAAGTTCATTGGCGATAGGGAGCGCTTTGGTGCGTGAAGTTGGGGGTAAGCAGCACCCGGTTTACTACGTAAGCCATGTCCTTAGGGATGCTGAAACAAGATTGTTGGTGGTATACACAGATCAACCTTTGAAGAAAATTATGGGCAAACTTGAGGTTTTGGGGAGATTAGCTGCATGGACGATGGAGTTGTCCCAATTTTTTATTGAATATCATCCCCAAACTACCATCAAAGGGCAGACCTTGGCTGATTTTGTGGTCGAGTGTTCGTTTTCTGAAGCAGATGAAGTCGGGATGAAGCTTAAAGGTCCGACAGAGCAAGGCGATTCACGATTCTTCAAAGAGGCGAGCTTCGTGGATGCCGTATGTCTGATGCGATGGGTCTTTTACTTTGGACATCAGTGGATCATGGATCATTTTGACAAGTCCGGAGGGATTCAAAGTGCAGTAGGCCATCAGATTCGAGTTCAGAGCAACAAACAATGAAGCAGAATATGAGGCGGTACTAGCAGGGTTACGACTGGCTAAGAGTCTCGAAGTGCAGAGAATAGTCGTCTTCAGTAATTCTAAGTTGGTCGTCAAACAACTCTCAGGGGAATATGAAGCCCGAGGTCATAGAATGGTCAAGTACTTGGAAGAATTGAAAGATCGGCTTCAGTATTTCCAGTCGTATAAATTCCAAGGAGTTGAGCGTAATGACAATTCCATTGCCGATGCACTCTCGAAGCTGGCCACTATGGATGCTAACATTTTTGATGGATCCGTTTATTTGGAAGTTTTGCAACATCCTAGTGTTCATCATGAATCGGTAATGTGCATTGATCGCTCCAACTACTGGTTGACTCCATATTTGGAGTATCTGGTAGATGGCATCTTACCTTCGGATCAGATGCTGGCCAAGAAAATCAAATACAAAAGTGCTAACTTCGTTTTGATAGATGGGGATCTTTTTTGAAGGGCCTTTTCATCTCCATTGCTGAAATGTTTGACTCCGTCCGAAGCTGATTACGCTATCCGAGAAGTTCACGAAGGCATCTGTGGCGACCATATGGCTGCTAAGTTATTAGCCTACAAATTACTTCGTCAGGGGTACTACTGGCCTACCATCTTCAAGGAAGGAACAGAGTATGTCAAGAAGTACGAGAAGTGTCAACTCAATAGTCCGATCCCACATCAGCCACCAGAAGAGCTATACTCGATCTTATCTCCTATACCTTTTCCTGTCTGGGGGGTTGATATAATGGGTCCGTTGCCGAAAGCTAAAGGTCAGGTCAGTTTTGTTATAGTTGCCATCGATTATATGACCAAATGGGTAGAAGTGAAGCCACTTAGGTTAATAACGGAACAGGAATGCTTGAAGTTCATGAAGGAGTCAGTAGTGTTTCGTTTCGGAATTCCTAAGGTGGTGATATCGGACAACGGACGTCAGTTTGTGGGATTGAAACTTGAGGCATTTTTGAAGGAATTGGGAGTTCAACACAGAAAGACTTCAGTAGCTCATCCACAGTCGAACGGACAAGTCGAAGTGACCAACAGAATGCTGCTGAATGGGATCAAGCGTAGACTGGATGAAGCTAAGGGAAGATGGCCAGAGGAGTTGCTCAGCGTGTTGTGGGCTTATCGGACTACACCGAGGACTACAACATGGGATTCACCTTTTAGGCTGGCCTATGGTACTGATACCTTAGTCCCAGTTGAAATTGGATCTCCAAGTCTTTGGGTCAGTCAATTTAAAGAAATTTACAACGAAGAAGGGCTAAAGGTCAATCTGGATTTGCTCGAGGAAGTCAGGGAAACAACTTTAATCAGATTGGCGGCCTATCAACAAAGAGTTACAATAAGGGGGTAAAGCTTCACAGATTTGAAGTGGGAGATTTTGTTTTCAGAGAAGTTGAAGCATCTACGCCTTAGAACTTGGGAAAGCTGATGCCGAACTGGGAAGGACCGTATGAAGTCATCGAGGTACCGAAGCCGGGGACTTATCGGTTGAGGGCATTAAATGGATCAGAAATTAAGAACACTTGGCATCTTTGGCGGTTTGAAGTACTTTCGATGAAATACTGATGTCGATATCTAAGTCTCATTAATGTTTAAGTCATCATCAATAAAAGATCCTTTTTTCACCGCAAGTCTTGTGCTTGTTGTTTTTCACGTCATCGGTGTAAGGAGGTTCGGGTGGACTTGCTGACCATTCGATGGTAGCCTTATTGGCAGGTGGTCCTTATGAGTTTGTCAGGCCCTTCGTGGTAGGCAAACATCATCGGTGTAAGAAGGTTCGGGTGGACTCGCTGACCATTCGATGGTAGCCGTATTGGCAGGAGGTCCTTATGAGTTTGTCAGGCCCTTCGTGGTAGGCAAACGTCATCGGTGTAAGGAGGTTCGGGTGGACTCACTGACCATTCGATGGTAGCCTTATCGGCAGGTGGTCCTTTAGACTTTGTCAGGCCCTTCGTGGCAGGCAAATGTCATCCTGTGGGTTTGTTAGGCCCTTCGTGGTAAACAAATTCCCTATGAAGCAGATCCATCTCGCACTTCGGTAATGTATAAGTATTCCTTTACTTTATTACCTAAATTTGTCTAAGTGTTGAGTTTGGATTGCTTCATTACTTAACTTCACCTTATCTGTTATATAACTTGTTTAGTTATTTACTAACAGTATAAGTTAAGGGTTCATACATTTTTTAAGATATGGAACTATTGACAGAAATTAATAACAAAGGAGTAATAAGGAAAAAGACTGATATTTCATTAGAATAATTGTATTTACATGAAAAGATAGAATTTTTTTATAGAAGTCCTACAAGTTAAAGAAAAGGAAAATCATCTTCAGGCATTAGCTTCGTCTTCGGAAGAATCGAGTATGGCTGAATCGACCTTAGCTGCGACAAGCTTTGCTTTATCCTTGCTTCGACATTCATAATATCCATCAGAGAACATCTGAACCACCTTCTCGTTCAACTCAGTTGACTGACGATATTCTTCTTGGATTTGCTTGCGAAGCTTTTCGGTCAAGGGGGAACCTAGATCCTCCAAGGCTTTCAACTTATCCTGAAGTTGGCGACGTCTGGTCAAATGTCTCTCTTTGTCATTGCGAGCCTTCAACTGAAGATTGTCAACTTGTATCGCCAAGCTCTGATTGGCTATATAAAGTTCCTCATTTTTAATCCTCAGAGCCTCGTTCTTGGTATCAAGATCGACGTTCATATTAGTCATATCTTGCTGACTAGCCTTTGTTTTCTTCAGTTCCTCCTTGCAGATCTTCAACTCTTCCATACTTTGAGCTA
Organism: Panax ginseng; assembly: GCA_020205605.1. NCBI lineage: Eukaryota > Viridiplantae > Streptophyta > Magnoliopsida > Apiales > Araliaceae > Panax > Panax ginseng. Next base: position 26,724,548 of record CM035146.1, on the reverse strand, counting down.
GATCCTTTTGGAGGCCTTTGTTGTTGTGGAGGGCAGTACCGAGGTCACCTCTTTCCTTAGTCAAAGCTGACTTTAGAAGGATGTTCTCTCGTTGGGCTGCATCCTCTTCGGTTTCAACTTCTTTGTAGCATGTGAGAAGACGCCCGAAGACAACATTCGCCTGTAAATGTTCACAACAGTCAGTTAATCTTCAAGATGTACATAATTTCAATAATCAGAAAAAATGACAAATTTACCTTGGCATGGTAACTCATGCCTTCCTCGATTAAGTCCCGGATCGAGCTGTTGCCGAACCGGTGCTCATCGGTCTCCCTGACAAATGAGTTGAAAAGTTGGAAAGGGAAGTTTTTGTTGAACTCAGGCCATACAGTTGGTGAAGACATGGCTTCATGCTGAAAGGCAGTGGGGGATGTTGGTGGTGGAGAAGGCGTGTGAAATTCATTGTGGATAGGAGAGTGAGCAGGTGACTCAGGAGGAGGTGGAGGTTGAATAGGAGTAGGTCCTGGAGGAGGTGGAGGTTGAACAGGGTTGGGTCCTGGAGGAGGTGGCGGTTGATCATCCAAGATCTGCTTTTTTTTTAGAAGGAGTCAAGTCTCGGGTTGTTCTCCCAAATTTCTTCTTCTAAAATGATGATTTCCACGGGGGGGACTCAAAAGGTCGCTTGCAGACAAAGGAGTTACCTTGACTCGCCTTTTATTGATACGAAGAGCCTGCATCCGTTCCTTTGCAGGCATATCAATCAAGCTGGAGGTAGAGATCGGTTGGGATTCTTGAGATATTGACCTCGATTTTTGAATAGCCCTCTTCTTCTTACGAGGTCGGAGGGTTTCTTCGGCAACTTATGGTTCTCCAGGAAGATCTTCGGCATCTGGGGCCTCAGAAACCGGAACCTCTTCTTGGGGGGTTTCGGTGGGGGGTGATGGAGGTTTGCCCGAGAGAAACTTTTCCAAATCTCTTCGGTCAATTGATGTGGGTTTGATCAAAGATACTGCAACAGAGAAATACATTTTGTTAGATCCGTTTACAATAACAAATTTTAGCAAGTTATATTTTGATAAAAAATTGAGACTTACATTTGTGGTCGTACAACCAGGCTTGTTTGGTGAGAAGAACATAATTCCATTCCTTCTTCGGGAAGTTGTCCAGGAGTTCGATCATTTCTTTGACACGTTCTTCGGCTATATCCCCGAAGTCGGCATATACTTTGTCTAACGTTGTCCAGTCTGGGAGAGAGGCAATTTCAGGCCCTTTGACGAAGAGCCATTGCTCATGCCATCCTCGGTTGCTGGAAGGAGTACTGATCAGAGATCGTCGCTCGAAGTTCTCTCCGGGTTTTGCAGCTATTTTCCCCAGAACCTTGAACCCCTTCTCTCTGGACTTGGTGATGGAGTATATGGAGAAGAAGAAGTCGAGAGTGGGGGCGACGTCTACTTCGTGGCAGAAGGCGATGAACGCCAAGATGTGAATGTAGGAGTTCGGGACCAGTTGGGCGAATCCGACGCCCACGAACCCCAGGAGGGTAACCAGGAAGACGTGTAGGGGGAATCGAACCCCTTTTTCAAAAAGTGTTAGAGGCATGGCAGTCCAGCCATTCGGACACTGGTCCATTCTCTTAGTGGCGGTAGGACGACGAAATTGGTGAGTCGTCGGGATTCGATACCATTCATATGCATTCTGAACGTCCTTTTCAGTCAAGGTTGATGCAGTGTTGGCGTGAGTGAATTATTCTGCACTCTGAAAGAAGATGGAGGGGTTTGGAAGAGGCTTTTTCGGTGTGCCCTTGTTTGGGGTAGCTTTTCGGTTAGGGTTTGACCCCGAAGCGGCCTGGGTAGGGCTAGGTGTAGGAGGAACGGTGGTGAGGGGAATGGCGACGATGGGAATAGGGTTTTTAGAACTCTGAGAAGACATTGTTAGTTGTTTGCAGGTAGAGAGAAATCTAAGAGCTCGAAAGGGCGTCTGAAATTTGAATTAACAGGTAAAGTTGATAATTTGGGGGAAAATTACCTTTTATACTGGCGGTTGCACGTTACACGAGGGCGGCACATTTAATTAGCAGCAATGATGGTGAATTTGAAGAGGTAGCGTCCGGATTTGGGTATAATACTTTAACCGGAGTGGGCTTCTCTCTTTTGGGCCTCTGATTTTATTTAAATTATTGGCCGGTACTTATCAGTTGGGCCTCGGTAAGTTTCAATTTGGACCCCCTTCGATTTATTACAACTCCCTATCAGCATGGACCTGTATTATTAACAGTCTTTCATTAAACATCCTGTTTAATAAAAGACTGGGGGGCAATGTTGGGCCATGATACTTTCATATTGGGCCAGATCGAATGGGCTCCTCCCTTGGATCGTGGTATATTTTACTTTTTGGACTGAATAGCTTGGGCCTAGTTATTTGATTATTCTATTGGGTCATTTCGGTTGGATCCGGTCAGATGGGTCATCCTTATCATTGGGCTTAGTCATTGGATCAGCCCATTATGAAAAATATATCTTATCCTAGCTTTGACCGGTAATCATGACAAAAGATAACAGTTGACTGTTATCTCTACCACCGTCTGCATGGCATTAATGAGGATGTGATTGCAATTGCTGGCGGTGGACAAAGGTGATGGTGTAGCAGGTGAATCACCGGACGTGGGAGGGGGCTGTGTCAGGAGTAGTGGGTGGCACGATAAATCGGATTTTGGACTGCATATGGGGCAACGATCATACAAAGGAAAAGGTAACAACACTTAATCATATTATTATCTCTCTCATACACTAGACATTTTTCCTCTATTGTTAACCTTGAGATCGCATGTACTGACTCTCACGCCGGAGGTATCCCTCGACGGTCAGGCCGTCAAGCTTTGTGTGTTGACTTATTGAACTGTGCAGGATATCGGACACGTCTTAGGTGATTGGAACGTGAGGAAGGATCTTGGCGTTAACACTCCATATTCATTATTTACAACGGAATTCAGATGATATTACTCGATGTATCCGCATATTCATATCTGATATTAGTCAAAACCTGTATTAAAAAAAAATTCAAGTCCAAACAACCCCAACCCTTATATACTCTCAAATACCTTTTAGATTTTCATTTAATATATTAGACTCCCTAGGATTCAAAGTAGTAGTATAAGATTATATTTAAAAGTTAATATGAGACATGTTCAAAACTTAAAATTGAAATAATGATTGATCTTTATCAAAAATTTACAATATTCTTGATTTTATTGATTAAATTAAAAGAACTTATGTTAATTTTGAGTAAAAATATTTTAAATTAATTTTAGAAAGTTAATAATAACATTATAATTCAAAACAAAAAGAATATATTTCTAGTTGAACGCGAAAGTTGTGCTAAGTCTTGCATATAGCACAAACTTTGAATTGATTCAATGGTAAAATATCACATTTTGAGAAGTCTCATTTGCTTGACATGAACAAATACAAGTTATTAGGTAATTCTTCAATGAGTTCTTCTGTATGTTATAACAAAAATATCTTTACACTTATCGTTCCTTATATATATAGAGAGCGATTCTCAATTGGAAAATTATTAACACTGCGTTTGTGAGTTTGGAGGGATGGGGATGAGGATGGAGGATGGGGGATGGGAAGGGAAAGTACAGGAGGGGAAGGGATGAGAAATGATAGGAAGGGATTATAATTTTTTTTTCTTAATGTTTGTGAGTTTTAGAAAGGAATGGAAGGGATGAGATTTTTATGAGACTTTTCTTGTTTGTGAGTTTAGGAGGGAAGGGAAGGGAAAATACTTGTGTTTAAACTACACTATTACTATATTACCCTTATATATAAATATAATAAATGTATGATTTAACAATGTCTAGCTATTGAATTATTTTGGTCATTCTTTTTTTATGTTCATATATATATATATATACGATTATGTAGTACACAATCGCTTTATGATTTATGAGTTTTTGGGTATGATGGTTCAACAATATCGCCTTTAGATATTTTGGTCTATAGGGACGGTTGAACCATTACTATAGCCCAAAAAAATCTTCGTCATAGCACGACTGTGTACTATACAACTGTGTATATACATATAGCCCTAATATATATATATATATATATATATATATATATATATATATATATATATATATATACATTCCCATTTTTCAAGGAACCAAAAAAGCTAACCGACTATAGCGACAGCTTTTTAAAATCATATAACATACAAAGTCGACGATATAGCTATGGCAAAGGTTCGAACCATCTCTATTACGGAAAAAACTATTGCTATAGCCGGTTCATTTTGGTTAATTGTTTAAGGTTCACCGGAGAAGGATACCGTATATATATATATATATATATTAACTCTAATTTATTATTAATTATGAGTATATGATCAAACCTTTCATATTATTTGGTCCTTGGCCGGTGACACAATTCAGACCATGGTTGGGTGAGGGTCACGTAGCACACCAACTAGTTCATGAACCACATTTTGGTCTAACCGAAATTGTGGTTGTGGTTGGGGTTGGGAATAATGTGTAGGGACTTATTTTTCAATAATATTAGCAAAATTAATTGGAAGTCCTTCGACTATTAAAAGTTTTTGTAACTTTGGAAAAATTACGTACAATTCAAAAAATAATTTAGTGTATATATACATACACACACACTAGAGAATCAAAATCACATGTTAATTTAAAAGATAATATAATATGTAAACCCATATATACTTTATTCATTCCGAAATATAAGATCATTATTAATTTTTTAAAAATCAATTTGAAAACTCAAATTTGGCATGAACAGAGATGGAACCAGAGGGTATAGGGGGGGTCATATGACCCCCACCCTGGAATCTTCGGGGGTTATTTGCTTTTCTTACCTTTTTTTTGTATTTTCTTTTCTCCTTACTATTGCTTTTGTTTTATCATCAAAGCGGGGCAAAAAAAAGTGGTAGCAACTCTCTCTAAACTAATTAAAAATAAAAAGCTAAAGAAATAACACAAATTTTTTTGGATCCCACTATAGTGACCATAAGTTCACCATAGTTCTATCCTATCAAGATTATTAAATCTCTCTTCTTCTATTTTATTTTTGTTTTTGTGGCTGGAATTAAGCTAATTAATCCCATGAACCACAATATAAGATTTTGAATATATAATATTATAATTTATAATTTATCTATAAAAGTAGAGAATTAGTTGACTAAAAACTTCGAAGTCTGATTAATAGTCCCATAGTTCGGATAAAATTAATATATATATATATATATACATGTATATATGTATGTATTTAAAGCCATTAGACTCACAACTCAAATGTTAGCAAAATGTTGGAATAGGATGTTGTGAAATACTATAATTGGGCAAAATGAATTTGAAAGAAGCACTCCAGACGTTAATAAATAAATTTTTTTTACTGATGTATTTTGACCTCCCTCTAAAAATGTTCTGGTTCCGCCACTAGAAATGAATTCATTAAGTTTTAAGTCAATACAATTATGAATATCATAAGTTATTTAAAATTACTATTGATTATAAGATTTATTATTTTCAAAATTTAAATAAATCATATCAATTTTAAACGAAAAAATTCATAAGCAAAAATCTAAAGTTGATTAAAATAGGTCCAAGTTCCATTTGAGTATGAATTATGTAATGGCCATAATAGGGTAGTACTAGTATGTGGGGGTATCGAGAGGTTTCAATTATGTAATGAGGCTAATTTTCAGGCTTAGTTGGTGAAGTTGGATCGGATATGGTATAAGTGGAAACTGATATTCACAAATAATTATAGTGTAGGGAAGGGGTGGCGGGGGGGTAATAATTTTTTTTTTTTCAAGTAACAGAATTTGTAAATATTTACAATCACATTGAACATATATAGGAATATATTTTGTTACTTGAGAAAGGAACATATAACCGACCTTGCATAGGCGGCGTGGCGAAGCGACATGGGGTGGGGGTGCAAAGTCACAAAGGGTGGGTGGGGGCACTAGGGGAGGGATGGGGGCGTTGGGGTAAAAATAATAATTGTATTTTCAAAAATTGGGAGTTATAATAATTATGGACAAGATTGTTACATAATTTATTTTGAAAGGTTATTTTTGGTAATGTAAAATATTTCATTTTGTCATCCTTTCCCATTTCTCCAAATCCTCCCACTTTTGAGAAGGAAGTTTTGAGCCAAAAATGGAATTAATTTTACCTCCAAATTCCTTCCCTTCCTTCCTAAAAAAACTCACAAACATGAGATTTGGAGGGATTTTAATTATTTTCCCTTCCATTCCCCTCAAATAAAAATTTACAAACACGATGCAAGAGTTAAATCGGTTCACAATTTGTCCGATCGATTTTCCAATTCGGCTTTTCTGGTTTCGTTTCCCTTTTCGCTTAAATTTAATCGCGTATTCATCTTTTCTTCAATCGTGTCTTCATCTCTTCCCCTCTTATATTAACCGCTAACTGAGTAGGGTGAGTCATGAATTTGTAAATTTGCGAACCAATCGATATTTTTGGCGATTCCCCTTCAGTTCCCCAACAAAAAAAGAAAAAATAAAACCCTAGAAATGGGTTGCTAGCAATAACATGTAATTAGAGCAACAAAATATGAAATTGATCGTCGTTCAATTGGGTCGCCGATAATAGAGATATCGTCGTTGAATTGTCCTTCCTGCTCATTTGAAAACTTTTGGCAATTAACAAAGGGAAAGGAGAACTGCTGTTAACTGAGAAAGAGAAGGGGAAAGAAGAAGGGTTTTCGGCTGAGATAATCGATTTCAGATAAAATAATTTATAAAAAAATTTTTCTCTCACGATTCATGAATTTTCTTCTTTTTTAGACCCTATATAATATAATCTCTCCCTTTTGTTGTTCTCTGTTTTGATTATACAAAATTAAAAACCAATGGGGTTGAAGTTTGGTAAGCTATGACCGAGGAAAAGTATTGTGTCATTTAAGCCTACTTATTAACGCCAAGATTCGTCCATGCGTCCAATCACCAACAACAAATCAAATCTTGCACATAAACGAAGTCACACGTAGGAACTTGAAGGCCTAAGACGCCGATGGATAGCTCTGGTGTGAGAATAAGCACATACTGAAAATAGGTTAACAATGGAGGTTTATGTGACGCCCCCAAATCCGGGTATCTTCCAACCCGACATATGGTGCTACACGGTGCTACAGTTCACACATACATTTAATTGAAAAGCCTCAAAAGAACGAATATGTCTTATATATATACCAAACAATATTACCATACCCCAGGTTCTTTATAACCATTACATTTGTTCTTGTCGTAATATTAAATAATAACAACATTCAACCTATACTATTACAGAAGCAATCTATAGGTTCTCCTTAGCCTTCCCTTTATCTTCACCTGATCTTTCGGTCCATTCGGTCTTAGCTGCATTCATATGGTTCAAGCAAGAGTGAGCATAACTAGCTCAACAAGTATGACAATTTCAATAAACAGCATGCTTGAAACATAGGAATCGTATATCTTCAATAACTGAATAATAGTTATGAAGTACTATTGATATTTCAAAATAGCACTTCTTTTCCTTCAAAATATTTCATCATGAACAACATTCATAAATTTTGGTTCAAGACCATGAGCATTCCATACTTTCTTTGAAAAGGACTTCCCGGCACAAAGTCTGTAAGTCCAACATATCTTACGAGCATGTCTAAGTGATCAGTCTATAGTACTCTATGTTGTACAACACTACTTTCTTTAAACGTATGTACGTTTAAGGTTTGGCAACCTCACGTGCCTGTCATTTGACGACAAAACTTTTATTCATGCATACTCAGTCTTCTTTTGAAAACCACACCAATATACTTATGAGCGGCGCAGCTGCGCTGCTCATCATGCCCAGAATTTTTTTTCCCGCTCCAAAACCCACTTTCTGATTTAATTCCTACCAAACTACAGTACATCTGACCATGAAACTTGGAAACAATATACTTCATATAGCATATTATTTTACAAAAATGTAACATACATCAAACTAGCATGTTAAAGCCATAAACCAACTGCATAGATAAGCGTGCATGAACTGATTTAGGACTTAAAATTTTTTTTGGAAATCTCAGAATCTGCAGATTTTTCCTTATGAACATGCTTGCTACTGAATTTCATATCTTGCTCAATTTAACTCCGTTTCTTATGAATTTGGTCAGGTTATGCATCATACTACATAGTATTTTACAAAATTATTACCCACTATAATCGGGTCACAGAAACCCTAATTCCAAGGCTCCAAAAAACCCGAAAAGTCACAGATTTCAAGTATAACCAACTTTGGCAAAATTCATGATTTCGATTCTAGCGTGAAAGGAATTAGCTCCTACTGTCCAGATCATATATACTCATATAAATACACATGTTACAACAATCTAACTCACTAAATTTCCATGATTTGATCAAATTAGCATAATTGAGTCATGTTATCAAATAGTTGGCATGCATGACATAATTCCTTGAATCTCTATGATATTGAGGCATGATTAAACCAGAACTTTCATTCTTAACATCCACATATCATCAACTAGTAGTAGCATGACATCACAAGGTCCAAAACAATTCGTTTGCAAAGGTCTCATATGCATATTCTTTCATTTTTACTTAAGAACATAGAAAAGAGATTTCATGGCTTACCTCTTTGATGAAATCTTCTTGCTCGAATTCCTCCAATGACTCTCCTTGCTTGATTAGTCTCTGAAATCTCCAGAATTCGCCACCCTCTCAAGCCATTTCTTCTCTCACTCTCAACTTCACTCACAGTAGGATTTTTTAACAAAAAGGAAGAAGAGACTTGGATTGGAAGTATATATATAGAACATGATATCCATTGATTTCTCCAGCCTTTCCATCTCCAACATCAGTTATACATTAAGTGTATTGCATCAAATCAATTTAATATGGGGTGGGGGTTAGAGAAAGGAAAAGTCTTGGTTTGTAAAGAGTTGTAACTCCCCCCCTCATTACCTTATAATATGTATACTCTCTCTTGTCCTAATTTGATTGTCATGTGGTCCCCACAACTGCTGTACTTCTTTATTAAAATATTAATATAATCAATTTAATTAATTAGTAAACTATTTTGACCATTTTACCCTCCGTAGCCAAATGTTTCGATTGTAATATTGATTCCTACTAAATCGACGTTCCGAACGTCATGGGACTATCCGTTTAGTCAAATTAGCCTCCGAAATTTGTGGTTGACTTTTTACCCAAAAAAGTTAATCGGTTGACTTTGACCAAAAATTCACCGCGACACATTTTGTTGTTACAGTCTATCTTGACTAATTTCGACGTTCCGGACTTAAATACACAGTCCACGTCTCTAAATTCCGCTCCGAAATCAATCTCATGTTTTAATCCCCCCCCACGCAATTAATTAATTTATTTACATTGCTAACTCAAATAGTTAAATTAATCCAAACCAACTATTTACACATACCGCATCACATAACTTAAAATTAAACATGTATGTATAACACATATACATCTAATAATAGAAATCACACAAGAGTTTCACATAAATTCATTTAGTGATAATTAGTAAATTACATAAAAATCTCGGATATTACATTCACCATCCCTTATAAGGATTCCGTCCCCGGAATCATTACAAGTTAAACAAAAAGACTAGGGTAATTTTTCATCATTTTCTCCTCGAGTTCCCACGTAGCCTCCTCAGCGTTGTGGTTCCTCTATACTAACTTAACAGAAGGTATTATTTTATTTCGTAACACTTGTTCTTTTCTATCAATTATCTGTACAGGAACCTCTTCATAGGTTAAGTCCTTTTCAAACTGGATGGGTTCATACTCTATGACATGCTTGTAGTCTTGCTTATAGGGTCGTAAAAGCGATACGTGGAACAGATTGTGTACATGCTCTAACTCCGGAGGTAAAGCTATTTCATAAGCTACCTCACCGACTCGTCTTAACACTTCAAAGGGTCCTATGAATCTGGGACTAAGTTTTCCCTTCTTCCCAAACCACATTTTCCCTTTCCAAGGTGAAACCTTTAGAAACACATAAGTGTCGACGTCGAAGTCTCGTTGTTGCCGATGTTGATAAGCATATATCTTCTGTCGATCCTGAGTCGTCACTAATCTTGCTCGTATCATTTTGATCACATCCGCAGTTTGCTGCACCAATTCTGGCCCTAGCAATTGACGTTCTCCTACTTCATCCCAGCACAATGGCGTTCTGCATTTCCTTCCATATAAAGCTTCATAAGGTGGCATATCGATACTCGCGTGATAACTGTTGTTGTATGCAAATTCCACCAACGGTAGGTGGTCATCCCAACTTCCTTTGAAGTCCATAACACATGCTCTCAGCATGTCTTCCAACATTTGAATAGTTCTCTCGCTCTACCCATCTGTTTGAGGATGATACGAGGTGCTCAACCTCAGTTGTGTTCCCATGCGTTCTTGAAAGCTTTTCCAGAAATTTGCTGTGAATTGCGAATCGCGATCTGACACAATTGATACCGGCACACCGTGTTTGGAAACGATCTCTTTGATGTAAAGTTTTGCTATCTGATCTAAGTTATATCTGATCTTGATTGGCAAGAAATGCACTGACTTGGTCAATCGATCAACGATCACCCATACTACATCGTAACCCTTCTATGTAGTTGGAAGTCCTACCACGAAGTCCATCGTGATATGCTCCCACTTCCATTCTGGAATTTCTAAGGGTTGAAGTAACCCGCTCGATTTCTGATGTTCCGCCTTAAATCTTTGGCATGTTAAACACTTGTTGACGCACTCTGCGACTTCTCTCTTTATATTGGGCCACCAATAATGTTGGCGAAGATCCTAGTACATCTTTGTGCTTCCCGGGTGGATTGGGTAGCTTGAACTATGAGCTTCCTGCAAAATCTCTTCCTTTAATTCAGATACCGCTATCACCCAAATTCTTTTCTCAAATCTTAATAGTCCATCACCACCTATGCTGAATTTAAGCTCTTTCCCCTCGGAAATTCTTTTCCTCACCTTCTCACATTCTTCATCGCTGCTTTGTGCTTCCTTGATTCTGTCTAATAGAGTCGGACGAACCTCCATTGCGAACAACTTCTTATTTGACTCCCTCGGGCTCTTTATCTCAAGTTCCAATCTAGTCATCTCCTTAACTACCTCCTCCTGAGTTGTTAGCATTGCAAACTTACCACTGCTCTTTCTGCTTAGCGCATCTGCTACCACGTCAGTTTTCCCCGGATGATATAAAATGTCGCAATCGTAATCCTTTATAAGTTCCAACCATCTTCTTTGTCTCGTATTCAACTACTTCTGCGTGAAGATATACTTCAGACTTTTATGGTCTATGTATATTTCACATCTTACACCATATAAATAGTGCCTCCAAATCTTTAGGGCAAATACTACCGCTGCCAATTACAGGTTATGGGTAGGGTATCCCTTTTCGTAATCCTTCAACTGACGCGACGCGTACGCAATAACTTTACCATGTTGCATAAGCACACAACCAAGTCCTTTGTGTGATGCATCACTGAAAATCACGAAATCACCTATATCGTCAAGTAAAGAGAACACCGGTGCTTCACTCAGTCTTTTCTTGAGTTCCTTAAAACTTTCTTCACACTTCTCCGTCCAGACAAATTTTATCGACTTCTTTATTAGATTCGTCAAAGTTCCTGCTATTTTCTAAAAATCTTGGATAAACCGTCTGTAATAGCCTGCCAATCCTAAGAAACTTCTTACTTTAGTCGGTGTATTCGGTTGTTCCAAATTCTGCACCGCTTCCACCTTTGCCGGATCCACGGAGATTCCATTTTTTTCGATCACGTGCCCTAGAAATTGAACTTTCTCCAACCAGAACTCGTACTTCGAAAATTTTGCGTATAACTTATCCCTCTTTAACGCCTCCAATACCATTCTTAAATGTTCAGCACGATCTTCCTGAGTCTTGGAATAGATCAAGATATCATCTATGAACACGACTACAAATTTATCTAAGTATTGCTTGAACACCCGGTTCATCATGTCCATAAATGTTGCTGGCGCGTTCGTTAACCCAAATGACATCACCAGGAACTCGTAGTGTCCGTAACGAGTCCTGAATGCTGTTTTAGGCACATCTTCCTTCCTCACTTTCAACTGCTGATATCCCGTCCTTAAGTCGATCTTGGAAAAATATTTCGTTCATTTCAGCCGATTGAACAAATTATCTATCCTAGGTAACGGGTACTTGTTCTTGATCGTCACCTTGTTCAGCTCTCGATAGTCTATGCAAAGTTTAATCGACCCATCCTTCTTTTTAACAAATAAAATTGGTGCTCCCCAAGAAGACACACTCGGTTGAATATACTTCCTATCCAATAACTCCTGCAACTATACCATCAACTCCTTCATCTTTGCTGGTGTCATTCTGTATGGGGCTTTCAAAATCGGGGTCATTCCCAGTACTAAATCTATAACAAATTTGACCTCCCTATCCGATGGAATACCTGGAAAATCCTCTGAAAATACATCCGAAAATTCATTCACTACAGGTATTTGTCCCATCCCTATCCCTTCTTTCTGCGTATCGACGATATGGGCCAAATAACCTACACATCCCTTTCTTAGCAGCTTCCTCACTTGCATCATCATCAGACAACTTGAGTGTCTCGACGACTTACTACCATAGAACACTACCTTAGACTGATTTGGAGTCTTAAGGTTTATACACTTCTTTTGGCAATCTATTAACGCTCCATGGTTAAATAACCAATCCATTCCTAGAATTACATCAAATTCTCATAATGGAATCGAAATTAAATCCACAAGTAACATATACCCCCTGATATCTACAACACAATTCCTATAAATATGGCTAACGGGAATGACTTCCTTATTAGCAACTTCTATGTTCATAGGATATTCTAATTCTTCCTGGGGTAAGTTTAATCGTTGAGAGAATTCATGCAATACGAAGGAACAAGTAGCACCTGAATCAAATAATACGTAAGCAGATATATCATTGATCGGAATGATACCTGAAACCACGTCCTTGGATGCAACCGCATCCTTAACTGTCATGTTGAAAGTTTTTGTTGTTGGTCGATTCTGAGTTGGTGGTCCAGTAATTGTGAGATTTCCACCGCTTGTTCCCCTTCCTCCATTCCCTCCTGCTGAGTTCTTCTTTGGGCAATTCCTTGCCTGATGATCCAGTACTCCACAGTTGAAGTATCCATTTCCCTTTGGTGCAGAGCAATTGGGAGAAATGTGCCCCTCTTGCCCATAATTGAAACCGACATTCTTCCCTTTTAGACATGCACCGAGTGATTCCTTCCACACTCCCTACATGTCTCAGTTGTAAGACCCCAACTTTCATAAATAAAGATTAATTTTTCTCGAAATATATTTTTGAATATTATGGTGTGGTTTTGATATAATGTTATAGTTGTGGGTAATATTTATAAATTTTGCAAAGTATGCAAGTTGTTATAAAATATTCGATTGGTCGGGGAATATTCTTTTTGTCGGGGAATATCCGTACGACTACACAATCATTGGTGGACCCCACAACGGAATTGCTGTCGGAGTTAGAAAATGACAAAAATAACTTTTTATAAAAATAACGGCGAAAGTTTTACCGTTAAACGTTGAAATACCCGGTGATAAAAGTACAGTAATACGCGTGGTTGCATATTAGCACACAGTATTGATTATTGATGCTTACGTGAGAAGTCACTCAGTTATACTCAATTATTGCTAAAGTAATTACTGTTCAATATTTTATTTTATTGATTCAATAATTGCTACGTTGATATTTTATATTATTGATTCAATAATTGTCATTGCATAATATTTCAAATTATCAAATCAATTATTCATATTATTTGAATAATATTATTAGATAGCATTATTGACAATATCTAGAAAGTTTTTTCGAGGAAAGGGGTTTGGTCACCTAATTGCGCGCCAAGAGGGAGAAATCCTTATCGGAAAGCCCTCTCTTTCCTGTGAACGACCTGATTGTCAATATTGTAGTTCTGTAATATTATTTGTGAATAATAAATTGTTGATATATATGATAAGGAAATATTTATTTAATGTGGATTTAAACGGAGGAATTTTTAGCATGTGACATTTGTTGAAAGTTGGTATTTTATCTTTTCCGATAAAATAATTCATTCAAATATATTATTATAATATTATATTATAGTAGTATGATGTGATTATATAATAGTATGATTTTTAATTTGAATGGTAGCATTATTATAGTAAATTCATGGTATAAAAGTAAAATGAGGTGGATGAGAACAAATTGAATTTGAATTTTGATGATGTAAGCAATGATGTCATCAGAACGATGAGGTAAACAATGATGTCATCGGAATGATGAGGTAAGCAATGATGTCATATGATCGATGATGTAAGTGATGATGTCATAAATTATGGTGAAAAGACTATTTTGCCCTTACTCTGCCAAGACTATAAATAGAAGCTCATTTCTTCATTATTTTTCACTAATTCATTCAAGCTATAGAGAGAGAAGGTATAAAGAAAATAAGAGAGAAAGTATAGAGAGAATAAGAGAGAAAGAAGAAGAGTATTTTGTTACTACACTATTGCAGTATAAAATCTCCTACTAAGGTAAGGGGTATTATATCTTTAGTATTCGTAAGTGATATTATTCTTGTTCAATATTCGTAAGAAATAATATTTTCTTCCACACTCTGTAGTATGTAAGTAATATTATTTCGTTTCATATTCCTAATTCTACACTGTGACATTTAATTGGTATGATTATGACCAGAGATTATTCGGTATAATCATGACCGTACTATTACAAATGATGTGGTAAAAGTCCTCATTGTCCTGTAGTGCAAAGATGAACATGTGTTGAGATGATCATGACCATTGGTGAAAACACGAATATCCTTGGCCCGTAGTGCATGGATAATTCGTGGTCGTGATACTAATGAATATCCTTGGCCCGTTGTGCATGGATAATTCAGTGATGTGGATTATTTATTAAGATGAGTTTCAGCGATAAAATTGATGATAACCTTTTTAAATCATAGAAGATAGTAGATATCATGCTCTACTTGACTCTTCTAATGGATTGCTTATTCCGCTACAGTTAAACTTGATGTTATTATAATTTATCAGTTTAACACTGTTGAAGGCTAACGATTATTTATTATGCATTATCTTAGTCATAATATTTCTTACTGGGCTAGTTGAGCTCACCCTTTGCTTTCATTGTTCTCTTCAGGAAATGAGAATATAGCTGGGACTAGTCAAGGAACGGAGTGACGGTCCAGATATTTGCATTGGTAGTCCTCATTATTCTGTGAAATGGTGTGAGAATAATTGTAATGAGGACTTATTTTGAGTTTGAATACTGTCTAGAAGACAATATGTCAGGAATAAGCATGTGAATGTTATTCCTATTTACATATGATTTGATTATGATATATATGAATGAATATGCAAGTATGCTTGCATTAAGAAAAGCTATAAAGTCCTTTGATAGATAATAGAAACATGTGTACAAGGACTTAGAATGAATTGATCAAGTATGTTAGGTTGATCCTACATAAGAAAAATAGCTTTGTAAAGTCCTTAAAAAGAAATGATGTACAAGGACTAGAAACATAGAAAGATCAAGAATTTAGGTTGATCTTATGATGTAATAGATAGGCTTATCTGAGCACTGCACCAGAAATCGGGGTCTACCAGGAGAGTCAAGAAAAACTCGAGAGCTGTCGAGGCAGAATCGTAGTCTGTAAGATAATAGATCTCGGAGTTCGTAGACTGCCAGGAGAAATGATGAAGGATCGTAGTGTGTCGAGTAGAACTTCCTCAGGGTAGAAGTCACCGAGGAAGTCATGTTCATAATCGTGAGAGATAGCACGCCTCTGAGCCGATCAGACCTCTCCGCCAAGCCAAGTCGAACGCGTAGGCTACACTCAGAGTCGTAGAGTCTACTGATGTCGAAGCTAAGTCAAGGATCGTAGATCACACTCTGAGTTCGTAGAGTCTATTGATTATATGCAGAGATCGTAGACGAGCAAGATCAGATAAAGAGAACAATCACAAGGCAGAAATCGTAGAGTGTCAAGATCTGATCTAGGAGTCGTAGTGTCTGCACATCCGAAGCTGAATCATAGAGTGCAGAACTAGGACCTCAACAGATGTGCTCACAATGCCAATGCAGAATCGTAGAGCAAATACGATTCTCGACAAATGAGCACTCCCAGAATATCCAAAGGAATAAAGCCTCTGGTCGGTACTGCAATGTTACATCCAAGGAAACCTGAGAGCACTAAACGAATGGCATGCAAGCTAACAGAAGATCTAAGCACCAACCCAATCAACATCAAGATTAAGTTGTGAAGCCATTCGAGGTGAAGTCTTCCACAAGGAGATCAAAAGAAGACTTCAGTAACTGACTAAGGAAAGTCAGCAAGTGCAGCAGCTGTCAAGCAGACAGAAGACAACGATCTTGGAAGCAACCAGGATCATAGTGTTTGCTAAACAAAGAAAGAACTGATGAAGTGCATACAGAGATACTGGACAGCTTCTGAAGAACAAGGCTAAAGTGATTAAGCATTGGGTCAGTCCATTGATGATAATTGAACGGGAGATCACAAGGAGAAAGCGAGCTAGACACGCCACAAATCTGAAGTGTCTTGCTATTCAAAAGGGACCAGAACAAAGAAGTCAAGTCATCAGTATCTGAGAACTGTTGAGGCAAACAGAAGTGTTGAAGTACTGCACAAGAGAAGGAAAAGGTGTTCTACTTTGAAGATCCAATCAACACTCTTCGAGATCGTAGTGTTGTCTCTACCAGTCAACATGACACTACGATCAGGTCCTCAAAGACATGCATCAGAATCATAGAGTTCAAATAGTTGAAGACTGAAGCATTGGCAACGGTTCAATCAGAAGGGTAATATTCAGACAAGAGCTTATTGAGAGCATCGATGCAAAGGACAACCTCCGATCGAGAAATCAGAAAGAGGAAATAAAGTCTTTGACCTGCCCAAGACATTAAAGTGACATCTCTGATGGGTAGGTGAAATAGTAGACTACAATGTCAGAGAAAGTATGACTTATCACATCAGTAGTCTACCTCTGTCAACTCAAGATCTGTGAAGACATTTAAATAGCTTTTAACGGCTACTTTTCAACTGAAGGATTGGGAAGGAGTATAAATCTGCTAGAGCTTCAAAGATCGAAGCTTACTGGAGTTGCCGAGTTTGGAGTAACGGTGGACTATCCTAAACCATATAAAATAGTGAGTTCGAAGGCTCACTCTACGATCCACCAAGAACACTCAGAGACATACAAAGGAAGAAGTTGAAGTGAGAGTTCTACAATGTAGAAGTGAGAGTTCTACTACAAGAAGAGTGTTCTGAACTGCCAAGAGAAAGAAGAGCATCATGTCATCTTGGTGTCCATCATGGGAAGACTCTAAGTACCATAAAGAAGAACTCACAGTCATCTTAACAAGTCCATCATGAGAAGACATCAAGTATCAAGAAGTGAGATCACAAACGTCATCATAGTGGCAAGCATGAGAAAGTTTCTAAGTACCTAGCAGAAGAGCTTACAGTCATCTTAGAAACCCATCATGTATGAAGAATAATGATCTTCAAGGCAGTCATCAAGGGATCATCCGAAGTGGTTGAGTAACTGAAGAAGCTGAGCATCATACAATAGTTAACTGCACTTCAAGGATGATCATGCCAAACTGCTAAGTACAGAAGATGTTCAGAGCATGAAGACATCTTAATAGCTCAGCACCAACTCCAACAAACAAATAAACAAACAACTCAAGAAGCCAGGGCCTGAGGGGTCCTTGTCCGGAGGGACTAAATGAAGTTCCAAGCCTGCTGGGCTTGAAGAGTTCCTAGGGAACTAGAGGAGTTCCAAGGCTGCTGGCCTTGAAGAGTTCTTAGTAAACTGAAGTCCCAAGGCTGCTGGCCTTGAAGGAATCTTAGTGATTCAGGGTTCTGCCCTTTCTTAGTGGAAATCCTGCTAGTTGAAAGCAGAAGAGTGGATTAGGAGCTTGAGTCTCTGAACCATTTAAAACCCCTTGTGTCTTTTAATTATGTCATTTACATTATATGTATTAACTGCTATAACTGCTATGTATGCTTTAACTGCTTATAACCAAACTAAATCTACGAATAATGTATGTATGATTATGGATATATCAATGAAGGGGATCTTTTACTTATTCCGCTGTGCTTGAAAAGATTCTTATGTTTGTCATATGCTAACTTAATAGCAATATCAAATAAAAGAGAAAAGTATTTGAAATTAAAAAGGATTTATTCAACCCCCATTCTAGATCTATTATGCCTACTGGGAACTAACAATTGGTATCAAAGCATGTTCTCATTCTATATTCAAAAGCTAATCGCTTTGAGTCTGATCCCAGGCACAAACATTGTTCTAAACTTAGTTTCGTAGTAAGTAACTTGTTATATGTAGATGAGCTCACACATTAGAAATATTGTGTATAGGTAAATGTGTATATACACCTGAAGCTGCTCAGATTGGTCCATATTCTCAAATATTATATCAACAAGACCAATCCTAGCTTGCAGTCAATCTTGTAGTCTGAAGACCAGACGAGATAGCCCAAGAGACATCAACAACGTAGAGTCAAGCATCCACCAGCCTGAAAGATGAAAAGGCCCTACATGCTAAGAAATGCTTATCTAGAGAAGAAATAAGTTCTTCTCAGACATATGTCTGGCCAACCAGCGGCTGGGTGCAAACTTTGTGAACTGAAGGATGTCAAAGAACTAAAGATGCTGAGATTCTCAGGCTGCATCTTCAAGACCATGACTGATTGATTAAAGGCCAACAAGAGCAATAAGCTGTCAGGAACAAAAGTGAAGCTATGCACATCAATGCCTAAACTCAGTACATTAAAGATAAATGACTGTTAAGTAACTGACAGTAAAAAGGTACGGTTCCTCACTATTATACATGTGTACATCATAAATGCACCTTCTTATGAACCATAACAGTATTCTGTCAAGAAGTTATAATCTTCCTAAAAAGTTGAAGAGAGAAAGTACCCTGAGGATGGAAACTCAAATGTCTATAAACTTTCACTCCATCCAAGTTTTAGGTTGAAGATGACACCTTGAAGGAAACCTGAAATGGGTCATAAGAGCATCACATGCCAAATTAATTCTATGTGAAGTAATCTTTGCTGGTGGGTTAGTATATATGTACAAATCCTTTCTCTAAGTGTTTGATAACACATAGAGTATGATCAGTTCTAAAAGAGTATCTTGATGATGTGTAGAAACTGATCACCTCCATGAATAAACTAGATACTCCTAAATCGTAGAGTTGATTCTCACTCTGTGAACACTTAAACATTGTGAACATAACACAACAAATGATGAAACCATCAAAGATAAAGAGTGTGTTATTAAATGTCAAATCTTACACACACTCACCTTCATGCATATGAAAATGTATTATCTAAAACTAGTTTTATGCATGAATATGACTGTTGGTGATAAATGTGATGATTATCCAAATATAAGAGGAATAGGGGTTTAGAAAACTAACCTAGCAGGACTCACTCAATTGTGGGTACCAAAAATAGAAACCCCAAATCCACGGTACTTCATTTCCTCAAGATTTGGTGTTCACTTAATCAAAACATTCATCTATAACTACCCAATTATAATAAAATTGAATAATAAAACACCTTGCATCTGAGAATAAAATTAAATAAAAATCTCCCAGAGTTATCTAACCTTTAACAACAATCATTCAAATCACGAAAAATTTAAATAAACTTCATTACAATCTTTAAACCAAAGTCGATAATAAAACTATCGAATCTATTACAAGTCTTGATACTTGTTCATCTTTCCTTTTCCTTTCTTTGGTGCTAGAGTAAATCACCGGTTTCAACTTTAGGCATAAGAAATTTTACGAGGCAAGAGTGAGCAAACAAGGCCCACTTGAAATAACAATAAATAAATCTTTAAACTTTTACATCAATTGCCAATATTAGGCTCAATAGAACTGAACAATATATTCTATTAACTTTTTGAAAATTTTAACATTCACTGAGGGTCTAATGACCACGAATCATGTCCACAGTTATAAGTAATCTTTCAACTTTAACTTTAACAATCATAAGACTATAAGGACTCCACGTACTTAGGGGGATCAACCCTTCGTACAATGTATTGTGCACAACCATTTCAACGCTAAGCGTAAACCTCTATTAAAAGAGTTGTTCATCTCAGTATTTAGAATACAAGTCCGCACCAAAGTAAGTTTGGTTTGGATAAGCTTTCAAGGAAATTTGGAATTTAACGAACATCAACTAAGGAGTAGTTGAATAAGACCAATAACACTATACTATAGAATAATAGTGATTGAATCAATTATAGTAAACTAAAGTCATGCATTAGGAATAATCTAATAGCATACAATTTGAATAACTATAGCATACCTTGCTTGAACAACACTAAGCCAAGGTTAATTAGAATTGAATAATAAGCATGCATAGCATATATAGTTGTGCATGCTAAACCTAAAGTTAAATACAAGAATAACTTGCTCCAAATAACTTACATCATTATATTGTAATCGAATTGAAAATAATAATTGAATTAACAAGATAATAGATTAGAAAACTTGCTCAAATTAAACTATAAGATTTGGGATACTTGTATAAATCATGAGCAACTAGATACAATGACTTACTCAATAATAGGCAATCTAGCTCTCTGAAAGTGTAGAGGTAGCAACTTACAACAATTGTAATTGAATTTGAAAACAATAATGTACCAAATGAAATTAAACTTCGCATGATGAAAATTTTGAGTTAGAGAACTTGCTCAATTATAAAATAGAGTTAGAAAACTTGCCTTTAGCACAAGCTAAACCTTACAACTTGAATCAATACCTATCACATATGCCATATTGACATAGTTAGTCATTACCAACATTGTATATTCATATAAACAAATATATACATCATATATGTTAAATTACCCTTTCACATAATCAACTATGTTACAAATAGGTAACACTTGATAGCATGTTCATTCATAGCTTAATACTCTTGAAATCATCATTTAACATTCCTATTATTAACACATAACATTTATTTTCCAAATTTGTATACTTAAACAAAAGCGTGAGAACCTTACGCTTCTTTCTTTCATGGCTTGCCACCGCTTTACACTTTGTGTTTCTTGTCTTGAATGACAACGAGTGAGTTAACTATGACTGGCTTGAGTCACGAGCCATTGGTTGGCCATGCTGGTTGGTATCGATGCATTTGCTTGTGTATTTATTTGTCTTTTTGTCTTCTTGAGGCGTGACTGCTTTCAGACTCTCGAAATCCGGCGACCAAGCTCGACAACAGTATGAACAAAAGCCAAATTGGCCTAAAAGCTCGAATCTAATAGGCTGATTAACATGTAATACACATATAGACTTCATATAAACATATTGTGAAGACTTCTAACATGTTTCTACTCATAAAATAACATAAACATCAAAGTTACAACACCCAAATTCAATGTTTTTGGCAAAAACTCCATTGTTGACATTTTTAATGAAAATCGACACACATGTGATTTTGTTTTTTTTCAATCAAAAGCAAAATTTCAAAACATCATAGTTACGATTATACATACTCTATCAATTTCCATAGTCAATTTATCAATTTAACAACTAATTAAACCTAAATTTCTACTTCAACTAAGCCATATTCATATATATATATATATATATATATATATATATATATATATATTTCTATGAACACTCACTTCCACAAAAACACATATATACATGAATTCATTTATCTATAATCATATATAAACTCATGAAATCATCTTATAATCAATAATTAATCATATAACTATAAACACCATCAATTTAACTTTTATAAAATTTCACGAGAAAACTTTTTGGAAGAAGAAAAAACTAAACTTTTAAAGAAAGATTAAGCTCCTACCTTTGATTAGGAAGATGATGGCTATTCTTTTCCCCAATTCCTTTCTCAAAAACACATTAGAAAACACTCTCACCTTCTCTCTAGAGTTTTCTATTTTTTTCTCTGTGTTCTTCTTCTTCTTCTTCTTCTTCTTCTTCTCTCTTCTCTCTAGTTTACGTTTACGTATAATAATATAACGTATATGTAATAATAGATATATTTAGTATAGGATTTTAACTAACGACATCGATTATATTATTTTGAAAATCAAAAGCCATAAAGGCTTGTTTGGCTAAGCTTAATAAAATAACCCTTTAATCCTTACACCTTGTTTGGTAAACCTAATTAAAACAAATGGATTAAATCCTTATACCTTGTTTGCTAAAACATCATTTAGATTAAAGACTTATTATGCAATAAGACATGTTTGGCAAAAAAACTAAATTAAACTCTTTTAATTTATTTTAATAACTCCTTTATAGCAAGGTTATTTGTCACACTTCTATTAAATTAAATAATCAATTTAATCAATTCAAATACTAATCTATTAAATTACTTTAGCACATAATTTAATATCACATAACTATAATTTCTTTTATAATTATAATTTTATTAAACCAACTAATATTTTAAATTACAATTTCCCATTTAAAATATTATAATTTATTTAAATCACTATAAGCTCTCTAGCTTACTTATTAAATTAAATTGGTATATAATCTCATAACAATTAATTTTCTTAGCTCCTTAATTATTTATTCAACAAATAATTAACTAAATCACATCAACTCAAATTGCCATTAAATACTTATATAATTCATAAATATTTAATATTTAAATATTTAATATATTTATTTATTATTTATTCAACAAATAATTAACTAAACCACATCAACTCAAATTGAACAATTATTTATTCAACAAATAATCATATCCATTAAATACTTATATAAATCAATAAATATTTAATATTACACTTTAAAATTACGGAATGTTACATCATTCCCTCCTTACAAGGATTACGTCCTCGAGAATCACAACTCAAACAAATCATTAGTTACATTCTTCCCTACTTACAAAGATTACATCCCCGAGAATCGAAGACCTGATTAAACAAATAACTTCGGGTATTCTTTCAACATTTTCTCTTGAGTTCCCACGTAGCTTCTTGACGTTGTGGTTCCTCCATATCACCTTCACGAAAGGTATCACTTTATTCTGAGCACTTGTTCTTTCACATCGACTATACGGATAGGAACCTCTTCATAAGACAAATCTTTCTCGGCTGTAGCGGTTCATACTTTCGATCACATGTTTGTAGTCGGGTTTATATGGTCGTAACAAAAAATGTGAAAAACATTATGAATGTTTTCCAACTCTGGAGGTAGAGCTACCTCGTAAGCCACTTCTCCCACTCTTGCGACACTTCAAAGGGTCCAATAAACCTCGGGCTTAGCTTTCCCTTTTACGAAATGATTTTTCCTTCCGAGGAGAAACTTTTAGGAATACAAAAGTTCTACGTCGAATACACGATCTTGTGCTGTGTTGATCGGCATACTTTTTACATCATCTTCTTGAGGCTTTACTAATCTTGTCTGATGAGTTTGACAACGTCGGCGATTTGTTGCACCGATTACGGTCCCTAACGATTTGGCGTTCACCAGACTTCATCCCGACACGAGTGGAGTTACGCACTTTCTGCGTCTGATGCCTCGTGGGTGGCATCTGCGTCTCGCGTGATAAGCTTTGTTGTTGTAAGCAAATTCCACCAGCGGTAATTGTTCTTCCCGCTTCCTTTAAAGTCCATGACACATGCTCTCGGCATATCTTCCAATGTCTGAATTGTTAGATTCGCTTTGGCCATCTGTTTGTGGATGATAAGCCGTACTCATTATGGCTTAGCTGTGTCCCCATGCATTCTTGTAGTCTCTTCCGAAATTTGGCGTGAATCGCGGATCTCTATCGGACACAATTGATCTTGGCACTCCATGCCTCGAAATGATCTCTTTAATGTACAATCTTGCCAAGTGATCAAGATTGAATCTAATCTTTATTGGTAAAAGTGTCTTGATTTAATCGATCATCCACTATCATCCCCCAAATTGCATCGCATCCTCTACGAGTAGTTGGAAGACCCACCACAAAATCCATCGTGATGTGTTCCCACTTCCATTCAGGTATTTCCAATGGTTGAAGTAACCCATTGGGTCTTTGATGTTCGGCTTTTACTCTTTGACATGTCAAGCATTTAAGCTCTACGCATTCGATGACATCCCTTTTCATGTTTGGCCACCAAAAATGTCGGCGCAAATCTTGATACATTTTAATGCTTCTGGATGAATCGAATATCTTGTGTTGTGTGCTTGGTCAAGATTTACGTCTTTCGGTTCTAACCTTCTTTGGAACCCAAATTCTTCCCTCGAGCAGTAGTAATCCTTGATTATCGACCTTGTATTTTACATCACCGCCTTGATCGATTCTCTTTGATTTTCCCACACTCTTCATCTTGTAGTTGAGCATTCTTCACTTTGTCCACTAAAGTTGGACCCGACTTCTATCTGGAATAGTTGTTAAATCGATTCTTTTGGAAATTTGATTTCCAACTCGGTTTGTCATTCTTTGAAATGAGCTCCTCTGAGTTGTTATCGGCATCAACTTTTCCAGACCTTTCTGCTTAAAGCATACGCCACCACATTAACTTTGCCCGGATGATAAAAGATTTCACAATCATAATCTTTTATCAATTCCATCCACCTTCTTTGTGCGTGTTCAAATCCTTACGAGTGAAAATATACTTGAGACTTTTGTGGTGCATGTAGATCTCACATTTCTCTCCATAAAGATAGTGTCTCCATATCTTGAGCAAATACAATATGACCAATTCCAAATCATGAGTCGGATACCCTTTCTCATAATCCTTTAGTTGTCTTGATGCATACATGATAACTTTGCCGTTCTGCGTAAAACACAACCCAACCCTTTATGTGAGGCATCACTTTATACACCACAAAATTTCTGTATTATCTGGTAATGTCAACACGGTGCCACACTTAACTTCTTCTTCAAATCTTGGAAACTCTCTTCACATTTCTCGTCGAAGCAATTTTTCTGACTTTCCTTGTCAAATTTGTTAGCGGAGTGGCTATCTTAGAAAAATCTTGAATAAATCTTCTATAATAACCCGGCCGGTCCCAAGAAACTCCTCACTTACGGCGGTGTTCTTGGTTGTTCCCAATTGATTCTGACTTCCACTTTTGATGGATCCTTTGAAATCCCATCTTTGTCGATCACATGACCCAAAAAATTGTACGATCGAGCCAAAATTAGCACTTAGAAAATTTTGCGTACAACTTTTCCTTCCTTAGTGTTTCCAATGTCAAGCGTAAATGTTCCACGTGTTCTTCTTGAGTTTTGGAATACACGAATGTCATCAATAAATACCACTACAAACTTGTCTAAGAATGGTTTAAACACCACATTCATCAAATCCATGAATGCGGCGGGGGCATTAGTTAAACCAAAAGACATCACCGAGAAACTTCGTAATGTCGTCTGCAGGAGTTACGAATGTTTATTCTAGGTATATCCTCCTTTCTTACCTTCAATTGGTGATACCCACTTCTCAAATCAATTTTTGAGAAATATTTAGCACCCTTCCCTTGATCAAACAAGTCATCTATTCTAGGCAGCGGATACCTATTCTTAATAGTGACTTTGTTTAACTCTCTATAATCAATGCAAAGCGCATTGTTCCATCTTTCTTCTTAACGAATAAAATTGGCGCTCCCCACGGCGTCGCTTGGTTGGTTGAATATATTTCTTGTCTAGCAACTCTTGCAATTGTACCATCGGTTCCTTCATTTCCACTAGAAGCCATTACATGCGGGGCCTTCGATATCGGTCTTGTTCGGCACTAAGTCGATCCACGAACTCAATTTCTCTGTCGGTGAAGTCACGGCAAATCTTCTGAAACACGTCTTGAATTCTCTCACTCTCTGGTATTTCTTCTAGTTTCACACCCTTTTTACGAGTATCGACTATATAAGCTAAATAGCCCACACAACCTTGACTCAACAATTTCTTGGCTGCATATGTGGTCATACATTTCATTTGTCTAGGCGACTTGCTTTACCATAAAATACTACCTTTGGCCGGTCATAAGGTTTACACACTTCTTGTGACAATCGATTCTTGCTCCATATTTGAAACCAATCCATCCCCAAAATTACATCAAATTCCCCAAGTCTAATCGAATCAAATCTACCCACAAAATATTTTCCTTAATGTTCACCCTACGGTTCTTGTATCTGAATCTAACGGGGATTACTTCCTTATTACATAATTTCTATGTTCAAAGGAAAATTCGGTTCTTCTCTAGGCAATTCTAACCTCTTAGCAAATTCATCCGATATAAGCGAACAAGTAGCTTTTAAATCAAATAATACATAAGCATTTATATCATTGATTGGGATAATACGACACCACATCTTTTGATTGCACAACATCTTGCAGTCGTGTTGAAGGTTACGGTACGTGGGTTTGTTTGATCTTTGCGAGTCTCTGCAATAGCCATGTACCTCCATTGTTACCTCCATTGCTTACGGTTGTCCTCCATCCTTCTTCTTAGGACATTCACGAGCAAAGTGATCCTTGGATCCGCACGTGAAACACGCATTCTTCTTTGGTTGAGTGCAACTTGGGGCGATGTGACCCTCCACAGCCTGATTGAAGCATACTCGCTTCCCCATCAAGCACGCACCCTTATGGAATTTCCGCATGTCGCCGCACATGCTTTAAACTTTTGTTTTGTTTGGTTACCACGATGGTTTCCGGCACCCATGTTCCCATTCCACTTCCTCTTCAAGTTGTTGTTGTTGTTGTTGTTGTTGTTGTTGTTGTTGTTGTTGTTGTTGTTATTATTTCCACAGCTACCACTTCCATTCTTAGTCTCATTCTCATTCCTCTTCTTCTTTTGTTCTGGTTGAACTTTGTCCTTTGCCTCGCCTCCACCTTGATAATCTTGCTTTCTCCATCACCGCTGCAAATGTCTTCAAGCTGGAATAGGAGACCCTCTTTGTCTGACCAGGGCTTGATCCTGTTCAAATCTCTTCGCCTTACGCTTCAAATGCATCTTTGACACGATATGGCATGCAAACCTCACCAATTCGTTGAATTTAGCGGCATACTCGAGATCTGAAGTCATCGTTCCTTGTTTTAGTTCGAGAAGCTGCACTTCTAGTGACTCTTGAACTCTCAGGAAATAAGTCTCGAAGAACAACTCCTTGAACCTATCCCGGTCATCACTCCACGGCCCTTCACGAGTTTTATTGGCTACCCACCAATAACTAACCACGCTTTCAACATGAATGTTGCGGCGATCTTACGATCATCCCTTACCTAGCGACATCGAACACCTTTTCTATTTCCATAATCCAGTGCGTGCTTGTTTGGATTCATAGACCCACGAATTCGGTGGTCCAACCACCTTGAAATCCTTAAATGTTGTACCATGGTTTTGTGGTTGATTACGCAGCGCTCTGTCGATAGTGTCACTAGTTGTTGAGCAGGGTTCTGCGTCGACATTATCGTTATTAGTAGTTCTCTCATTGTTTCTCTGTCGGGTGGTTCACGTCAGGAGGCATTTTACATTAAAACAAAACATCTATTAGACTATTACTCAACTTCTTTAAGTATTTCTAATTAACTTGCCTCCATAAAAAGAAATAACCACATAACACATAACACTTTGAATAAAATAATAACTTTTATTTATTCATCATTACTTGAAAAACATAAAAAAATAATAGCATCACTGCTATTTACATTCCTTTCTGAACTAAAAGTTACGAGACAACATCATTATTATCATATCCCATGGTTACTTAACACTTTGGGTTTACACATTATTTAATACTTATTACGTGCATTATAGGCACATTTTCTATGATGATCTATTAAGATACTTCTTAGCCCTATCATGTTCTTCCTCCATGACTCGAAACATTGTTACTGCGATCTAACACGAATGATGGCGTCGTCTCGAAGCCCGAATCGGATATCCCATGACCCGATCTTGAGCTCGATTAATTGCGGTGTTAAAAACTTTATCCATCTCTTCCATCTTCATCCTCTTCTTTGTGTGGTCCCTTACTTGCTCTTCCGATTCGTTGATAAGCTTCCTCGTATGCATCTTGACTCTTACCCTCTTGGTAGCTTCTTCCTTCAACTTGTTCTTGACTTCCACGACCATCTCGATCAATTGTTCCTTCTCTCCTTGATTTGTACTAGTTTCTCCTCGACATTTGTCGATTATTCTTCACGATCCTGGATCTCGCCATCTTTTTGTGTCATTGCGATTCATTGTTCGACTACTATCTCTGCAACTCCTCAAGCTGTATCCACGAAGTTCCACGTTACGGTCATGCACCTCATCGTATATCTGACTGCTTTATCGAGTTAAGTGGAATCCTTTCCTCCTCGTCCTCATCATCCTCATCCTCCTGGGTAACTCAGCGGGATCCTCCTCGTCTGTCTCCACATCATCATCCTCATCTTCAACTCTCTGTGACCAGCAGGGTGACTCCGTGGCGATGGTTGTTCCCAAACTTCTGAATGTCGCGAGGCTCCTCCTCTATAGGCACTTGAGGTCCCTCCTCCCTAACTTTGTTGGATTCTCAGACATTAGTCATCCACGACAACAAAGTTTTAAAGTTTTAATTATTAATCATTACTATTAGACACTCACGAGTACATAATTTAAAAACACATAAACACATAAGTGTTTTATTACTTCTTTCCTAAAACTTCGATAAGAGTTAACTCACTATCTTTTCAAAGGTTACTTCCTAAGGCTTTCCCCCACCTAAGGTTCATAACCTAAAGCTTTGATACCAACTTTGTGACACCCCCAATCCACGGTACTTCATTTCCTCAAGATTTGGTGTTCACTTAATCAAAACATTCATCTATAACTACCCAATTATAATAAAATTGAATAATAAAACACCTTACCCATACGAGAATAAATTTAAATAAAAATCTCCCGGGTTATCTAACCTTTAACAACAATCATTCAAATCACGAAATTTAAATAAACTTCATTACAATCTTTAAACCAAAATCGATAATAAAACTATCGAATCTATTACAAGTCTTGATATTGTTCATCTTTCCTTTTCCTTCTTTGGTGCTAGATACGTCACCGGTTTCAACTTTAGTTGTAAGAAATTTTACGAGGCAAGAGTGAGCAAACAAGGCCCACTTGAAATAACAATAAATAAATCTTTAAACTTTTACATCAATTGCCAATATTAGGCTCAATAGAAGCTGAACAATATATTACATTAACTTTACGAAATTTTAACATTCACTTTGAGGTCTAATGACCACGAATCATGTCCACGATTATAAGTAATCTTTCAACTTTAACTTTAACGATCATAAAGACTATAAGGACTCCACGTGCTTAGGGATCAACC
Source organism: Panax ginseng (assembly GCA_020205605.1). NCBI lineage: Eukaryota > Viridiplantae > Streptophyta > Magnoliopsida > Apiales > Araliaceae > Panax > Panax ginseng. The sequence continues at coordinate 26,695,107 of CM035146.1, read as the reverse complement.
CTTAAATACAATGTATTGTGCACAACCATTTCAACGCTAAGCGTAAACCTCTATTAAAAGAGTTGTTCATCTCGATTATTTAGAATACAAGTCCGCACCAAAGTAAGTTTGGTTTGGATAAGCTTTCAAGGAAATTTGGAATTTAACGAACATCAACTAAGGAGTAGTTGAATAAGACCAATAACACTATACTATAGAATAATAGTGATTGAATCAATTATAGTAAACTAAAGTCATGCATTAGGAATAATCTAATAGCATACAATTTGAATAACTATAGCATACCTTGCTTGAACAACACTAAGCGAGGTTAATTAGAATTGAATAATAAGCATGCATAGCATATATAGTTGTGCATGCTAAACCACAAGTTAAATACAAGAATAACTTGCTCCAAATAACTTACATCATTATATTGTAATCAAATTAAAAGCGATAATTGAATTAACAAGATAATAGATTAGAAAACTTGCTCGAAGATTAAACTATAAGATTTGGGATACTTGTATAACTCATGAGCAACTAGATACAATGACTTACTCAATAATAGGCAATCTAGCTCTACGAAAGTGTAGAGGTAGCAACTTACAACAATTGTAATTGAATTTGAAAACAATAATGTACCAAATGAAATTAAACTTCGCACAATGATGAAATTTTGAGTTAGAGAACTTGCTCAATTATAAAATAGAGTTAGAAAACTTGCCTTTAGCACAAGCTAAACCTTACAACTTGAATCAATACCTATACATATGCCATATTGACATAGTTAGTCATTACCAACATTGTATATTCATATAAACAAATATATACATCATCATATATGTTAAATTACCCTTTCACATAATCAACTATGTTACAAATAGGTAACACTTGATAGCATGTTCATTCATAGCTTAATACTATTGAAATCATCATTTAACATTCCTATTATTAACACATAACATTTATTTTCCAAATTTGTATACTTAAACAAAAGCTGTTAGAACCTTACGCTAACTTTCATGTTTGTATTTCCACGATTTACATTGTGGTTCGTGACTTCTGCGTATTGTTGAGTTAATATATGACTCAGTCATGAGCCATTGGTTGGTATTTACTGCTGGCCTTGGCGCATGAATTTTTATCTTCTTTGGGCGCTGACTGTATCTTTCAGACTCGAAATCCGGCGACCAAGCTCGGCAGCATGTATGAACAAAAGCCAAATTGGCCTAAAAAGCTCGAATCTAATAGGTGATTAACATGTAATACACATATAGACTTCATATAAACATATTGTGAAGACTTCTAACATGTTTCTACTCATAAAATAACATAAACATCAAAGTTACAACACCCAAATTCAATGTTTTTGGCAAAAACTCCATTGTTGACATTTTTAATGAAAATCAACAACTTGTGATTTTGTTTTTCAATCAAAACAAAAATTTCAAAACATCATAGTTACGATTATACATACTCTATCAATTTCCATAGTCAATTTATCAATTTAACAACTAATTAAACCTAAATTTCTACTTCAATTAAGCCATATTCATATATATTTTTCATATGAACACTTTCATAATATATTTTCTTCCACAAAAACACATATATACATGAATTCATTTATCTATAATCATATATAAACTCATGAAATCATCTTATAATCAATAATTAATCATATAACTATAAACACCATCAATTTAACTTTTATAAAATTTCATAAAAAACTTTTGGAAGAAGAAGAAACTAAACTTTTAAAGAAAGATTAAGCTCCTACCTTTGATTAGGAAGATGATGGCTATTCTTTTCCCCAATTCCTTTCTCAAAAACACATTAGAAAACACTCACCTTCTCTCTAGAGTTTTTCTCTTTTTTTTCTTCTTCTTGTTCTTCTTCTTCTTCTTCTTCTTCTCTTTCTCCCAACTCTAGTTTACGTATAATAATATAACATATGTAATAATAGATATATTTAGTATAGGATTTTAAGCGACATCGGTTATATTATTTTGAAAATCAAAAGCCATAAAAGGCTTGTTTGGCTAAGCTTAATAAAATAACCCTTTAATCCTTACACCTTGTTTGGTAAACCTAATTAAAACAAATGGATTAAATCCTTATACCTTGTTTGCTAAAACATCATTAGATTAAAAACTTATTATGCAATAAGACATGTTTGGCAAAAAAAACTAAATTAAACTCTTTTAATTTATTTTAATAACTCCTTTATAGCAAGGTTATTTGTCACACTTCTATTAAATTAAATAATCAATTTAATCAATTCAAATACTAATCTATTAAATTACTTTAGTACATAATTTAATATCACATAACTATAATTTCTTTATAATTATAATTTTATTCGACCAACTAATATTTTAAATTACAATTTCCCATTTAAAATATTATAATTTATTTAAATCACTATAAGGCTCTCTAACACTTATTAAATTAAATTGGTTATATATAATCTCATAACAATTAATTTTCTTAGCTCCATTAATTATTTATTCAACAAATAATTAACTAAATTTATTCAACATAATCGACTCAAATTGCCATTAAAATTGAACAATTATATAACAAATAATCATATCCATTAAATATTTATATAAATCAATAAATATTTAATATTACATTTAAAATTTAATTTATTTATTCAACAAATAATTAACTAAACCACATCATCTCAAGGACCAAGTCAAATTGAACAATTATTTATTCAACAAATAATCATATCCATTAAATACTTATATAAATCCTAATAAATATTTAATATTACACTTTAAAATTAGGAGAGAAAGTCAATGGTCGGTTGGCACATCACTGGTTATGCAGAGTTAGAAGGAACTACCATAAAGATAAATTCAAATATGCAAACAGTTTTCAGAAGCTATCGAACCTTTCTCCCTCCCATTTTCAAACCCTAAAATCCTCTCAAGAGCGAAAATAGGTTAACACTTCAGAGCTTTACCAAATCACAATCAGCCATCTCTCATAAACCTCTTTGAATTAAATACCCACATTCTTCGAACTGCTCAAATGGAAAACTGGCGAGTAATCACTGGCATTCAGCTTGGAACCAAGTCGTTTGAGAAATCCGAAAAGAAGTTCAGAGACATTCTCGAACTTGTGAAGAAAGCTAGATTCTCATAATGCCTTGAGGCTAGCACTCGAGTATATGTTGACCTGGTGAAAGAGTTCTACCTAAATGCTTCCATAAACTTCAGAACCCTCTCTACCAAGGTCAAAGGTCAGTCTCTAAAGCTGAAATCTTCTGACCTCAATCAATGCCTAAGTTTTCCTAACCAAGGACTGAAGAGCCTTGATTATGTCGATACGGAACAAGCAAAGGAGATCACGGGGTACCAAACAAACCCTAGTATGAAAGACATGAAGAAGAAGGAGTTTCCAGAAGAGTACGAGTTTCTTGTAGAGATAGTGGGAAAATATATATTATGCAAGGATACTGCACATGATACTGTGCTTGATCAGCAGTTAAAGATAATATCAACAATAGTTCTGAAGAAACAGATTAACTTTGGAGTTATCCTGTTTGACCAAATCTCCAAGTTGGTAGAAAAGGCAGAGCTAAAGAAGTCTACAGAAAAACCTCTGACAAAGGTATTTCATGGAAGACTACTGAGCATTGTAATAAAGAAGAAGCTAGGAGGCAAGATCAAGGATGATGAAGGAGAGCCTCTAAATGGTCACAAAGTGATGTCTCCACAATTATTTGTGAATTGGAAGAAAAACCCCAAGGAGAACCGAAGGCTGACATCTGGGAGTAGCAGCAGGGCCTCTGCAAAGAAGAGGAAGACAGAAGAGGCAGAAAGCTCTAAGTATGATGACTCTGTACCAGCAGCAACCACACCAGCCAAGAAGAAATCCAGAGGTGTGAAGAAAACCAAGGCCCCACCAAGGAGTCTCTCCATCACAGACAAGGATAAAGAAGAAAAAGTCCTGACTGCTGAAACCACAAAATGAAGAAGCAACAGGTTGCTTCAAGAGCCATTAGGAAAGAAAGCTAAGGTGGAAAACAGGCTAGCCCCAACTTACCAAGAAAGTACGTCTGACGAAAGAAAGGATGTAGAGTCAGAATAAGAGAAGACAACTGACAATCTCAAGGCTGAGTCCCCACAGACAAAATCCAGCAATGAAGGTGAAGCTGGATTAATGGAAGAAAATGTATCATCTGCTGATGAAGAAGAATGCACAAGCCCAGTGGCTAACCCTAAGAGCATTCACTCTGACGATGAATAAAAGATTAAAGATGACCCAACTCCATCCCCAAATGCACATGCCCTAACAAACCCAGATGATGGGTCAAATGATGTTATTTCAAATGAAGAAGTGATTGCCCCAATCGGTACTGAACCTCAAGGAAGTTCATCTAATGAACCAAAGGCTTCAGAGTCTGAAGAGGAAGAAGTGTCTGGAATTCCTATAGCTGAACCTTCAAGAAGAAGGAAGAGCTACAGACTGCAAGCCAAATTTGCCTCTAAAAGGAGCAGTGATCACTCCAATACTATCATTGAACTAAGTGATGATGAGTTTGTATCAAAGGATAAAAGTGCTGAAGATGGAACCAGTGGTGAAGAAGATGAATCAGAGGAAGATCTTGCTGAAGAAGGTTCTGGAAATGAAATGCAGCAAGAAGGATTCATTGATGGAAATGATGAGATTGGTTCAGGTTCCGAAAGAGAAGAGATGAAAAAAGATTCTGATTCTGCACCACAGGAATCAGAAGAATAAGAAGATTATCCAGTTCTCTCTCCCACAAGATTTAACAGGAGAATAGTGGTAGAAGTCTCGATTGAATCACCAAAAACACCTCCAGAAAGATGGGTGAATCATGGAGATGAGCAGCTCAAGGTGGTAAGAATGACTACCTTTGATATAGATAAAAACTGGAATAATATGGAGCTAGATTGCACAACCATTCTCAATAATCCTGATGATTTGCTGATGAGATGGTTCTTATAACGGATGCCATGGCTAAAGGCCCATACTGAAAGAGATGAAAGCTACTTCAGCTGGTGCTACTCTCATTTTCCAAGCATGGAGCTGGTGGCACAAAACTTCCCAAGGGTAAAGAGTTTTTCTAGAAAGATGATCACAAACTAGCCCCACTTTAAAGTTTATCGTCATGCTGGAAATCACTATATTCCCCACGATCGTAGAGTGGACTCCCAAGGGAAAAGGATCATGACAATGAGATGATCGTAGAGTCTGTTCACTCTACTGTTGATGGTGTTCAAGATCAAAATCAGAAACCTACATCATTTTCGAAACAATCGCTATCGACATTCCTCATCCTCAACCAGTGATTGGAACTCAACGATTCTTCAGATTCTCAACACCTTTGAAAATCTGTCAAAGGATGTAGATCGTAGAGTTCAATCTAATGCTTGACAGGCGGCTGCTCAACTAGATAATCAAATATCTGTGGAGAAGGAGCTGATGAAAAACTCCGATGAACTGAGTGATAAAATATCTCTATTCACTAAAGAGTCACATAAGCTGATAACAGCAGGAGATATTTCACTCCAGAACAAGCTTCAAGCTATTATGGATGATGTATCTCTCAAACTCAAAGAGAGGGATAACATCTATCTAAAAGTCATGAATGATCAGAAGGCAGAAGCTCTACGAGCTCAGAAGGCCAATGAAGAGCAGATCCAAGTCCTCTCTGACAAGATTGATGACATGAAGCAGTCCTTCTCAGTGCAACTTGAGCTAGGCCAACAAGAATTCAATTTTGAAGTTGCCAACTCCTCCTACTTGATGGAGCAGCTTATGTCCAACATGGAGCAGCTCTCCAAAATGATTAATGACAAAAAAGGGGAGAAAAAGAGACATAGAAATCGAAAGAGTAAGAGTCACTCAAAGAAGAGCAGAAGGAAAGATGAGAAGAAGTCAAAGAAAAAGACAGCAGCTGCAGAAAAAGAATCATCATCTGAGGGGGAGCCAGAAGATGATGATAACATGATCGCAGAGTCTAAGGGGGACAATGTTCAGAAAGAAGTTGAAAGGGAGCAAAGCAAAGACAGAAGATCATCATCCCAGGGGGAACAAGAGTAAGAAGAACAAACAGATGGATAGCTGATCAACAGACATCCTGGAAACATACATAGAGCCAAAGAGGTACATCTCTAACTAGTTAGGTATGTTCTGGATCCAGGATGTAAAATGTTAGTGTATTAAATTCCACATCATTATAAATGACATTCATGATTATCTGTTTTAGAAATACAGCTGCTCACTGTATATAAGATTCATTTATAACATGCATATGCACTTATTGTTTTTATCATAATCAAATAGGGGGAGATTGTCAGGAATAAGCATGTGAATATTATTCCTATTTACATATGATTTGATTATGATATATATGAATGAATATGCAAGTATGCTTACATTAATAAAAGTTGTAAAGTCCTTTGATAGATAATATAAACATGTGTACAAGGACTTAGAATGAATTGATCAAGTATATTAGGTTGATCCAACACAACCAAAACAGCTTTGTAAAGTCCTTAAAAAGAAATGATGTACAAGGACTATAAACATAGATAGATCAAGCATGTTAGGTTGATCTTATGATGTAATAGATAGGCTTGTCTGATCATCGAGCACTGCACCAGAAATCGGGGTCTGCCAGGAGAGTCAAGGAAAACTCGAGAGCTGTCGAGGCAGAATCGTAGTCTGCAAGAAAGTAGATCTCGGAGTTCGTAGACTGCCAGGAAAAATGATGAAGGATCGTAGTGTGTCGAGTAGAACTTCCTCAGGGCCGAAGTCAGCTGAGGAAGTCATGTTCAGAATCGTAGAGACAGCCTATCTACGAGCCGACCGAACCTCTGCCGAAGACAAGTCAGAAACGTAGGCTACACTCAGAGTCGTAGAGTCCACTGATGCCGAAGGTAAGTCAAGGATCGTAGATCACACTCTGAGTTCGTAGAGTCTATTGATTACATGCAGAGATCGTAGTCGAGCAAGATCAGATAAAGACAACAAACACAAGGCAGAAATCGTAGAATGTCAAGATCTGATCTAGGAGTCGTAGTGTCTGCACAGCCGAAGCTGAATCATAGAGTGTAGAACTATGACCTCAACAGATGTGCTCACAATACCAAGGCAGAATCGTAGAGCAAATACAATTCTCGACAAATGAGCACTCCCAGAATATCCAAAGGAATGAAGCCTCTGGTCGGCACTGCAATGTTACATCCAAGGAAACCAGAGAGCACTAAACGAATGGCATGCAAGATAATAGAAGATCTAAGAACCAACCCAATCAGCATCAAGATTGAGTTGTGAAGCCATTCGAGGTTAATTCTTCCACAAGGAGATCAAAAGAAGACTTCAATAACTGACTAAGGAAAGTCAGCAAGTGCAGCAGCTGTCAAGTAGACAGAAGATAACTATCTTGGAAGCAACCAGGATCATAGTGTTTGCCAAACAAAGAAAGAACTGATGAAGTACATACAGAGATAATGGATAGCTTCTGAAGAACAAGGCTAAAGTGATTAAGCATTGGGTCAGTCCATTGATGATAAGTGAACGGGAGATCACAAGGAGAAAGCGAGCTAGACACACCATAAATCTGAAGTGTCTTGCTATTCAGAAGGGACCAGAACAAAGAAGTCAAGTCATCAGTATCTGAGAACTGTTGAGGCAAACAGAAGTGTTGAAGTACTGCACAAGAGAAGGAAGAGGTGTTCTACTTTGAAGATCCAATCAACACTCTTCAAGATCGTAGTGTTGTCTCTACCAGTCAACATGACACTACGATCAGGTCCTCAAAGACATGCATCAGAATCGTAGAGTTCAAATAGCTGAAGACTGAAGCATTGGCAATGGTTCAATTTGAAGGGTAATATTCGGACAAGAGCTTATTGAGAGCATCGATGCAAAAGGACAACCTTTGATCGAGAAATCAAAAAGGAGGAAATAAAGTCTTCGACCTGCCCAAGACATTAAAGTGACATCTCTGATGGGTAGGTGAAATAGTAGACTGCAATGTCAGAGAAAGTATTACTTGTCACATCAGTAGTCTACCTCTGTCAACTCGATATATATGAAGACATTTGAATAGCTTTTAACGGCTACTTTCCAACGGAAGGATTGGGAAGGAGTATAAATCTGCTAGAGCTTCAAAGATCGAAGGTTGCTAGAGTTGCCAAGTTTGGAGTAACGGTGGACTATTCTAAACAATGTAAAATAGTGAGTCCGAAGGCTCACTCTACAATTCACCAAGAACACTTAGAGACATACAAAGGAAGAAGTAGAAGTGATAGTTCTACAATATAGAAGTGAGAGTTCTACTACAAGAAGAGGGTTCTGAACTGCCAAGAGAAATAAGAGCATCATGTCATCTTGGTGTCCATCATGGGAAGACTCTAAGTACCATAAAGAAGAGCTCATAGTCATCTTAGCAAGTCTATCATGAGAAGACATCAAGTATCAAGAAGGGAGATCACAAACGTCATCATGGTGGCAAGCCTGAGAAAGTTTCTAAGTACCTAGCAGAAGAGCTTACAATCATCTTAGAAACCCATCATGTGCAACCATCATGTATCAAGAAGAATGATCTTCAAGGCAGTCATCAAGGGATCATCCAAAGTGGTTGAGTAACTGAAGAAGTTGAGCATCATGCAACACTTAACTGCACTTCAAGGATGATCACGCCAAGCTGCTAAGTACAGAAGATGTACAGAGCATGAAGACATCTTAGCAGCTCAGCACCAACTCCAACAAACAAACAACTCAAAAAGCTAGGGCCTGAGGGGTCCTTGTCCGGAGGGACTAAATGAAGTTCCAAGCCTGCTGGGCTTGAAGAGTTCCTAGGGAACTAGAGGAGTTCCAAGGCTGCTGGCCTTGAAGAGTTCTTAGTGAATCAAGTCTCAAGTCACGCGGCTCAAAGAATCTTAGTGATTCCGGGTGCTGCCCTTCCTTAGTGGAAATCCTGCTAGTTGAAAGCAGAAGAGTAGATTAGGAGCTTGAGTCTCTAAACCATTTAAAACCCCTTGTGTCTTTTATATTATGTCATTTACATTATATGTATTAACTGCTATAACTGCTATGTATGTTTTTACTACTTACAACCAAACTAACTCTATGAACAATGTATGTATGATTATGAATATATCAATGAAGGAGATCTTTTACTTATGCCGCTGTGCTTGAAAAGATTCTTATGTTTGTCATATGCTAACTTTATAAAATCCCAACTTTTTGAATAAAAATGAATTTTCTATAAATATTATTTTTGAATATTATGGAGTGAAATTGATATAATAGTTGTGGGTAATATTTATAAATTTTGCAAAGTACGCAAGTTGTTATATAATATTTGATTGGTCGGGGAATATTCATTTTAACAGGAATATTAGTACAACAAAGACAATCATTGGTGGACCCCATTAACGGAATTATTGTCGGATTGAGAAAACGACAAAAATACTTTATGAAAATAACGGCGGAAGTTTTACCGTTAACTGTTGAAGCACCCGGTGTTAAAAGTACAGTAATACGCGTGGTTGTATAGTAGCACACGGTATTAATTATTGATGCTTAAGTGATAAGTCACTCAGTTTTATTGGTATTATTAATGTAATAATACAGAAAATCTTTTTATATAAAACAGAATACTTTTATAAAGTTATTCTATAAATAGAATATATTATATTCTATTATGCATAGTGTTGCATAGTGTCTACATAGTGTTTTGCATAGTAAAATCTTTTTATATAAAACAAAATACTTTTATAAAGCTATCTGTTTTATTAGACAATAATTAGAATATATTATATTTTATTATGCATAGTATTTGTATAGTGTCTGCATAGTGTTTGCATAGTAAAATCTTTTATAAAGTCATTCGTTTTATTAGATTATAAATAGAATATATTATATTTTATTTTGCTTTAAATATGGACCGTCAGATTAAAGTAAATCAATCTCGACCGTTCATGAGTTAGTTACTATGCATTCCATTTTTCTATAAATTGAAGCTCATTCATTCATTATTTTCTTACGAATTCACTGAAACTCTAGAGAGATAAACTATAGAGAGAAAGAAGAAAGTATTCTACTACTTCACTACTTATATATCCAGTACTCTTCTTCTTAAGGTAGGGAATATTATTTATTATACTCGTAAGGAGTGTTATTCTTTCTTATTCATGAAGAGAACTGTTGTTATTCCAATTCTTATTATTCTGTTGGAATAACCTGTATACGCGGTGTACCCTATACTTGGTGACATTCTTCTATTATTCATTTGGAACATCCTCATCACATGTGTTTGACACCGGACTGGTTCCGCTTTTATTATTATTCCGTTGGAAAATCCATGCATGTGTTTTACACCTGACCGGTTCCGCTCTTTATTATTATTCATTGGAACATCCACATGCATGTGTTTTACACCGGACCGGTTAAAATCTTTATTATTCTGTTGGAACATCCTGCTAGAATGCAAATTTTGCTGACACAGTTCTCGTTATTATTATTCTCATTGAATAACCTATCTATCGCAAGCACCGCATGCACGGTGATTTCTTTTGTTATTCCATTCTTTATTATACTTAGTTGGTTAAAGTTTCAACTTCTATACTCCATGAAATTAGTAGAATATCCTTGATATTTGCGCTTCACCCAATATCTTTTCATGGAAATATTCTCCTGATCATTCTTGAATTTTACTCTACAAAAGCAAGATCATGTTGACAATTTGGACGTTAATAATTCCTGGATAAAATAATTCTTGAACTTGTTTTATTGAATTCTTATATCATTGTCATCATCCTCATGTTTATATTTTGTTGAAAGTCATCTCGTGGGCTCAGTAGTGCATAGATGGACTTGGTATGATTATGACCAGGGATTATTCGGTGTAATCATGACCGTAATGTTACAAATGATGTGGTAAAATTTCTCATTGGCCGTAGTGCATTGATGGACAGTTGTTGGCATGATCATGACCATTAATGAATACACAAATATTCTTGGCCAGTAGTGCATGGATAATTGTGGTCGTGATACTAAAGAATATCCTTGGCCGTAGTGCAGGGGTGATTCGATGATGTGGAATATTTATTAAGATGAGTCTCAGCGATAACAGTGATGAAAAACCTTTTAAATCATAAAAGATAGTAGATTTTATTTTCTACTTGACTCTTTTAATGGATTGCTTGTTCCGCTGCAGTTAAACTTGATGTCTATTATATTTTATTAATTTAACATTGTTGGAGACTAATGATAATTTATTCTGCATTATCTTAGTCATAATATTTCTTACTGGGCTAGTTGCGCTCACCCTTTCTTTCACTGTTCTCTTCAGGAAATGAGAATATAGCTGGGATGAGTCGGGGAACAGAGTGATGGTCCAGAGGATAGCATTAGTAGTCCTCACTATTCTGTGAAATAGTGTGATAATAATTGTAATGAGGACTCCTTTTGAGTTTATATAATTTCTAGTAGATAATATTTGTATTCAAACCCACAGTTTATGTTTGTCGTATTGTACCACACCATAAACAGATTAGTAAGTTGTATTTGAATTCTCATACCATGTATCTAACGACCCAAGATGGGTGATGTATACCTAATTTTGGGGCGTCACAATTGGTATCAAAGCTTAGGATATGATCCCCGGCTAAGATGTGAGACTAGAACTAGGAGGCGAGAGATTCGGAATTCTTCGCTAGTATGACCTACTTAAATTTATTTTGTATTTAAATTGGTTGGTCGAGTTTAGAGGTATTATGTTACATGTCAATTAACCTTTGTTTTGTGGCCATTATCTGAAAATGACATCTGAAAATGTTGAGAATAGCAATGGAGCACAAGAGACCGTTGAGTCTCCATATATCAATAATCGAGAGAATGTGCATCGTGAAGGCGACAATCCTCATCATGCAAACAACAACACTGACCAAATGCTGAATGATGGATTGTTCAGAGGCTTTGGACGTTATCAGTTCCTAGATAAATTAATTCTTGAACTTGTTTTATTGAATACTTATATCATTGTCATCATCCTCATGTTTATATTTTGTTGAAAGTTATTTGTGGCCTGTAGTGCATAAATGGACTTGTTATGATTATGACCAAGGATTATTCGGTATAATCATGACCGTAATGTTACAAATGATGTGGTAAAAGTCCTCATTGGCCGTAGTGCATTGATGGACAGTTGTTGGCATGATCATGACCATTAATGAATACACAAATATTCGTGGCCCGTAGTGCATGGATAGTTGTGGTCGTGATACTACAGAATATCATTGGCTGTAGTGCAAGGGTGATTCGATGATGTGGATTATTTATTAAGCTGAGTCCCAACGATAAAAGAGATGAAAAACCTTTTAAATCATAGTAGATAGTAGATTTTATTCTCTACTTGACTCTTTTAATGGATTGCTTGTTCCGCTGCAGTTAAACTTGATGTTTGTTATATTGTATCGCTTTAACATCATTTAAGGCTAATGATAATTTATTCTGCATTATCTTAGTCATAATATTTCTTACTGGGCTAGTTGAGCTCACCCTTTCTTTCACTGTTATTAAAACTCACAGCATATGTGTAGTCGTATTTTACACGACTATTGTATAATTAAGTTGTATTTGAATTTTGTATAATGTATTTGGCGACTCAAGATGGGTGATGTATACCTATTTTGGGGGCGTCACAGTTGGTATCAAAGCTTAGGGATATGATCCCTGGCTAAGATGTGAGAATAGAACTAGGAGGGGAGAGACGGAGAATTCCTTCGCTAGTATGACCTACCTAATTTTTTTTTTGTATTTAATTGGTCGGTCAAAATATAGGGATAATATGTTACATGTCAATTAACTTTTGTTTTGTGGTAGTATCTGAAAATGACATCCGAGAATGTTGAGAATAGCAATGGAGCATAGGCGATCGTTGATTCACCACATATCAATAATCAGGATAATGTGCATCAAGAAGGCGACAATCCTCATGCAAACAACAACACTGACCAAATGATGAATGATGGAATGTTCAGAGGCCTTTATGCAATTCATGCAACAACAAAGCGAGAGCGGCTCTGTCCAAAATGTAGGTGGAAACATCGAAAACTCTCGGTGGTCACCGCTAAATGGATTCAAGGAGCTGGGACCACCGGAGTTTAAGGGAGAGCCAAAACCACTTATGGCGTAAGCATGGATAAAGCGGATCACCAAGATATTTGATGTCTTGGGATGCTCGAGAGCAAAAGGTTCCCTTCACCGCCTTTATGTTGCGCGGAGAGGCGGACATCGGGTGGGAATCGGTAAAACGACTCAACTTTGTCGTCTTAAAGATGTCTTGGGAGAAGTTCCAAGAGTCATTCAATGACAAATACTTTCCCGAAAGTATTCGTCACATGAAGGAGGTGGAGTTTATCAAATTGGAGCAAAACAATATGACGGTGTCGCAATACGAGACAAAATTTGCGGAGTTATCCCGGTTTATATCCCATTTGGTGGATAATGAAGAGAGAATGGCGCAAAATGTTTTAATAGGTTTGAAACCAAAAATACGTCCAACATCTTATTTCTCATAAACCGTGTTTGTATTCGGATGTTGTAAATAGGCTCGATTGGTGGAGCGCAATAACGAAATCAACGCAACCAAAAGAGAGCGATCGACAAAATGATAATACCAAAGGAGCAATCATCGAAGCGGTGACAACAAGCGTGGAGGGAATCAACAAAGCGAAATGGTAACCACTTCGGTGGTAATCGTACCAAAATAATAAGAATGGACATTTCAAGAAGAGGAGATTCAACAATGATGGAAAGACTTCAAAGACCAAAGACCGTTGTTAAGGAAGGAGAAAGACCGCCTATCATATGCTTCAAATGCGGAGGGGAGGGACACATCAGTCCAAATTGCGCGATGCCGTCCAAAGCATGTTATAATTGTGGAAGAGAAGGTCACTTAGCTCAATTTTGTCGTTCACCGAAGACAAATTCAACTAGGATGGAGGCACTAAAGGCTGTCCCAGAAAAGTCAAAGCCGGTAGTGCAAGGGAGAGCATTTGTTGTGACCTTCTAGAGAGCAAGGAACCCAAATTAGGTCATCACGGGTAAGCTTATCATAAACTTTAGTGAAGTCTACACTTTATTTGATACCGGTTCTACCCATTCTTTTATTTCTCCTACTTGCGCTGAACGATTAAATTTGACTCCAGAGAAATTAGACTTTGACTTATCTGTGAAAACTCCGTTGGGAGAAACCTTCATTACATCCACGATTTATAAGTCTTGTTTGGTTCAAGTTGGTACCCACACATTACCTGTCGATCTTATTGCATTAAAAATACTTGCATTTGATGTAATTCTAGGGATTGATTGGTTAACTACTCATCATGCAAAAATTGATTGTTTTCGTAAGGTTGTTAGCTTTCATATTCCTAATCGACCTATTATGCGAATTCAAGCAACCAAACCATTAAAATCAATCACTTTCATCTCAAGCCATAAAGCTATTCGTTTATTGAAAAACGGATGTCAAGCTTTCTTAGCTCATGTCACAGATCTAAACAAAAATACGTCAGTTTTGAATAATATTTCTATTGTTAATGAATTTCCGACGTATTCCCTGAAGAACTTCCCGCCTACCCTAGAGCGTGAAATTAAATTTTGTATCGACCTTGAACCCGGTACAAAACCCATTTCCAAAGCCCCATATCGAATGGCTCCTATTGAACTTCAGGAGTTAAAGACTCAACTGCAGGAATTGTTAGACATTGGCTTTATTCGTCCTAGTACTTCTCCTTGGGGTGCTCCTGTTTTATTCGTGAAGAAGAAAGATGGGAGTATGCAACTTTGTATTGATTATCGGGAGTTGAATCATGTCACCATCAAAAATAGGTACCCATTGCCACGTATTGATGACCTGTTTGACCAGTTGGAAGGAGCCAAATTCTTTTCAAAGATTGATCTTCATTCCGGATATCACCAATTGAAGATTAGAACCGATGATATTCCAAAGACAGCTTTCAGAACTTGGTAAGGGCATTACGAATTCCTAGTCATGTCCTTTGGATTGACTAATGCTCCTGCTGCCTTTATGGATATGATGAACCGAGTATTCAAGGAATATTTGGATCATTTTGTGGTCGTCTTTATTGATGACATCCTCATATATTCCAAAAGCCGTGAAGATCATGAGGAACACTTGAGGCTGATACTCCAAAAGCTTCGTAAATACAAGCTTTATGCCAAGTTAAAGAAATGCGAGTTCTGGCTTGAGGAAGTAACATTCCTTGGGCACGTGGTATCAAGTCATGGAATATCTGTTGACCCAGCAAAGATTGAAGCTATTCAAAGCTGGGAGCAACCTAAATCAGTGACCGAAGTACGTATCTTTCTCGGCTTAGCTGGTTATTATCGGAGATTTGTTGAAGGGTTTTCTCGAATCGCTACTCCACTAACTCAGCTGACTCAGAAAGATACAAAGTTCGGTTGGAGCGAGGTATGTGAGAAGAGTTTTCAAGAACTCAAGAGGAGACTCATTTCAAAGACTGCTCGACAATACCATCCTGGTTGGAGGATTTGTCATCTACAATGATGCTTCGGCAAAGGGTTAGGATGTGTTCTCATGCAACATGGGAAAGTCATAGCCTATGCCTCACGACAACTCAAAGAATATGAGAGGAATTATCCTACTCATGACCTAGAGTTAGCAGTTGTTGTCTTCGTACTTAAAATTTGGAGGCATTACTTGTATGGGGAGAAAGTGGAGATCTTTACGGATCATAAAAGCCTTAAATATTTCTTCACTCAAAAGGAACTCAACATGAGACAATGACGTTGGCTTGAACTGTTGAAAGATTATGATCATACCATCCAATACCATCTTGGAAAAGCGAACGTGGTAGCCGTAGCATTGAGTAGAAGATCAGATCGTATGCACGAAAGCAATATTGTCAATGCAAATGCCCATTTTGTATGACTTGCAAAGGATGGAGATAGAGATAAAGACTCCAGGGACCCACGTGATGATGGCAAATATACGAGTAGAACCGACTTTAATTGATAAAATTAAAGCTGCTCAAATTACTGATCCGGAGTCGATGCGTATGAGGAAGAAAGTGCAAGAAGGCGATGCGATCTTAAGAAGCAAGAACCAATGAAGAAGGAATACTTGAGTCAACTCCGGACTTCGTGTTCCTAACGACCCTGATTTAAAGTATAAAATCATGATGGAGGCGCACAACACACCGTTTGCAATCCATCCTAGGAGTACCAAAATGTATTATGATCTTGACATACATTTTGTTGGGGAAATATGAAGAGAGAGATAGCGTAGCGTTTATCTCAAGGTGTCTAACGTGTCAACGAAGTCAAGTGAGCATCAAGTACCAAAAGTCCATTGTAACCACTTGAAATTTCGAAATGGAAGTGGGAGCACATTACCATGGATTTCATTCTTCGGTCTTCCCAAGGTTTTCAAAGGCATAGATGCGATTTGGGTCATTGTTGATAGATTGACCAAGTCTCGCTCATTTCTTACCGATATGAGAGACTTATACACTTGAACGCCTTGCTCAGTATGTACATAAACGAGATTGTAAGATCAAGATGGTATGCCATATCCATACTTTTCCGATCGAGACCCAAGATTCACTTCACGATTTTGGGTTAGTTTGCGTAAAGCTATGGGCACAGATTCTGATTTAGCTCGACATATCATCCTCGCATGCATCAGACGATGCGAGAGGACTATTCAAACTCTTGAAGATCTATTAAGACTCTGGTCCTTGATTTCAAGGGAAGTTGGGACAAGTTCTTACCATTGGTGGAGTTTTCCTACAACAACAATTATCAAGCAAGTTTTGGCATGGCTCCATTCGAAGCGTTGTATGGAAGAAAGTGTCGTTCTCTAGTATGCTGGGATGAGGTGGGTGAAGCAACGTTGTTGGGACCAGAGTTGGTACATATGACTACATAAAAGATTCAAACGATCCGACAACGTATAAAAACCTCACAAGATTGACAAAAGAGTTATGTTGATCTTCATCAAAAAGACGTGGAATTCGATATAGGAGATTATGTGTTGTTACGTGTTGCTCCATGGAAAGGGGTTACGAGATTTGGAAAGAGGGGAAAGCTCAATCCTCGATTTATCGGCCCATTTTTAATCCTTGATCGAGTAGGAACTGTGGCCTATAGACTCACTTTACCGCCAAGTATGTCTCGTGTTCATAACATTTTTCATATATCCATGTTACGTAAATATGTGGAAGACCCGAACCACATTATTGAGTTGGAACCGGACGAAATAGCGAAATATTTGACGTATGAAGAGGTTCCTGTTCAAATCTTGGATAAGAAGGAACATATTCTATGCACCAAGGTTATACCTCAAGTCAAAGTTTTGTGGAGAAACCACGATATTGAGGAAATGACTTGGGAGTTAGAATCTGAAATGAAATCAAGGTATCCTTACCTCTTCGACATACTAGGTACGTACCCTAATTTTGAGGGCAAAATTTCATAAGAAGGGGAGATTTTAAAACCCCAACTTTTTGAATAAAGATGAATTTTCTATAAATATCATTTTTGAATATTATGGAGTGAAATTGATATAATAGTTGTGGATAATATTTATAAATTTTGCAAAGTACGCAAGTTGTTATATAATATTCGATTGGTCGAGGAATATTCGTTTTAACAGGGAATATTAGTACATCGGCACAATCATTGGTGGACCCATTATGGAATTATTGTCCTGATTGAGAAAACGACAAAAAATACTTTATGAAAATAACGGTACTAAGTTTTACCGTTAATCGTTGAAACATCCGGTGTTAAAAATACAAGATTACGCCGCTGGCGTGGTTGCATAGTTGCTACGGTATTAATTATTGATGCTTAAGTGATAAGTCACTTAGTTTTGTTGGTATTATTAATGTAATAATACAAAAATCTTTTATATAAAAAATGTAATACTTTTATAAAGTTATTCTATAAATAGAATATATTATATTCTATTATGCATAGTGTTGTATAGTGTCCGCATAGTGTTTTGCATAGTAAAATCTTTTTATATAAAACAAAATACTTTTATAAAGCTATCTCTGCTTTATTAGACAATAATTAGAATATATTATATTTTATTATGTATAGTGTTTTGCATAGTGGTCTCGCATAGTGTTTGCATAGTAAAATCTTTTATAAAGTTATTCGTTTATTATATTATAAATAGAATATATTATATTTTATTTTTGCTTTAAATATGGATATCGCCGATTAAAGTAAATCAATCTCAACTGCTCATGAGTTAGTTACTATGCATTCCATTTTTCTATAAATTGAAGCTCATTCATTCATTATTTTCTTTACGAATTCACCGAAACTCTGTAGAGATAAACTATAGAGAGAAAGAAGAAAGTATTCTCGCTACTTCACTACTTATATATCCAAAGACTCTTCTTCTTAAGGTAGGGAATATTATTTGTTGTACTCGCCGTGAGAGTTATTCTTTCTTATTCACGAAGAGAACATTGTTATTTCAATTCTTATTATTTTGTTGGAATAACCTATATACGCCAATTCTCACCCTATACTTGGTGACATTCTTCTATTATTCTTTGGAACATCCTCATGCATGTGTTTTACACCCACCGTTCCGCTCTTTATTATTATTCCGCTTGGAACATCCTCGCTCATGTGTTTTACACCTAAATCGTTCCGCTTTTATTATTATTCTTTTGGAACATCCTGTCTGTGTTTTACACCGGACTGGTTCCATCTTTATTATTCATTAGAACATCCCGCTTGAGCAAATTTTTCTGACTGGTTCCGTTATTATTATTCTCATTGGAATAACTCCTGTCTATCATCAAGTACCGCATGCATGGTGATTTCTTTTGTTATTCCATTCTTTATTATACTTAGTTGGTTAAAGTTTCGACTTCTATACTCCATGAAATTAGTAGAATATCCTTGATATTTGCGCTTCATCCAGTATCTTTTCATGGAAATATTCTTCTGATCATTCTTGAATTTTACTCTACAAAACAATGATCATGTTGACAATTTGGACGTTAATAATTCTGGATAAAATAATTCTTGAACTTGTTTTATTGAATTCTTATATCATTGTCATCATCCTCATGTTTATATTTTGTTGAAAGTCATCTGTGGCACAGTAGTGCATAGATGGACTTGGTATGATTATGACCAGGATTATTCTAATGTAATCATGGTAGTAATGTTACAAATGATGTGGTAAAGTTCTCATTGGCCCGTAGTGCATTGATGGACAGATTGTTGGCATGATCATGACCATTAATGAATACACAAATATTCTTGGCCCAGTAGTGCATGGATAATTGTGGTCGTGATACTAAAGAATATCCTCGGCCGTAGTGCAGGGGTGATTCGATGATGTGGAATATTTATTAAGATGAGTCTCAGCGATAACAAAGGTGAAAAACCTTTTAAATCATAAAAGATAGTAGATTTTATTTTCTACTTGACTCTTTTAATGGATTGCTTGTTCCGCTGCAGTTAAACTTGATGTCTATTATATTTTATTAATTTAACATTGTTGGAGACTAATGATAATTTATTTTGCATTATCTTTGTCATAATATTTCTTACTGGGCTAGTTGAGCTCACCCTTTCTTTCACCGTTTCTCTTCGTGAAATGAGAATATAAATTTGAACGAGTTGGGGAACGGAGTGATGGTCCGTAGGATAAGATTAGTAGTCCTCACTATTTTGTGAAATAGTGTGATAATAATTGTAATGAGGACTCCTTTTGAGTTTGCATAATCTCTAGTAGATAATATTTGTATTCAAACTCGAGTTTATGTTTGTTGTATTGCATACCCACAAATTGTATTAGTAAGTTGTATTTGAATTCTGTACCATGTATCTGACGACCCAAGATGGGTGATGTATACCTAATTTTGGGGGCGTCACAAACTTAATAGCAATATCAAATAAAAGAGAAAAGTATTTGAAATTAAAAAGGATCTATTCAACCCCCATTCTAGATCTATTATGCCTACTGGGAACTAACACAATATTTGTATTAAACCTCACAACTTATGTTTTATCGTATTCTACACGACACTTAACAGTTGTATAAATTAAGTTTGTATTTGAATTATGTACCATGTATTTGGCAACTCAGAATGGGTGATGTATACCTTTTTTGGGGGTGTCACATCATTCCTCTTCTTTGCTTCCCCTGGTTTGTCCCCAGGGTTTCCCGAATTAAAATTATTATTGTTGTTGTTGTTGTTCCACTTCCTTTTGTTTGCACCACTGCCGCTGCTACCTTCCCCATGATTCCCTCCTTCGTTCTTCTTCTTTTTCTCCTTGTTAAATTTCATCAGGGCTTTGCTTCTACCCTCAACGATTATAGCTTTCTCCAGGAGAGTCACAAAGTTGTTCATTTGCAACACCGAAAGTCTACTGTATAACCATGGTTTAAGGCCCTGCTCAAACCTTCTCGTTTTCCTCTCCTCATTGTCGACCTGATGAGGCGCGAACCTCGCCAGCTCGTTGAACTTCGCGGCGTATTGAGGTACTATTATGTCATCTTGCTTCAGCTCCAGGAATCACATCTCCATGCGACTCGGCATACTCACAAGAAAGTAGTTTTCAAAGAAAATCTTCTTAAACCCCTCCCATAGTATCACACCTTCTCCAGCCCTAGTCTAGTTTGCCTCCCACCAGAAGTTAGCTTCACCCTTCAGCATATATGTGGCGAAGATTGTCTTCTGTTCATCTCCAACTCGGGTGATAGCGAACGCCTTTTCCATTTCTTTGATCCATGTTTGGGCTTCGATAGGTTCGGTGGTTCCTTTGAACTTAGGGGGTCCCGTGCTCTTGAAGTCCTTAAAGTGTTCCACTTGGGCCGCTAGAGGGTTATTGGTATTCGGGGTTCGATTCTAAAGTTCCCCCACTAACATGTCTACGAATTGTTGCATGTGGTTCGGTGGATCCCCATCATTAATGCCTGACCCCTCTTGTGTTTGACGATGTCTTCCTCTAGCCATCTTTCTGTTTAAATAAACTTAATGTTATCATCTTATAACTTTCTCTACAGCATTTATAATTCATATAAAACTTAATCATCACATCACATCACATCACATATTTAAATGAAAGCATATTTATTTACAAACCATAATAAAAAAGTATCTCATCATCTTATGGTATTAAGCCATTTACATCACTTTAAACCAAAATACTTGGTAAAAACCGAAACCAAGTTTATTTCATAGCTAAGCGTTCTAAAGGCTAATAGTAAAAGTTCATCACGAATAAAATAAAGACCCCGCCTAATGGCATCTACATGCTCTTCATCCGCCATTTCCAGCACCACCCCACAACTTATGGCATGTTTAGACCGATACTCCTCACGTGGAAAGTGAAACACCCTATGCTGGAACCTCCCATGCGCTGACTTAAATGCGTACTTCATACTGTCCATCCTAACCTTCTTATCTCTCATTTCACCTTCTAACTCGCCTGTTAGCTTCTCGGCCCAAACACGACCTCTCCTCTCATCTCCCCAGAATGTAGTAATAATCTGCTTGTCAGTTTGGAGACTTTGTATCCTCGACTCTAACCCATTAATGGTATGTCCTAAGTGGTTCCTAATAGATTCTTTCTCACTCTCAAGCCTATCCGCCTTCTCGTCTGATGCCCGCAGCTTGTCAGCCAGATCCCCGTTCCTAATTACCAAGTGATGCACCAATGCCTCAAGCAATACTGCAACCTGCTGCTCCCTCTGATACAACTCCTCCAACTTATGGACTCTATCGTCCAACTCTGTAATCCTATCCATCAACTCATCCAACATAGTATCCTCAGGTACTTCTTTGGAGTCCTCCTCGGGCTCCTCTTCCTCTTCAGGATACTCATCTGGGTCTGAGTCAACTGATGCCTCAGCTATAGGCTCAGGTACAGCTGTCACCAACTGCTCATTCACAACGTGGATATCTCTAACCTCCTCTTCTCCTGACATCCTTCAATCAAGACAAAATAATTCGGTTAGTAGTTTAAAATAGATGTTTTTGTTTTTAGAAAAATAGATTTGACACAACCGCTAGAACTTTACATGAGTTCTTCTCCTTATTTTCTCCATTAACTTTCCTAAGGTTATAGTCTAAGGTTTCCCCACCTAAGGTTTATAACCTACAACTTTGATACTAACCTGTGACGCCCCCAAATCCATGTAACATCGATTATAGGACACGGTGCTCACGATACGACATACATAATCATCTAACTATATAAACTCCGAAAATAATAATAATAATAACTATTACATATCTATTCAAATAAAATCCCAAGTCTTTACAACCTTAAATAAACTGAAAATTAAACTTAGCGTTTATCGCTACATTACATCATATGCGGAAATATAACTTATTACATAAATAAATCTCATCATTTCAACTTAGACTTCCCCTTGTCCTTGCCCGAGCCCTCAGCGTTCTCAGCCTTAACTGAAAGGTTTAAGCAAGAATGAGCACAAATTGCCCAGTAAGTATATAAAGTAGTTTGAAAACATACATCAGGAGTAAAAGCATTTGTATGAATATTTCTCGACAGTTGAAATAAATATCAAGAGATAAATAGGAATATCAAGATAAAAGTTTTAGAATTCTCAATAGCATACTAAGGGGTGTTAGATACCCTGAACATTACTTTGTTTCGTCGAAAACCATCAGATGATTTAAAAATCAAATAGATTGTAACCAGTCTCTGTAAGTACTCCAGGAGATCAGCCTATCGTACCCTACATTGTGCACAAGTATGAAATTTATCTGTATAAGCATAAATGGGACAATATGCCCGACATCTGTTTGCCCGATTATTCAGGTTGTTCATCTTAGTATTTCATGTGAGACCGCACCAAAGCAATTTGGATTGGTAAACATTAAATAGCTTCAAAGGATTTTAATTGTTCAAAAGTTATATCATTTATCATCAATAATATCTAGCCGAAACAAAAAGCCAGAAAACATACTTGGAAACATTTCGTTAAAGAAATAGAACTTGCAGTTATAATACTAACTGAGTAATCATCAATAACGCTTGCAAAGAAATTGCAGTTATATAACTTTACGACAAAGGAACTTGTACGAAAAAGTAAATTGCATAAGCCCGATACTTACCCTCACTGCAATAACAATGAGTAAAGATTGAATAATTGCTCAATAGAAACTTAGGGTTAGGAAACTTGGCTGATACATCTTCTACAATTTAACGCTATCTACTAGCCCTTCACGTAACCTATTCACATGTGTCACGTTAAGCAATTAGGTTCTTGAACACCACTTCGAAGTGTAATGGTTTATGTGACGAACAAGATTTTGTAATTTAATTTTAATATTTATTAAATTAAATAAATATTTTTGATGATTTAATTATTGGATTAAATAAGTAATTGATGCAATTGTGGTAGATTAATTTAATTATATGTGTTATATTTATTAAATTAATGTGGAGAAATTTTATTATTTAAAGTATGTATTTATGTGAGCTTATTGAATTAAAAAAAATATTTAATAAGCATAAAGTTATTTTAATTAATTTAATAATTAATTAGAGAATTAATAATTTGACATAATTAATATATGAGAAAAATTAATTATGTGACCATGTGAATTAATGAGAAATTATTATATTTTTATTTAAATTAAATTAAATAAGATATTTGAATTATTATGTAATTGGGTGTGACATGATTAAAACTATATTATAAGGATTAATGAAATTAAATGAGAATGAGTTTGTTAAGAATAGCCAAACAAGGCACTATGGGAAGTTGGGAGCAGTTAACCCATGATCGGATTAACTGACTACACATCGTCAGTTCTTATAACTATGTGCGCCTTCTTTTATTTTTCTAAGTCTAGAATAAACAAGTTCACAGAGAGAATTTGGAATCAGTGAGATTAAAAGAGAAGAATTGTGAGAAATTGGAAGTTGTTATCACCCTTGTGTAATCCAAGCAGAGCAATCAAGGGTAAAACCTCAAATTCAAGTTTTAATTTACGTCATTGAAGTTTTTTATAAAAAATGGCTTTTAAGTTTTGGTTAAGGCTCTGTAGTTGGAAAGGGTAGAGATTATGTGGATATATGTGATAATATGTTATCATAACATGTTTTTACTATATATTGTATGGTTCCATAACATCAATTTCATAAAAATATGTCGTATATAGTTTCTTCAAAGTTAGAAAGTATAAAAATATGGCCATATGGCCCTTACGCACAAATTTAATGCGTTAATAATATGTTGAATCAGAAATTTACACTTGTATATGATTATGCATGTTAAAACGAAGAAAACATACTTCGAATGGACAGATTTAGTGTTATAACGAACCCGTAGTCCCAATTTTCATGTTTGTTTTTTAAAACTTTCAAGAACATCAAGAACAGTGAAATTATATAATTTGATTCAAGTAATTGTGTGTTAAACTTGTTAAAATCACTCTATAAAGGTTGGGTAATGATTATGTACGAATTCTAGTATATGTGTATGTTTAATTTAATGTATTTAATGATCATGTAATGATAATTTTGCCTGGCTCTATGTTCTTCGCGAACTGGAAATTTGAAAACTGGAGTTCCGGTCATAAAATGGCTGACTCCATGCCTTAAGGTCCGCACCGCAATGCCGATACCACGCCATGAAGGTTATGATGTCTCAGGTCACGACATCGATCGGCATGCAGCTCAAGAATAAAAGCTTCTTTGGTGGCCATACATGTCACTCTGCAGATTGTTCAGAAATTATTTTCTTAAAATTTCCAAGTCCAGGAATGTAATAGTAACCTAATCTAATGAACATAAAAAATGTGTTAGACATATAATGAGATGTTAACATAGATTCTTAACATGTCAATAAGGCATGTACATGTTGATTGAATTATTGAACGCATAGTTAGCTTATTGTTCGTGTAGTGTGATATTATGTGAAAATAAGCGTGGTAATTTGACTAAGTATAGTCATGACCAGAATTTAGACAAAATGAATGAACCTGTGATAGCTAGTTACGTTATAATTGACTGGTATTGTGAATGTAAATGGTATGTAGGATTAAATCGAGGAACGTGTATAATTAACGTGTAACCTACGCACGAGGCAAGTTTTCTAACCCTACTCGTTATCATTATATAAGTTTAGAAATGTACCTCTTTACATCAAGAAAATTCTCGTTATTATTAATCAAGTTCAAATTGTTATATTAAAGGTTATTAATCTTTCAAAGTATGATTCTATTATACAATACTTATTCTATTGTATACCTCTTGAGTTTGTTATTCAATTTAAATATCAGTTATTGTTGAACATTGTAAGACTAGCAAACCCTTATTGATTCGACTAGTCCATAATTGATGAACGTTCTAAATTTCAGAACCCTTGTTGAATTATCCAAACCAAACTTCCTTTGGTGTGGACTCTAATGTCAAACTTAGATGAACAACCCTGTATATGGGATTACTTATGCGTTAGCGTTAAGATATTGTGCACAGTATGGTACTAAGGGCTGATCCCCCTAAGTACGAGTAGAAGAGTTCATAGTCTTATGACTGTTAAAGTTTCAAGTATAACCCTTAATAACCTAGGACATAGTTCAAGGTCTTATGACCCTCAGAAGTTCTTTTGATTCTTGTTATTAATTCTTGATTCAAAAGTGGAGTTTTTGTTCCAGAAGTCTTTAATTCACTCGCATGTTATTACATTATTGTTTCATCATTATACTTATAGGCAATCTTGCTCACTCTTGCGTAATAATAACATTGCAATTAAGAACGAAAGGTCCAACGAGCCTTCTACTAGCAAAGGCAAGGGAAAGATTAACAAGTGATGAAGACTTGTTGTTTATGTGATTATGTATTTTTATTTCAGACTTATGTTAATGTTGTGTAAGACTATTACTTATTTATATTTCCGCATTTGAGATTTAAGGTTAGTATGACCTGGGATTTATGTATTTATTTCAGATGATGTAACTCCTTAAGGAGAGGATTTATTTCTATCTATTTAGGCTTTCAATTATTATGGGTAGATAGACATATAATGTTTGTATAGTGAACACCAAATCACGGGGGAATTGAAGTACCCAGAGTAGGCGGTGTCACAGGGACTTTGTAAACGTATTTCCGAAGGATTTGCTAGGACTTTCGCCAGATAGAGAGGTTGAGTTTGTGATTGATTTGGCACCATGAACGGCTCCAATATCGAAGGCACCATACCGAATGGCACCGGTAGAGATGAAAGAATTGATGGTACAACTACAAGAATTACTGGACAAGAAGTAAATTCAACCGAGTGTATCACCGTGGGGAGCGCCAGTGTTATTTGTGAAGAAGAAGGACGGAATGATGCGACTCTGCATTGACTATAGAGAACTGAATAAGGTCACGATTAAGAATATATATCCATTATCGAGGATCGACGACCTGTTTGATCAATTGAAGGGAGCGA
The DNA here is from genome assembly GCA_020205605.1 of Panax ginseng. Taxonomy (NCBI): domain Eukaryota; kingdom Viridiplantae; phylum Streptophyta; class Magnoliopsida; order Apiales; family Araliaceae; genus Panax; species Panax ginseng. Next base: position 26,668,631 of record CM035146.1, on the reverse strand, counting down.
GATACTTTTTAAAGATAGACTTGAGAAGTGGTTATCATCAACTGAAGGTAAGACCAGAGGATGTACCGAAGACAGCGTTCAGAACACGATGTGGTCACTACGAATTTTTGGTAATTTCATTTGGTCTAACGAATGCTCCTGCAGCATTTATGGGCCTAATGAATGGACTGTTTAAGCTATTTTTGGACAAATTCATAGTAGTATTTATAGATGACATTTTGGTATATTCGAAGACCAAGGAAGAACATTAAGAGCATTTGAAAGTAACGTTAGAGGCATTGAGAAGGGAGAAGTTGTATGCCAAGTTTTCGAAATGCAAATTTTGGATCGAGCGGGTACAATTTCTTTGACATGTGATTGATAAAGATGGAATTTCGGTAGATCCATCCAAATTTGAAGCCGTGATAAACTGGGATCGGCCGAGAATGCCGTCGAAAGTACGATGTTTTCTTGGATTAGCAGGATATTACAGAAGATTCATTCAAGACTTTTCCAAGATCGCAACTTCGTTAACGAATTTGACTCGAAAAGCTGTGAAATTTGTTTGGACGGAGAAGTGTGAGGAAAGCTTTCAAGAATAGAAGAAGAGGTTGAGTACAACACCTGTGTTGTCTCTTCTGGATGATACAGGAAATTTTGTTGTTTATAGTGATGCGTCACATAAAGGACTTGGATGTGTGCTTATGCAAAACGGCAGAGTCATTGCGTATGCGTCCACGACAATTGAAGGATTATGAGAAGGGGTATCTGACCCACGACTTGGAGTTAGCTGCAATTGTTTTTGCTTTGAAAATATGGAGGCACTATCTCTATAGGGAGAAGTGTGAAATATATACCGACCACAAGAGTCTGAAATATATTTTTACACAGAAGGACTTAAATATGCGCCAAAGAAGGTGGTTGGAGTTAATTAAGGACTATGATTGTGAAATTTTATACCATCCGGGTAAGGCAATGTGGTTCTTAGACGCCTTAAGTAGAAAGGGTCGGGAGAAATTGATGATGTTGGCCGCTTCGGAAGGAGCTAATTTCACCGTGGAGAAGTTAGAACTGGAAGTGAAGTATCCTATGGAAATTGATGAGAAGCGATTCGGATGCAATGCTGTACAACCCTACTGGATAAAGTTATGGAGGCTCAACTTCAGGATGAAGAATGTAAAAAGGTGAAAAAGAAGATATCCAAAGGAACCGAACCGAGATTCAAGATGGACAAGGAAGGCATACTGAGATTTGAGAGTAGAATTTGGGTACCGCCAGTGCCAGACATTAAGGATGAAATTTTGAGCGAGGCTCATAGCTCACGATATTCGATTCACCCTGGTAGTACCAAGATCTTCGACAACATTTCTGGTGGCCAAATTTGAAACGAGATGTTGCAAAGTGTGTTGCCAAGTGTCTAACATGTCAGAAAGTGAAAATAGAACATCAGAGGCCGAGTGGATTGCTACAACCATTGGAGATCCCAAAATGGAAATGGGAACACATTACGATGGATTTCGTGGTTGGCCTTCCGACAACTCTGAAAGGCTATGACGCAGTATGGGTTTTCGTTGACCGACTGACAAAATTCGCATACTTCCTTCCGATCATAATCAAATTTAATTTAGACCAGTTGGCGAAATTATATGTGAAGAGATTGTTTCGAGACACAGAGTTCCGATGTCAATTGTTTCCGATAGGGATTCGCGCTTACATCGAACTTCTGGAAACGACTAAAGGAATTCATGGGTACACATTTGAGAATGAGTACGGCTTATCACCCTCAGACAGACGGACAGAGTGAAAGAACGATTCAAACATTAGAAGATATGTTAAGAGCTTGTATAATGGACTTTAAAGGAAATTGGGATTATAACCTACCGCTCGTAGAGTTCGGCTACAACAACAGTTACCACGCTAGTATTGGCATGCCGCCTTATGAAGCGTTATACGGCAGAAAGTGTAGAACTCTGCTATACTGGGATGAAGTTGGCGAGAGACAATTATTAGGTCCCGAACTAGTACATCAGACATCAGAGATAGTCAAAGTGATCCGAACAAGACTAGTAGCAGCTCAAGATAGGCAGAAGAAATACACCGATCCACACCGTAAAAATGTTGAGTTTGAATCGGGTAGTTATGTATTTTTGAAAGTCTCTCCCTGGAAGGGAAAGATCAGGTTCGAAAAGAAAGGGAAATTAGGCCCAAGATTCATTGGACCCTTTGAGTTACTGCGAAGGATCGGAGAAGTTGCGTATGAGGTAGCCTTACCTCCAACACTCGAGAATGTCCACAACGTTTTTCATGTTTCAGTTCTACGACCTTACAAACCCGATTACAAGCACATGATTGAATATGAACCCCTACAGTTTGAGAAAGACTTATCCTATGAAGAAATTCATGTTCAGATTGTCGACAGAAAAGAACAAGTTCTCAGAAATAAAGTAATACCTTATGTTAAGGTAATTTGGAGGAACCATAATGCTGAAGAAGCTACGTGGGAACTCGAAGAGAATATGATAAAGAATTATCCTTATTTATTTACATAAATTATGTGTAAGCGATTCTGGGGACATAATCTTTGTAGGGGAAGAATGTAACAGGACGAATTGATTGAGTCGTGATTCTGTTGACATAATCCTTTTAAGGGGAGAAAGATGTGACGAACACGATTTTTTAATTTAATTTTAATATTTATTGAATTAAATAAATATTTTTGATGATTTAATTATTGGATTAAATAAGTAATTGATGTAATTATGGTAGATTAATTTAATTATATGTGTTATATTTATTAAATTAATGTAGAAATTTTATTATTTAAAGTATGTATTTATGTGAGCTTATTTAATTAAAAGAAATATTTAATAAGCATAATGTTATTTTAATTAATTTAATAATTAATTAGAGTATTAATAATTAGACATAATTAATAAATAAGAAAAATTAATTATGTGAGCATGTGAATTAATGAGAGATTATTATATTTTTATTTAAATTAAATTAAATAAGATATTTGAATTATTGTGTAATTGGGTGTGACATGATTAAAACTATATTATAAGGATTAATGAAATTAAATGGGAATGAGTTTGTTAAGAATAGCCAAACAAGGCCCTATAAAAAGTTGGGAGCAGTTAACCCATGATAGGATTAACTGACCACACAACGTCAGTTCTTATAACTATGTGCGCCTTCTTTTATTTTTCTAAGTCTGGAATAAACAAGTTCACAAAGAGAATTTGGAATCAGTGAGATTAAAAGAGAAGAATTGTGGGAAATTGGAAGTTGTTATCACCCTTGTGTAATCCAAGCAGAGCAATCAAGGGTAAAACCTCAAATTCAAGTTTTAATTTACGTCATTGAAGTTTTTATAAAAAATGTCTTTCAAGTTTTTGTTAAGTCTTTGTAGTTCGAAAGTGTAAAACCCCAACTTTTTGAATAAAGATGAATTTTCTATAAATATTATTTTTGAATATTATGGAGTGAAATTGATATAATGTTATTGTTGTGGGTAATATTTATAAATTTTGCAAAGTACGCAAGTTGTTATATAATATTCGATTGGTCGGAGAATATTCGTTTTAATAGGAAATATTAAATACAATGACACAATCATTGGTGGACCCCACAAAAATTATTGTTTGATTGAGAAAACGCGACAAAAATACTTTATGAAAATAACGGCCGAAAGTTTTACTGAATTAACTGTTGAAACACGGTGTTAAGAAATGTACAATGAATACGCGTGGTGGCATAGTAGCACACCGGTATTAATTATTGATGCTTACGTGATAAGTCACTCCGGTTTTGTTGGTATTATTAATGTAATAATACGAAAAATCTTTTATATAAAGCGAGAATACTTTTATAAAGTTATTCTATAAATAGAATATATTATATTCTATTATGCATAGTGTTGCATAATTATTCGCATAGTATTTTGCATAGTAAAATCTTTTTATATAAAACAAAATACTTTTATAAAGTTATCTATTTTATTAGACAATAATTAGAATATATTATATTTTATTATGCATAGTATTTGCATAAAGTACTGCATAGTGTTTGCGTATAGTAAAATCTTTTATTAAGTTATTCGTTTTATTAGATTATAAATAGAATATATTATATTTTATTTAAAAGATTTTGCTTTAAATATGGATAAAATCGATTAAAGTAAATCAATGCTGACCGTTCATGAGTTAGTTACTATGCAGGTCCATTTTTCTATAAATAGAAACTCATTCCTTCATTATTTTCTTACTTAATTCTTTGAAACTCTGAGAGATAAACTATAGAGAGAAAGAAGAAAGTATTCTGCTACTTCACTACTTATATATCCAAAGACTCTTCTTCTTAAGGTAGGGAATATTATTTGTTGTACTCGTAAGGGGTGTTATTCTTTTGTATTCATGAAGAGAACTTATGTTATTCCATTCTTTATTATTACATTGGAATAACTTTTGTATCTGTGCTACCCTATACTTGGTGACATTCTTCTATTATTTCGCCTTTATTATTATGTTGGACTATCACGTCTCATGCGTTTTATCTGGGACTGATTACATCTTTATTATTACGTGGGAATATCACATGCATGCGCTTTCTGCCGGACTGGTTCCGCTTTTATTATTATTACATTGGAATATCATTTACATGCGCTTTTTCATGGGACTGGATTCCGGCCCTTATTAATATTACATTTGGAATAACTTTGTACATGCAATCACCGCATACATGGTGATTTCTATTTTTATTCCATTCTTTATTATTACATTAGAACATCTTGTCGGTGCAATTTACTTTGACACCGTTTACTGTTATTTAGTATTCTGTTGGAATAACTTTGTCATGTCAATACGCATGCATGGTGATTTTTTTGTTATTCCATTCTTTGTTATACTCAGTTGGTTAAAGTTTTGACTTCTATACTCCATGAAATTAGTGGAATATCCTTGATATTTGCACTTCATCTAGTATCTTTTCATGGAAATATTCTTCTGAGCATTCTTGAATTTTACTCTACAAAGCAGTATCATGTTGACAATTGGGACATTATTAGTTCTTGGATAAATTAATTATTGAACTTGTTTTATTGAATTCTTATATCATTGTCATCATCCTCATGTTTATATTTTTTTTAAAGTCATCTATGGCCTGTAGTGCATAGATGGACTTGGTATGATTATAACCGAGTGATTATTCGGTGTAATCATGGTAGTAATGTTACAAATGATGTGGTAAAAGTCCTCATTGGCCCGTAGTGCATTGATGGACAGTTGTTGGCATGATCATGACCATTAATGAATACACAAATATTCTTGGCCCGTAGTGCATGGATAATTGTGGTCGTGATACTAAAGAATATCCTTGGTCGTAGTGCAGGGGTGATTCGATGATGTGGATTATTTATTAAGTTGAGTCTCAGCGATAAAAGTCATGAAAAACCTTTTAAATCATAGAAGATAGTAGATTTTATTCTCTACTTGACTCTTCTAATGGATTGCTTGTTTCGCTGCAGTTAAACTTGATGTTTGTTATATTTTATCAGTTTAACATTGTTGAAGGCTAATGATAATTTATTCTTCATTATCTTAGTCATAATATTTTTACTGGGCTAGTTGAGCTCACCCTTTCTTTCACTGTTCTCCTCAGAAAATGAGAACGTAGCTGGGACGAGTCGGAGAACGGAGTGATGGTCCGAATGATAGTATTAGCTAGTAGTCCTCACTATTCTGTTAAATAGTGTGACAATAATTGTAATGAGGACTCCTTTTGAGTTTGTATACTCTCTAAGACAAGATTTTGTATTCAAACTCACAGTTTATGTTTTGTCGTATTTTACACGATAGTTGTATTATTAAGTTGTATTTGATTTCTGTACCATGTATCTGGCGACTCAAGATGGGTGATGTATACCTAATTTTGGGGGCGTCACAGAAAGGGTAGAGATTATGTGGATATATGTGATAATATGTTATCATAGCTTGTTTTTTGTGACACCCCCAAATCCCGGTACTTCATTTCCTTAAGATTTGGTGTTCACTTAATCAAAACATTCATTTCGAACTACCCAATCATAATAAAATTGAATAATAAAAACCTGCCCATACAGGATTAAACTTAAATAAAAATCTCTCAAGTTATCTAACCTTTAATTACAATCATTCAAATGCGGAAATTAAATTATTGCATCATCATTTAAAAGTTTATAACAATAAATTAAAATTACAAGTCTTTGTCACTTGTACATTTTTCTCTTTCCCTTGCTAGTAGTAGGTTCATTGACCTTCTCAACCTTAGCTGCAATAAGTATATAATATGCAAGAGTGAGCAAACAAGGCTCACTTGAAATAAGAATGAATAACTTTATAACATTACAACATTTGCCAGAAATAGGCTCATTAGAACTGAATGATAGGTTCTATTAACATTTTAAAACATACTACTGAGGGTCTAATGACCACGAATCATGTCCACAATTATAAGTAATCTTTCAACTTTAACAGTCATAAGACTATAAGGACTCCACGTACTTAAGGTGATCAACCCTTCGTACAATGTATTGTGCACAACCATTTCAACGTTAAGCGTAAACCTCTAATAAAAGAGTTGTTCATCTCAGTATTTAGAATAAAAGTTCGCACCAAAATAGGTTTGGTTTGGATACATTACAGGGTAATTTAGAATTCAACGATTATCAACTAAGGATTAGTTGAATACAAATGCAATAACTGTATGCTATGGAACAATCATAACTGAATCAACATTTATAAATTAGTACTATGTTTTAAGAATAATCTAATAGCATAAACATTGAATAACCATAATATAAATTGCTTGAACAATATTATGTCAAGGTTATTGAGAATTGGATACTAAGCATGCATAGTGAATAGTAATTTGAACGATAAAGTTGTTCAATACTAGAATATTAAAATAAAACAACTCTCATGCTAAATCACAAGTTACATATTAAAGAAGCTTGCTCAATAATAAAATATAAGATTTGTAATACTTGAATCCCCATGAACCAATAGATACAAGAGCTTTATCAATAATAAACAATCTAACTCTACGAAAGTGTAGAGTTAGCAACTTGTGTAATTGAAATTGAATTAAAAGCAATAACGTACTCAACGAAATTAAACTTGCACCATGAAGTTTTAGAGTTAGAAAACTTGCCTTTAGCACAAGCTAACCCTTATCACTTGAATCTCAATACCCTATATATGTCATCATGACATAATTAGTCATTACCAACATTTTATATCTATATAAACAAATATATACATCATGTAGGTTAAATTACCAATTCACATAATCAAACTATGTTAATACTAGTTAACCCTTGATAACATGCTCATTCATAGTTTAATACTACTGAAATCATCATTTAACATTCCTATTATCAACACATAACATTTATTTTCAAATTTTGAGTAATAAACTAAAACGTATCGTAACATTACGCTAACTTTCATATTGTGGTATCTGATTTAGCTTACATGGGTTGGTATTTAACATTGAAATATTCTTATTACATGAAATACATGCCAAAGATTGGTCTTCTTGTAGTAGCGCCGTATATGACAGCAAAAACTTATCTTCTTCTTGGTAAGCTTCTGGTGCCAAAGTCCGAACTTCCTATGACGACCTCACTAACAATGATATGAACAAAAAGCCAAATTGGCCTACAAGCTCTAATCTAACAAACTAATTAACATGTAATTCACATATAGACTTCATATAAACATAATTTCAATACTCTTAACATGTTTTAACACATATAATAACATAAACATAACCATTACAATAACCAATTTCATTGTTTTTGATAAAAACTCCATTTTTGACATTTTTAATGAAAATCAACACTGTGATTTTGTTTTTCAACCAAAACAGTAAATTCAAAATATCATAGTTATGATTATACATACTTATCAAATTCAATAGTCAATTTATCAATTTAACAACTAATAAAACCTTAATTTTTACTTTAAACTAAGCCATATTCATATATATTCATATAAACACCGTAATATGGTTTTCCTCACAATTACATATACATACATGACTTAATTTCCTATAATCATATACAAACTCATGAACAACCTTTTTACAAACAATTATCATACAAAGTTATATATATATATATATATATATATATATATATATATATATATATATATATATATATATATATATATATCAACAATTCATATTATTAAAATTATTTTACGAGACTTTTTGGAAGAAGAAGAAAATTAAACTTTTAAAGAAAAAGATTAAGCTCCTACCTTTGATTAAGAAGATGATACCCTTCCCTTTTGATTAAGAACCTTCTTTTCCCAATTCCTTTATCAAAACCTGTTAGGATTTCTCTCAATTCTCTCTAGAGTTTTCTTCTTCTCTCCCTTTTTCTTTTTATGATATTTTCTTTCTCTAGTCTAACATACGTACTATAATTATAACGTATAAGATATAATATATATTAACTATATAATATAAATATAGATATAATGATATCAGTTATGTAAGTTTTGAAAATCAAAAGCCATAAAGCTTGTTTGGCTAATCTAATAAAATAACTCTTTAATCCTTACACCTTGTTTGGTAAACTTAACTAAAACAAATGGATTAATCCTTATACCTTGTTTGATAAAATACTATTAATATGCATTAAGACTTGTTTGGCTAAAACTAAATTAAACTCCTTTAATTTATTTTAATAACTCCTTTATAGCAATGTTATTTGTCACACTTCTAATAATTTAAATAATCAATTTAATCAATTCAGATACTAATCTATTAAATTACTTTAACACATAAATCATTATCTCATAATTATAATTTCCTTTATAATTATAATTTTGTTCAACCAACTAACACTTTATTTTAAATCATGATTTCCAATTAAAATATTATAATTTATTTAATCATTATTAGCTCTCTAACTTAATTATTAAATTAAATTAGTATATAACCTCGTAATAATTAATTTTCTTAGCTTAATTATTTATTCAACAAATAATTAACTAAACCACACCAACTCAAATTGAACAATTATTTATTCAATAATAAACATATCCATTAAATATTTATATAAATCAATAAATATTTAATATTTAATTATTTAATCAACAAATAATTAACTAAACCACATCAACTCAAATTGAATAATTATTTATTCAACAATAAACATATCCATTAAATATTTATATAAATCAATATATATTTAATATTATAATTTAAAATTCTGGAATGTTACATTTTTACTATATATTGTATGGTTCCATAACATCAATTTCATAAAAATATGTCGTATATAGTTTCTTCAAAGTTACAAAGTATAAAAATATGGCCATATGGCCCTTACGCACAAATTTAATGCGTTAATAATATGTTGAATCAGAAATTTACACTTGCATATTATTATGCATGTTAAAACGAAGAAAACAAACTTCGAATGGATAGATTTAGTGTTATAACGAACCCGTAGTGCCAATTTTCATGTTTTTTTTTCAAAACTTTCAAAAACATCAAGAACAGTGAAATTATATAATTTGATTCAAGTAATTGTGTGTTAAACTTGTTAAAATCACTCTATAAAGGTTTGGTAATGATTATATACGAATTCTAGTATATGGATATGTTTAATTTAATGTATTTAATGATCATGTAATGATAATTTTGCCTGGCTCTATGTTCTTGTGAATCGAACTTTGAAAAGCTGGTATGGCCTTAACTCCATGCCTTAAGGCTCGCTACCGCAACGCCCACCCATGGCCGCCATGCATTGAATGTCCAGTTAGTGGCTGTTGATCTGGCCATGATGATACCAAGAACATGCTTCTTTGGTTAGCTTGTGCAAATACCACTCTATGATTGTTCGTAAATTATTTTCTTAAATTGTTCAAGTCCAGGAATGTAATAGTAACCTAATCTAATGAACATAAAAATGTGTTAGACATATAATGAGATGTTAACATAGGTTCTTAACATGTCAATAAGGCATTTACATGTTGATTGAATTGTTGAACGCATAGTTAGCTTATTGTTCGTGTAGTGTGATATTATGTGAAAATAAGCATGGTAATTTGACCAAGTATAGTCATGACCAGAATTTAGACAAAAAGAATGAACCTGTGATAACTAGTTACGTTATAATTGACTGGTATTCTAAATATAAATGGTATGTAGGATTAAATCGAGGAATGTGTATAATTAACGTGTAACCTACGCACGAGGCAAGTTTCCTAACCCTACTCGTTATCATTATATAAGTTTAGAAATGTACCTCTTTACATCGAGCAAATTCTCGTTATTATTAATCAAGTTCAAATTGTTATATTAAAGGTTATTAATCTATCAAAATATGATTCTGTTATACAATACTTATTCTATTGTATACCTCTTGAGTTTGTTATTCAATTTAAATATCAGTTATTGTTGAACATTGTAAGACTAGCGAACCCTTATTGATTCGACTAGTCCATAGTTGATGAGCGTTCTAAATTTTAGAACACTTATTGAATTATCCAAACCAAACTTCTTTTGGTGCGGACTCTAATGTCAAACTGAGATGAACAACCCTGTATAGGGGATTACTTTTGCGTTAGCGTTAAGATATTGTGCATAGTATGGTACTAAGGGCTGATCCCCCTAAGTACGAGTAGAAGATTTCATAGTCTTATGACTGTTAAAGGTTTCAAGTATAACCCTTGATAACCTAGGACATAGTTCAAGGTCTTATGACCCTCAGAAGTTCTTTTGATTCCTGTTATTCATTCTTGATTCAAAAGTAGAGTTTTTATTCTAGAAGTCTTTGATTCACTCACATGTTATTATATTGTTGTTTCACTATTATACTTGTGGGCAATCGTGCTCACTCTTGCGTAATAATAACATTGTAGTTAAGAACGAAAGGTCCGACGAGCCTTCTACCAACACAGGCAAGGGCAAGATTAACAAGTGATGAAGACTTGTTGTTTACGTGATTATGTATTTATGTTTCAGACTTATGTTAATGTTGTGTAAGACTATTACTTGTTTATATTTCCGCATTTGAGATTTAAGGTTAGTATGACCTAAAATTTATGTATTTATTTCAGATGATGTAACTATTTAAGGAGAGGATTTATTTCAATCTATTTAGGCTTTCAATTATTATGGGTAGATAGACATATGATGTTTGTATAGTGAACACCAAATCACTGGGGAATTGAAGTACCTGGAGTTGGGGGTGTCACAGTTTCCTTTTAATTTAATAAGATTATTAAACTCACACGTATACAAATACAATTCAATTACATAACATGTTGCTTCGTATAGGCCAAGTGGTTCAATATTTAAATCTGGGAAAAATAAAGTTCTGACATTTTTCTGACCCGACTCGACTCGACCCGAATCTAGCATTCAAGTGGTGTCTAAGCCTTATGAGCAGTGCATGACTTCTGGCCGCTCATCATGCCGTAATCTTTTTCCCGCTTCAAGCAGCCCACTTTTCGATTTAATTCCTACCAAACACTACTTTCTTTAAACGTATGTACGTTTAAGGTTAGGAAACCTCACGTGCCTGTCGTTTGACTGTTGGGTTTTCGACATAAAAATGCAGCGGAAATTTAAAAATAATCAAAGCAATTCCGAAACCTAAAACAGGATCCAAGCGAAACTGAAATTAATTCAGTGGTTTAGATATTATACCGATTATGAAAAAGTTCTGAAATAGATTCGAATCCTTTACGCAATCCAATTAGAACTACGTCTCTACGGTATCCACACGAACGCCGCACGAACCGTCGAACGATTCTGCAATAAGAGGGACTTGCGGTACTAGCCAACAAAGGAACGATTATGATACTATTTTCTCTCTAGTCTCTCTCTAAGAGCAGCTAGGGTTTTTCAATTATTATGTATCCTAAGTAGCTGCTATATATCATATATATAGTAGTTAAAAGGAATTAATTAAATCAAAACCTAATTTTATAAAATCCGAATTTATATATATCTTAATTAAGCCTTACTTAATTAATATACATATATATACAAATTGTCCTTTTAATTTAAATTCGTGATTTAAATAATATTAATCATATTAATATATTTAAATCCTTTAAAATTTAAATTAATTCCCTTTTAAATTACGTTCTATGTATGTGACCCTATATGTTATTATTACGTTGGCAATAATTTTATAATCATATTATAAAATTATAAACAGTGAGCAGCATCTAGTAATGCATCACTGCTACCCAAGTAATAATAAGATCAATGATTCGATGCAACCTTTTCATGACCAATGTTTCAATGTAATTTAATCCTTTTAACCTCGACATCCTAGATTAAACTCGAGTCATGGAATATGTCATACTCTTCATAATTTAATCTGAGTTTTCTTGATCAATGAGTAGACTATATGAAACAAATCACTATTTGAGCATGACCATGCATTTCATAGTCCTACGCAATCAAGAGGCCTATGGATATCACCCCTAATATATAGGAGGGTTAAATTCCATCTAGATCACTCATATTCCTCACACGATTCATGATGCACCCAATAATCATCTTTATAGTCCACCCTATTAAAGGTGACATTTAATGATATCAAAGTACATAAATTCTCGTGTAGTAATATAGTGATTTTAGGTCGGAGGACCATTACATCATTGTCACTATGAGAATCGCTAATGACAATTTGCAATGTTCCACGTAGAATTCTCATGGTGGGTCTGTCCAGTACATCGTTCTCTAACACATACCTATGCATTGACTTAATATCTCATATATTTATGAACAATGAGATTTGGTCATCAGTCAATCCACATACTAGTCTCAATGCATCATTGTTGTCCTATCAATAATGGTACTCGACTAGGGACATTTAAGAGCAATGATACTAATTTTAATTATATAATCTCATGTTCAAGTCACATACTTGAAACTATATAAATTGTATCACTATTCTAAGGAATTTTATTATGTTAACATTTATATAACGCAGTAAATAAAATCATAATAAAATCATTCATTTATTCAATCAAATATAATATCAAAATGTTAAGCAATTATATCAAATAATTGGCCTCTAGGGAATAAACTCTAACAGTTTTGACGGAAAAACTTTTATTCATGCATACTTAGTCTTCTTTTGAAAACCACACCAATATACTTATGAGTAGTAGCAATTTCTTGGCTTCTTCATCATGCTCAAATTTTTTTTTTCCCGCTTCAAAACCCACTTTCTGATTTAATTCCTACCAAACTACAGTACATCTGACCATGAAACATGGAAACAATATACTTCATATAGCATAGTATTTTACAAAAATGTAACATACATCAAACTAGCATGTTAAGGCCACAAACCAACTGCATAGATAAGCGTGCATGGACTAATTTAGGACTTAAAAATATTTCTGGAAATCTCAGAATCTACAGATTTTTCCCTATGAACATGCTTGCTACCGAATTTCATATCTTGCTCAATTTAACTCCGTTTCTTATGAAATTTGGCCAAGTTATACATCATACTACATAGTATTTTAAAAAATTATTACCCACCATAATCGGGTCACAGAAACCATGATTCCAAGGCTCCGAAAAACCTGAAAAGTCACAGATTTCAAGTATAACCAACTTTGGCAAAATTCATGATTTCGATTCTAGCATACAAGGAATTAGATCATATATACTCATATAAATACACATGTTACAACAATCAAAATCACTAAATTTCCATGATTTGATCAAATTAGCATCATTGAGTCATATTATCAAATAGTTGGCATGCATAACATAATTCCTTGAATCTCTACGATATTGAGGCATGATTAAACTAGAACTTTCGTTCTTAACATCCACATATCATCAACTAGCAGTAGTATGACATCACAAGGTCCAAAATAATTTGTTTGCAAAGGTCTTATATGCATATTATCTCATTTTTACTTAAGAACATGGAAAAGAGATTTCATGGCTTACCTCTTTGATGAAATCTTCTTGCTCGAATTCCTCCAATGACTCTCCTTGCTTGATTAGTCTCTAAAATCTTAAGAATTTGCCACCCTCTCAAGCCCTTTCCTCCTTCATTCTCAACTTCACTCACGGTAGGATTTATTTTACAAAAAGGAAGATGAGGCTTGGATTGGAAGTATATATATAGAACATGATATCCATTGATTTATCTAGCCTTTCCATCTCCAACATCAGTTATACATTAAGTGCATTGCATCAAATCAATTTAGTATGGGGTGGGGGTTAGAGAAAGGAAAAGTCTTGGTTTGTAAAGAGTTGTAACTCCCTCCCCCTTCATTACCTTATAATATGTATACTTCATCTCTTGTCCCAATTTGATTGTCACGTGGGCCCCACAGCTGCTGCACTTCTTTATTAAAATATTAATATAATCAATTTAATCACTTAATAAACTATTTTGACCATTTTACCCTCCGTAGCCAAACGTTTCAATACTAATATCGATTCCTACTAAATCGACATTCCGGACGTTATGGGACTATCCGTTTAGTCAAATTAGCCTCCAAAATTCGTGGTTGAATTTTTACCCAAAAAAGTCAACCGGTTGATTTTGACCAAAAAGTCACACGCGACACATTTTGTGGTTACAGTCTATCTTGACTAATTTTGACGTTCCGGACTCAAATACACAGTCCATGTCTCTAAATTCCTCTCTGAAATCAATCTCATATTTTAATCCCTTCCCACACAATTAATCAATTTATTTACATTACTAACTCAAATAGTTAAATTAATCCAAACCAACTATTTACACATACCTCATCACATAACTTAAAATTAAACATGTATGTATAAAACATATACATCTAATAATATAAATCACACAAGAGTTTAACATAAATTCATTTAGTGATACTTAGTAAATTACATAAAAATCTCGGATATTAAATACTCAAATTCAAAACATCTCATAATAAGAATTTTATTTATTAAATTCTTATTTTAAGAATTTTCAAAATTTCTGATTGTCACATCCTTCCCTCTTTATAAGGATTCTGTCCTCGGAATCACCGAAACCCTACCTTACTCAGGTTTTCATCAAATCTCTTTTACAGAAATTATTGTTAAATAATTTCAACAAATTACCTTAATAATAAGAATTTTATATTTCCTATTCCATTCTTTTTCTCAATAAATTCTCGCAAGCTTTATTTTATAACCTTCACTTAAACTCAATTATATTTTGAGTATTATATATTCTTATGTTCATTATCTTTTTCTAAGTATCATTACCACATACTCAATTAATAAACACTTGGGATATTAAATTCATCCCTTCTTCTAAGAATTTCGTCCTCGAAATTTTAATTTACTAATCTTCATTCATTCAATTTATCAAAATAGATTTTCATTAATTTCTATTCATTCATTGGGTTCTATAACAAAATTCTTTCTCTAAAGATCTTTCTAAAATCATCACATTCTTTACATCTTTCTCTTTTAAAAATTTCTCATCATTACTCATCATCAACTAAATTTATCCCTTCCCTTTCTGGAATTTCATTTCTTTCTTGGATTTATTATAGTTTTTTAATTTAATTCTCACCACACATTTCATTCTACAACTTACTATTTTCTAAGATATATCCTCCTTTTAACTTCCTCCTTTCAGAATAATAAGAATCTTTTGCAATTGTTCAATAACTGGGAAGCAGTATGAATAACTCAGGAATTTTAAAACATTTCAAGTTATGCTGAGGGGTCATAAGACCTTGAACTCTTTTCCATGTTTAATAGTGAATCACCACTGTTAATCATCTTTAACAGAATGTTTAGCAATCACACAGACTGAAAATACTCTCTGTAAGTACTCTAGGTCATCAGCCTATCGTACCCCTACATCGTGCACAACGTATTATATCTTAACATCGTAACGACTATATGCGTTACTTTCGGAACCATTGTCTTTGATAACATGTCCCCTTTTATAGTGTTGTTAACCTCAGCTTCTTAACACGTGAATCCGCACCAAAACACTTTGGTTTGACATATTTTGACAAAGAACGCTCGAATTTCATAAATATCTTTCAATATTTGTCTAGCTGAATCAAATAACATAGACTTCTAGCAATAACTTGGACATCAATCGAGATATATATGCATATATTCTTAACTAACTCAATTGGCATACCTTTTTTAACCAAAAATCCAGTTCTTTTTTTCTTCTAAAAAAACATTTTTATTAGCATATCTTCTTAAAGTCAAAGAAAACCAAATTATTATTATTATTATTTTAAATGATATTGTACCATCTTAATGGCATGTTGAGGATTCAGTCATGTTATATCATACCATAGTGGGCTGACGATCATATGATCACATCAAACACTAGGTTTAATTGCATTGATGACTCCCTCGATTATTATTTCCACACCATATCAAACGATGCATATGATCACAAAAACACGTTTTGATAATTTTTTTTTAAAAAATTCTGGCTGAAACAGCTAGCATAGACATAAGAAAAGTAGCACTGTTTAAAAAACCCATTGATTCAATCATTTGTACCAATATTTTTCAAAAACAAAGAAGTGTAACATCAGCATGAAGTCAATAAATTTTAAGGGTATAATTTTGATTCTCCTACTCTTTTATAGACTGATAATAAATCACAAGAATGATCTTGGTTTATGGTTTGTAAGAAAAATTTAAAAATCTGTTTTGTTACGCTTTCGCTTCGATTATGTGATTTGATTGCATATTCTTGTTTCTAGCAAACGTAACAGATGTATCAGAGCCAATCTTGTACTTATTATCAGTCTTTATGATCCCATGTATGTAAAATATACGATTGGATCGAATTCTTAGGCAACATAAAAGTTTTACATTTTACTGAGGTGGCGCAATTTGCTCAAATCTCCAGTTCATTACGGAGTGCAAAGGTACTGCTACTTACCGAATCCAGCTTTCTAGATGAATAGCCAGCAATTGCGTTCGACCAAGTTCATTCTGGGCGCAATTGCATACTGGTAGAATCTGAAAAACTTTTGTTTTTCTTTAATTAAATAAATAATTTATTTAATTGATAAAAGTTTAAAATAAATGTGTTTATTTATCTAAAATATGATTTTAGACTGCTAAAATTAAAGAGTTTAATTTGGATTTGGTTTTTGATTAAAATAAAAGAGTTTATTTTGTTTCAAAACTAAAGTTTTGCAAACTTTTGCCCATTAATTGATATTAATGCATATATGGAATGGATTTATTATTCATGAGATGAATGCTATTTATTAATACATATTTTGGTATGTATGATAATAAATGGGATTGATTATGGACTATGACCAATGTGATTGAATTTTATTTTAGATGAATGCTTGAATGTATGGGCTTTATTAAATGGGGTCTGCGTACCTCGTCTTTTCTGGTTTTCTTCTTGTTGTAAGTTCTATCTCTCTCCAATGTACTTCCCATTGACTGTTGATCAAGGTTTCTATTTACATTAAATAGTTTATGTAATAGAATTAATTAGAATTTCTCGAAGAACCGAAGATCAAGGAGCAAGAAGCGCTTGAAAACCCGTTTGTAATGAAGCGCAGATTTAAATGTAATACTTATATTTAAATATTAATTCTTGCACCCTAGGTTTGACCTTTTGGTTTATTTGGTGGCTCTAGTGAACCAAACTATAATAAAAGTCCATAATCAATCCGGGTAGAATATAGTATTCTATATGTGCATGCTAGTATTATATATATATATATATATATATATATATATATATATATATATACGTTTGATATGAGATCATTATTCTCACTAGTATATCTTTAATTAGATATTGTCGAACTATATAATGAGGGCAATATAGTTTAAAGAAAATAGTGGGAAATACCGATTTAAAATAAGACCTAATTTATCTTGGTAATTAATTAAATGAATGTTTGCTAAAAATGTTATTTTTCACATGTAGAAATTTGAAATGTCACACTCACTAATTTTAATGCATAGCATACTTGATGCTAACAAACTTATCAGACCGAATTTAACAAACTGGTTAAGGAATCTGAGAATTGTTCATACTGCTGAAAAGATTTCTTATGTCCTAAATTCGCTAGTCCCTGAAAAACTTACTGAAACAGCCTCTGAGGAAGAGATTGCTACTTTTAAGAAGTGGAAAGATGATGCATCTATGGATCAACGCATCATGCTTGCATCCATGAGTAACGAGCTTCAGCGTCAGCATTAAACTATGGATGCTCCTGCTATATTTTTGTACCTCCAAGAGTTTTATGGTGAGCAAAGTAGGACTGCTAGATATGAGATATCTAAGGAGCTCTTCCGATCTCGGATGACCAAGGGCACTGATGTTGAGACTGATGTCCTAAAGATGATCAATCTAATTGAACGTCTTGGACAGCTTGGGTTCGTTATGGGCGGGGAGTTGAGTCAAGATTTAGTCTTGCAGTCACTCCCTGACACCTTCTCATAATTTGTTGTGAATTTTCACATGAATAAGTTGGACGTCAGCTTTCCCGAGTTACTTAACATGTTGAAAACTGCTGAAGGTCATTTTCCATCCAAGAAGAACAAAGTCTTACTAGTGGATGATTCCTCCAAGAAAAGGAAGAGAGGCCCAAGGTATCTTCTGAAAAGAAGAAATCCAAGAAAGCTAAGGGAAAGGCGAAAGGAAAGGATAATAAGAAACCTGATCTAGATAGTAAAGGAATCTGCTTCCATTGCAACAAACTGGGTCACTAGAAGAGGAAGTGCAAAGAGTTCCTTGCAGAACAAAAGCAGAAGAAGCTTAAGAAGCTTCGAATCCTAATCAAGGTTTGTTTATGATTGAAATTAATTTTTTAGAAAGTCAATCTTCTACTTGGGTATTGGTTACCGGTTGTGGTTCTCACATATGGAGTAATATGCAGGGACTGATTAGAAGTAGAAAGCTGAGCAAGGATGAGGACGTCTTACGAGTGGAAAATGGAGCAAAGGTTGCTGCATTAGCTGTAGGGACTTATTGTTTAGAACTGCCCACAAGCAAGTCCATTAGATTAAATAATTATTATTTTATTCCATCACTTATTAGAAATATTATTTCAATTTCTGTATTGGATATGGATGGTTTTGACATTATAATAAAGAATAATAGTTGTTTTATTTATAATAATAATATTTTATATGGTGTTGGTAATTTGCGAAATGGATTTTACATACTTGACTTGCATGAAAATATACTTCAAATTGAACAAACTAAGAAAAGAAAAAGAGATGATGTTAATTATACCTATATGTGGCACTGTAGACTTGGTCATATTAATGAAACAAGATTATCCAAGTTGCATAAAGATGGGCTCTTAGAGCTATCTGATTATGAATCATATCCAACTTGTGAATCTTGTCTTATAGGAAAAATGACTAAATCTTCTTTTAGTGGAAAAGGAGAAAGAGTTACAGAGTTGTTAGCGTTGGTTCACACAGATGTATGTGGACCTATGACAACGAATGTAAAAGGAAGGTATTCTTAATTTATTACTTTCACTGACAATCACTCAAGATTTAGATATGTGTATTTAATGAAATACAAATTTGAATCATTTAAAAAGTTCCTAGAGTTCAGAAGTGAAGTAGAGAAGCAAACTGCCAAGAGTATTAAGATTCTTTGATCAGATATAATCTCACAATGGACTCCACCAGAAACACCATAGTTGAATGGTGTATCTGAAAGGAGAAATCGAACACTGTTGGACATGGTTCGTTCCATGATGAGTTTTACTGATCTTCCGGTGTCATTAAGGGGATGTGCTCTAGAAGCGACTACATATCTACTAAATAAGGTTCCCTCGAAATCCATCCCTAAGACTCCATATAAGATGTGGACAGGAAGGAAGCCTAGTCTTAAGCATGTTAAGATTTGGGGATGTCCAGCTTATATGAAAAAATTTCAAAATGATAAGCTTGGGATGAAATCTGATAAGTGTACATTTGTGGGACATCCTAAAGAAAGTTTAGGATACTATTTTTACAATCCTACTGAGCAAAAGGTGTTTGTTGCCAAACATGTAGCCTTCTTGGAAAAGGAGTTTATCTTTGAAGGGGCTAGTGGGAGGAAAATATATCTTGAAGAAATTCAAGAACCACAAACCACTACAGGTCAAAGAGGATGACGATGAGGTATGCATCATAAATGATGATAATCCATTGACTTACGAACATGCTATGAGTAGTAAAGACTCAGAAAAGTGGCAAGAAGCCATGAAATCCGAGATGGACTCCATGTATGAAAACTAAGTATGGATTTGGTTTCACCACCTGAAGGCATTGGCTGTAAATGGGTCTTTAAAAGAAAGACAAGAGCAGACGGCAAGGTAGAGACCTATAAGGCCCGACTAGTCGTAAAATGTTTCAAATAAAGGCAAGGAGTTGAGTAGGATGAAACCTTCTCATCAGTAGCGATGCTCAAGTCCATTCAGATTTTGCTTACGATTGCAGCTTGCCACGACTACGAAATCTGGCAGATGGACGTGAAAATGGTCTTCCTCAATAGGCAACTTAAGGAGGATGTGTATATGACAGCCAGAGGGATTTGTTTCAACAGTTGGAACAAATCAAGTTTGTAAGCTACAACGATCCCTTTATGGATTGAAGAAAGTTTCTCTTATATGGAACATCCGTTTTGATGAGACAATCAAAGAGTTTGATTTTATCAAAAATGAGGATTAACCATGTGTGTACAAGAAGGTTAGTGGGAGTGCTGTTTCATTCCTTGTATTATATGTTGACGATATATTACTGATAGGGTATGATATTCCTATGCTACAATCGATTTAAATCTGGTTATCTAAACACTTCTCCATGAAGGACTTGGGAGAAGCATCCTATATTTTAGGGATAAAAATCTATCGAGATAAATCTAAAAGGATGCTTGGCTTATCCCAAGGAATGTACATTGACTCGATGCTAAAGAGGTTTAGCATGGAAGATTCTAAAAGAGGTCTCATGCCGATGAGCCATGGAATACATCTCTCCAAGAAATAGGCCCCAAAGACACCAGAGGAAAGAGACCGTATGAGTAAGATTCCTTATGCTTCAGCAATAGGATCTATCATGTACGGTATAATATATACTAAATCGGATATCGCTCATGCACTAAGTGTGACAAGTAGATATCGGTCGAATCCAGGAGAAGAGCACTGGAAGGTAGTGAAAAATATCCTAATGTATTTAAGAAGAACTAAGGATGTATTTCTTGTCTACGGTGGGTCTGAATTGAAACGGTGGTGCAGTGAGTTAGAAGAGTTCCAAACATCAAACAATTGTTTATTCAGTGACAGAGGCATAGTACATAGCTACAAGTGAAGCTGCAAAGGAGGCTATTTGGATGAATAAGTTCATAACTTAACTTGGTGCGGTTCCTAGCATTAGAGGACCAGTACCTTTATTCTGTGACAACACCGGAGCTGTTGTTGTGACACCCCCAAATCCTGGTACTTCATTTCCTCAAGATTTGGTGTTCACTTAATCAAAACATTAATTTATAACTACCCAATTATAATAAAATTGAATAATAAAACCTGCCCATACAAGATTAAATTTAAATAAAAATCTCCCAGGTTATCTAACCTTTAACAACAATCATTCAAATGCGGAAATGAAATAAACTTCATTACAATCTTTAAACCAAAGTCTGATAATAAAACTATAATATCTATTACAAGTCTTCAATACTTGTTCATCTTTCCTTTTCCCTTACTGGTGCTAGGTACGTCACCAGTTTCAACTTTAGCTGTAAGAAATTTTACAGGCAAGAGTGAGCAAACAAGGCCCACTTGAAATAACAATAAGTAAATCTTTAAACTTTTACATCAATTGTCAATATTAGGCTCAATAGAACTGAACAATATATTCTATTAACTTTCTAAAAATTATAACATTCACTGAGGGTCTAATGACCACGAATCATGTCCACAGTTATAAGTAATCTTTCAACTTTAACTTTAACGATACTTAAGACTATAAGGACTCCACGTACTTAGGAGGATCAACCCTTCGTACAATGTATTGTGCACAACCATTTCAATGCTAAGCGTAAACCTCTATTAAAAGAGTTGTTCATCTTAGTATTTAGAGTGCAAGTCCGCACCAAAGGAAGTTTGGTTTGGATAAGCTTTCAAGATAATTTGGAATTCAATGAACATCAACTAAGGAGTAGTTGAGCATGACCAATAACACTATACTATAAAATAATCGTGATTGAATCAATCATAGTAAACTAAAGTCATGCATTAGGAATAATCTAATAGCATACAATTTGAATAACTATAGCATACCTTGCTTGAACAACATTAAGCCAAGGTTAATTAGAATTGAATAATAAGCATGCATAGCATATATAGTTGTGCATGCTAAACAACGAATTAAATACAAGAATAACTTGTTCAAAATAACTTACATCATTATATTGAAATCAAATTGAAAACAGTAATTGAATTAACAAGATAATAGATTAGAAAACTTGCTCAAGATTAAACTATAAGGTTTGGGATACTTGTATCGTCATGAGCAACTAGATACAATGACTTACTCAATAATAGGCAATCTAGCTCTACGAAAGTGTAGAGGTATCAACTTACAACAATTGTAATTGAATTTGAAAACAATAATGTACCAAATGAAATTAAACTCGCACAATGAAGTTTTTGAGTTAGAGAACTTGCCTTTAGCACAAGCTAAACCTTACAACTTGAATCAATACCCTATACATATGTCATCATGACATAATTAGTCATTACCAACATTTTATATCTATATAAACAAAATATATACATCATGTAGGTTAAATTACCAATTCACATAATCAAACTATGTTAATACTAAATAACTCTTGATAACATGCTCATTCATAGTTTAATACTACTGAAATCATCATTTAACATTCATATTATTAACACATAACATTTATTTTCAAAATTTGTATACTTAAACAAAGCTGCCGTAACATTCTTCGCTTAACTCGCACATGGCATTTCCACGATTTACACTGTGTGGGTTACGTTATACGTGGTGATGGCACTGCGGTGCGGTGAATAAACTACGAAGCCTTGCTGCGGTGTGGTGATGGTATTCATGGAGCCACTAACGTTCTTTGGGTAATGGGCCAAGTGCTTGTACAAACTTCGATGTCATTGAATCGACAACGACAATCTGAAAAGCCAATTTAGCCTAAAAGCTCGAATCTAATAGACTGATTAATATGTAATACACATATAGATTCATATGAACATATTGTGAAGACTTCTAACAAGTTTCTACTCATAAAATAACATAAACATAAAATTTACAACACCCAATTTCAATGTTTTTGGCAAAAACTCCATTGTTGACATTTTTAATGAAAATCAACACTGTGATTTTGTTTTTCAATCAAAACAGAAATTTCAAAACATCATAGTTATGATTATACATACTCTATCAATTTCCATAATCAATTTATCAATTTAACAACTAATTAAACCTTAATTTCTATTTTAAATTAAGCCATATCATATATATTTTCATATAAACATTGTAATATGATTTTCTTCACAAAACACATATATACATGAACTAGTTTCTCTATAATCATATATATAAACTCATGTAATCATTTTATAATCAATAATTTATCATATAACCATAAACACCACCAATTTATCTTTTATAAAATTTCACAGAGAACTTTTTTTGGAAGAAGAAGAAAACTAACTTTTTAAAGAAAAGATTATGCTCCTAACTTTGATTAAGAAGATGATGGTTATTCTCAAGCTTCTTCTGTCCAATTCCTTTCTCAAAAACCAGTTAGAATCACTCACTTTCTCTCTAGAGTTTTCTCAAATTTTCTCTGTGTTCTTCTTCTTCTTCTTCTCTCTTCTCCCAACTCTAGTTTACGTATTATCATATAACGTATAATAATAATAATAATAATAATATAGATATTAAGTATAGGATTTTAACTGACATCAGTTATAAAATTTTGAAAATCAAAAGCTATAAGGCTTGTTTGGTTAAGCTAATAAAATAACTCTTTAATCCTTACACCTTGTTTGGTAAGTCTAACTAAAACAAATGGATTAATCCTTATACCTTGTTTGCTAAAACATCATTAGATTAAAGACTTATTATGCAATAAGACATGTTTGGCAAAAACTAAATTAAAGTCCTTTAATTTATTTTAATAACTCCTTTATAGCAAGGTTATTAGTCACACTTTTATTTAATTAATTAATCAATTAAACATTAATCTATTAAATTACTTTAGCACATAATTTAATATAACATAAGTATAATTTCTTTTATAATTTTATTTTTATTCGACCATGTAATATTTTAAATTATAATTTCCCATTTAAAATATTATAATTTATTTAAATCACTATAAGCTCTCTAGCTTACTTATTAAATTAAATTGGTATATAATCTCATAATAATTAATTTTCTTAGCTCCTTAATTATTTATTCAACAAATAATTAACTACACCACATCAACACAAATTGAACAATTATTTATTCAACAATAAAAATATCCATTAAATACTTATATAAATCAATAAATATTTAATATTACACTTTAAAATTCTGGAATGTTACATCATTCACTCCTTACAAGGATTTTGTACTCAGAATCACAATTCAAACAAATCATTCGTTACATTCTTCCCTACTTACAAAGATTCTGTCCCCAGATCGAAGACACAGATTAAACAAATAACTCGTGGTACTCTTTTCAATATTTTCTCTTGAGTTCCCAATGTAGCTTCTTCAAAGAATGTGGTTCCTCCATATCACTTTCACAGAAGGTATAACTTTATTCCTGAGCACTTGTTCTTTCTTGTCGACTATCTGGATAAGAACCTCTTCATAAGACAAATCTTTTTTGAACTGCAAAGGTTCGCACGCGATCACGTGTTTGTAGTCGGGTTTATACGGTCGTAACACCGAAATATGAAAAACATTGTGAATGTTTTCCAACTATGGAGTTAGAGCTACCTCATAAGCCACTTCTCCTACTCTTCGTAGCACTTCAAAGGGTCCAATAAACCTCAGGCTTAGCTTTCCCTTTTTACCGAAACGAATTTTCCCTTTCCAAGGAGAAACTTTTAGGAATACAAAAGTTCCTATGTCGAATGCACGATCTTGTCTGTAGTAGATCGGCAAGATACTTTTTCTCTCATCTTGGTTGCTACATTAATCTTGTCTGATGAGTTTGACAACATCAACAGCTTTTTGTTTGCACCGCTTCTGGTCCTAACAATTGGCGTTCACCGACTTCATCCCAGCACAGTGGAGTTCTGCACTTTCTATCGTACAATGCCTCATAAGGTGGCATGCCGATGCTCGCGTGATAACTGTTGTTGTAAGCAAATTCCACCAACGGTAATTGTTCTTCCCAGCTTCCTTTAAAGTCCATGACATATGCTTTCAACATATCTTCCAATGTCTTAATTGTTCATTCGCTTTGGCCATCTATTTATGGATGATAAGCCGTACTCATTCGCAACTATGTCCCCATGCATAATGCCTCATAAGGTGGCATGCCAATGCTCGCGTGATAACTGTTATTGTAAGAAAATTCCACCAACGATAATTGTTCTTCCCAGCTTCCTTTAAAGTCCATGACATATGCTTTCAGCATATCTTCCAATGTCTGAATTGTTCATTCGCTTTGGCCATCTATTTATGGATGATAAGCCGTACTCATTCGTAACTGTGTCCCCATGCATTCTTGTAGTCTCTTCCAGAAATTCGATGTGAATCGCGGATCTCTATCGGACACAATTGATACTGGCACTCCATGCCTCGAAACGATCTCTTTAATGTACAATCTTGCCAACTGATCAAGATTGAATCTAATCTTTATTGGTAAAAAGTGCGCTGACTTCTTCAGTCTGTCCACTATCACCCAAATCACATCACATCCTCTCTGAGTAATTGGAAGACCCACCACAAAATCCATCGTGATGTGTTCCCACTTCCATTCCGGTATTTCCAATGGTTGTAGTCATCCACTGGGTCTTTGATGTTCGGCTTTATTCTTTGACATGTCAAGCATTTCGCTATGCATTCTATAACATCCCTTTTCATATTCGGCCACCAAAAATGCCGGCGCAAATCTTGATACATTTTCGTGCTTCCTCGATGAATTGAATATTTTGAGCTATGAGCTTCGGTCAAAATTTCTTCTTTCAAATTTCAGTGTTCTTTGGAACCCGATTCTTCCTCAAACCGTAGTAGTCCTTCTAAGACGATCTTGTATTTTACATCACTACTCTCAATCATATTCTCTTTGATTTTCCCACACTCTTCATCTTGTACTTGAGCATTCTTCACTTTGTCCACTAAAGTTGGACCCGCTTCTATCTGGAATAGTTGTTCGTCATATTCTTTTGGAAATTTGATTTCCAACTCCGCTTTGTCATTCTTTGAAATGAGCTCCTCCCCGAGTTGTTATCAAGATAAACTTCTCCGACCTTTCCCCTGCTTAAAGCATCCGCCACATTATTCGCTTTCCCCGGATGGTAAAAGATTTCACAATCATAATCTTTTATCAATTCCATCCACCTTCTTTGGACGCATGTTCAAATCCTTCCGAGTGAAAATATACTTCAAACTTTTTGCGATGCATGTAGATCTCACATTTCTCTCCATAAAGATAGTGTCTCCATATCTTCAAAGCAAATACAATCAAGCAGCCCAATCCAAATCATGAGTCTGATACCCTTTCTCATAATCCTTCAATTGTCTTGATGCATACGCTGATAACTTTGCCGCTCGCATAAGAACACAACCCAACCCTTTATGTGAGGCATCACTATACACCACAAAATTTCAGATTATCCGGTAATGTCAACACAAAAGCCATAATTAACTTCTTCTTCAAATTTTGGAAACTCTCTTCACATTTCTCCGTCCAAACGAATTTTACAGCTTTCCTTGTCAAATTTATTAGCGGAGTGGCTATCTTAGAAAAATCTTGAATAAATCTTCTATAATAACCAGCTAGTCCCAAGAAACTCCTCACTTCTAACGGTGTTCTTGGTTGTTCCCAATTGATTACAACTTCCACTTTTGATGGATCCACTGAAATCCCATCTTTGTCAATCACATGACCCAAAAATTGTACACTATCGAGCCAAAATTCGCACTTAGAGAATTTCGCGTACAACTTTTCCTTCCTTAGTGTTTCCAATGTCAAACGTAAATGTGCCACGTGTTCTTCTTGAGTTTTGGAATACACCAGAATGTCATCAATAAATACCACTACAAACTTGTCTAAGAATGGTTTAAACACCTTGTTCATCAAATCCATGAATACAGCAGGGGCATTAGTTAAACCAAAAGACATCACCAGAAACTCGTAATGTCCGTACCGAGTTCTGAATGTCGTTCTAGGCATATCCTCCTTTCTTACCTTCAATTGGTGATACCCACTTCTCAAATCAATTTTCGAGAAATATTTAGCACAGTTTAACTGATCAAACAAGTCATCTATTCTAGGCAACGGATACCTATTCTTAATAGTGACTTTGTTTAACTCTCTATAATCAATGCAAAGACGCATTGATCAGTCCTTCTTCTTCACGAATAATACTGGCGCTCCCCACGACGATACGCTTGGTTGAATATATTTCTTGTCCAGTAACTCTTGCAATTGTACCATCGGTTCCTTCATTTCTATCAGAGCCATTATGTATGGGGCCTTCAATATCGGTGATGTTCCCGGCGCTAAGTCAATCACGAACTTAACCTTGACTTCTATTGGAGCCATTCTGGCAAATCTTCTAGAAACATGTCTTCGAATTCTCTCACTACCGGTATTTCTTCTAGTTTCACACCCTTCTTCTGAGTATCGACTATGTAAGCTAAATAGCCCACACAACCTTGACTCAATAATTTCTTGGCCTGCATAGTCGTCAGACATTTTATTTGTCTAGGCGATTTGTTACCATAAAATACTACCTTTGACGGAGTCATAAGGCTTACATATTTCTTATGACAATCGATTACTACTCCATATTTGAACAGCCACTCCATTCCCAAAATTACATCACATTCCCCGAGTCTAATCAGAATCAAATCTACCAACAAGATATTCTCCTTAATGTTCACCCTACAGTTCTTGTATACGAATCTAACAGGGATTACTTCCTTATTCTCAATTTCTATATTCAAAGGAAAATTCAGTTCTTCTCTAGGCAATTCTAACCTCTTAGCAAATTCAACAGATATAAACGAACAAGTAGCACCCGAATCAAATAATACATATGCATTTATATCATTGATTGGGATAATACCTCACACCACATCTTTTGATTGCACAACATCTTGCATACCATATCAATGTTCCTGTGGTGGGGTTTATTTGATGTCAGCAGTCCCTGCGCAATGGCCCATGTACCTCCATTGTTACCTCCATTGCTTCTGGTTGTCACTCCATCCTTCTTCTTAGGACATTCACGAGCAAAGTGATCCTTGGATCCGCACGTGAAGCACACATTCTTCTTTGGTTGAGTGCAACTTGGGGCGATGTGACCCTCCTGGCCACAATTGAAGCATACCCGCTTTCCCATTAAGCACGCACCCTTGTGAAATTTCCTGCATGTCGCACATGCTTCAAACTTTTGTTTTCTTTGGTTACCTACGCCGGTGTCCAAAGACCCATGCTCCCATTCCACTTCCTCTTCAAGCCGTTGTTATTGCTGTTGTTG
Source organism: Panax ginseng (assembly GCA_020205605.1). Taxonomy (NCBI): domain Eukaryota; kingdom Viridiplantae; phylum Streptophyta; class Magnoliopsida; order Apiales; family Araliaceae; genus Panax; species Panax ginseng. The sequence goes on along the minus strand of CM035146.1, from coordinate 26,639,925 downwards.
TTGTTGTTATTGTAGTTTCCACCGCTACCACTCCCATTCTTATTCTCTTTCTCATTCCTCTTCTTCTTTTGTTCCTGGTTGAACTTTGTCACCGCTTCCTCCACCTTCGCCGAGTAGTCGCTTTCTCCATCATCATGTAAATGTCTTCAACTAGAACAGGAGACCCTCTTCAGTCTGACCAGGGCTTCACTCCTGTTCAAATCTCTTCGGCCGTCAGTAGAGCCCCAAATCCGGTACTTGAAACCCGAACTCGGTGCTTTTTATATACCATTTCTATGAGCGGAATAATACTAATAATAATAACAATAATATAAAGATTAACTTAATTTACATATTCATCAGAGTCTGAATCCCAAGTACGTAACCTTTAAAAATTCATTACAACCCATGATAGCTAATATATATCATACTTGTCTTAATAAAGTTAATTATTACATAAAATAGCATTTCTCTCATTCAGCAACCTTTCCATTTCCCTTGTTCTTAGCAGGGCTCTCTGGTCGTTCACACTTAGCTGAAAACATTTAAATTAAGCAAGGATGAGCATTTGAGTGCCCAGCAAGTAATAGCAATTATATATATAAGCTAAAAGAATTTAAATGTTTTCTTTATATTACCCTGTTACAACGATTCAACAGTTGTGAAGTAATCTATACCAATGATAATAATATATCAATTCTATACCAAATCTTTGAAACTACATACGGACTAAAAATAGGGTTTAGTTGACATGCTATGAACATTGTTTTCAATTTTCAAATAGGTTTAACAAAAATTCATCTGCAAACCGTCATAACTTACGGGCATGGGGGGTGATCAGCCCGTTATGCCCTGTATTGATCAATACTACATGCAAAAACGAGGGTATCGTTTCACTCATCTGTCACCTTGGCGCATAAAAGTTTTCCCGTGTAGGGATGTTCATACTTGTCTGGGTTCCAAATCAAAGGTTTTATCTTGTTCAACAATAATCTATAATTCAACATATATGTATACGGGTAATTGACAAAGGTATATCAACATGTGATTAAATACAATGATTATCCAAGTGGGGACACTTGTATAACCATTTATAGAAATTAACGAACAAAATATATATCTGAATTATCATATACTAACATGTTGATAATCAAGGAGCGTATATAATATAAGGTTAATAATCTGTACAGTAATAATATAGTTTAGAAACATTCTTACTCATGTCCATTGCATAAAGAAAATGCAAAGGTTAGATACTTTCCTCGATCTACCGCTTACATCGCTCACAACTTAGTTTTATCGTTTATATCATGACCTATCATTAATCAGATCATTCGTTCGATTAGAACAATATACTATAACACATAGTACTGCATTTCGTAGTCAGCATATAACCTAATCACATTATTACCCATGTTTAACAACCATTGAATCACAAATAATCACATATCTAATTAAATTATCTAAGTCCAGATCAATTTCTAAAACATGTTGAGGTACCGACATCTTTATCGGGTAATTATCGAGTCTAAGACTCTGTCCTGTAACTTAGTATCAGTCATACTATTTTTAAATGACTTATAATAATTTTAAAATATTTATTATAATTTATCATGAATTTTCAAACATCGGAATCATTATTAAATGATTTAAGTATTAAACAATCCTATAATCATTAATATTTAATTAATATTAAACTATTAATGAAATCATTTCTAAAATGTTAAAGTTATTTATAATAACTTGAAATACTTTTAAAGTATTAATATTACCCTTAAATGATTTTTAAAACATTTAAAATCATTTTAAATAATTATCATTAATATTTAAATATTAATGTACTATTTATCAAAATATTAAAAGTCTTTAATCATTACTTAAAATATTTTAATTCATTTATATCCTTTTAAATGATTTTTAAATTAATAAAACCATTTTTAAACTATTTATTTAATATAATTATTAAATAAATTTAATATCTTTAATAATAAGTTAATAATCATTAATATTAAATTATTAATGAAATTATCCTTTAAATATGAAAAGTTATATTTTATAACTTAAAATATCTTTAAACACTTTATTTTCATTTAAAATGATTATTATGATATTAAAATCATTTTAAAACTAAATTATTTAATATAATTATTAAATAACTTTAATATCATTAATAATAATTAATTAATAAAATTTACCTTTAAATATTGAAAGTTATATTTTATAACTTAAAAATATTTTTAAATACCTTATTATCTTTTAAAATGATTTTTAATTAATTAATTTAATTTATTTAGTAAATAACTTAATGATCATTAATATTAAATAATTAATGAAATTTGCTTTAAAATATTAAAAGTTATATTTTATAACTTAAAATATTTCTAAATAACTTATTATCATTTAAAATGATTTTTAATGTAGTAAAATCATTTTTAATTAATTTATTTAATGCATTTAAAAAATAAATTAATTATCAATAATATTTAAATAAATACTAATATTTATGAAAAATATTTCAAATTATTAATATTTAATTTTTATAACTTCAAATAATTTTTAAAAATATTTTTTGTAATTTTCAAAAATTAAATACTATTTTTAAATAATTTTCAGAAATTAATTTAATTAATTTTAATAAAACTGTTGCTAAAGACTGCCTATAGCGACAAAACCGTCGCTATAGGTGTTCTTCGCGTTCTTGGCTAAACCAAGAACATGCATGTCAGAGACCAAGAGAGCAACTTTGACCAAGATTAAGTCTTAGTGTATTATGTTTCTGGGAAATACAAAGGTCAGATCTTGTATACATAGTGTAATACTATAAGTTCTAACAAATAACACGATCAAACAACATAAAACCAACGAGATCTAAGCAGGCAAAGTTAATGTCGAGTCGATGATCCGGGTTTTCCGGTAACCCGTAAACCCGAACCGATGTCATAGGTGTCACTTTGAGGCCCGATTGTCATACGGTTCTGAGCTTACTTAATGAAATATAAAAGTTCTATCCTGTAGAAGAGATGTTAAGGTACAAACATCAAGTACTATATCATATTAACAACATCACAACTAAGAGAAATTTGCCGGTCAAAGAGCCGGTCAGGAACTGTTCTTGAACATTTCTGGGTTTTCCAGAAATGTTCTTGAGCAGTTTCGTTTACCCATGTTTGACCAACACTCAAATCGTTTCAGTTAAGAATCTAGGAAATATAAAGACTTTATTACGTAGTATTCATGTCAGTCTACAAGGATAAAACATCAACACGATCAAAACACTTATCAACAGTAAGATCAAGTTACCGCAAAATCATTGTCGATTTTTGGGTCGTCATGAAACAATCGTATTAATGCCTACAAACGGATTTTGACCGTTAATAACTACGAATCTAGACCATATATAAGCTTGATTCTTGTTTAAGATCACAGACCACATAACAGGCTACACATGAGAAGTTTGAAACAACAAAAATAATAAACATAGAAGGATCTATGGGCTCTGACATTAGTTGTCAGACAACCCAAGAAAATTTTCCCAGATTTTTCAAAAACTGGCTTTTGAGCAGATTAAAGTTATGGATCTAGTGTGTATCAACCCAGATCACCTATATGGACTACAAATAACATATTCTAACATTCAAACCTAACATCTAACACAAGATCGATGGTCAGATTTCATGGATAGGGTTATACCTTTTCTTTGATCAATTTCTGATTTTGGCTGCTGATGTTTGTTATATGTATTAGTGGGGCTCGATTCTTGACTGATCTTAGGAGAGAATTTCGTAGGTTTTTAAGTTGAGAGAGATAGGTTGAGTGCTTGGAGAGAAATGAGCTAAATGGTGACTTTTTTTCTCTCTTGATCTATAGATACTAGTGTATGATGCATGTATGGGCTGATGTATATTGCTTGTTGCTGGAGTTTTGTGTCTCAATTGTCAAATAAGTTGTTCACCAACTCCAACAACTCTAACACTTGGCAAAATCTAATAATTCAAGAGGGGTAAAATGGTCTTTTAGCATGGAATTTTAAGGGCAATCTTGTAATCCTTGCAAATCCTTAGGGTTTAACCCTAAGGTTTAGCACAAATTAAATATAGGATTTAGCAATTAGGGTTTGCACAAAAATAAAATAAAATAAAATAAATTTTAGTTTCTAAAATTTTGAAATTAGGGTTTCCTTAATTATGATTAATTTTCTAATTACTTTATACATGAACATTAGGGTTTAATATCTCTAATTATAATTAACTTTGCTAATTTAGCAATTAGGGTTTATACTTTTGGTAATTTGGGTTACCAAATTAAATTTAGGGTTTCCAATTACTAAATTAGGGTTCTAGTTCAGTAATTAGGGTTTAACAATTTAGGGTTTCTATAATTAACAATTATAATTTTAATACTTGTTAATTAGTCATCTTATCACAATTACCAACAATCTCGAACTCTAATTTGAATTTCAAATTACGGTTTCTCATTTCCAAAAATTAGGTTTTTATTAGGGTTTTCTAAATATTAGGGTTTCTAGAATTTTAATTAGGGTTTACCTAATTAATACATTTAATACACGACATAAATTATATAACACACTTATTAAACAATCTTGTACTTTAATTTGGATCTCAATTTAGGGTTTAACATTATTAGTAGGGTTTGGTCATAATACACCGTATTTGACCAACCATTATCAATACGGACATACAGTACATATTCATAGCACTAAAAAATCAAAATATAATTAATATTATATTATTATTCTCATACCTTGACAATAATCCAAAATTAGGGTTTGGATTTCATATCTGATTTATTCTTCATATTTAACCTTAATAATTAAGGTAAAATAATTAACTTAATAATCTGTACTAAAATTCATATAATAAAATAATTATTATAATTACTCCATATATTATTTAAAGAATATATGGTTATATTTTCATGAAAAATAATTAATAAAAATATTTCTATCTTAAAAGTAATTATTTATAAGAATATACTTTATAATAATCAATAATTCTAAAATAAATTTATTTGTAAATATTTATGTAATAAATATATTTTTATTTACCACATAAATACATATACACATTATCTTGTACAAATCCTCATCCTTAAAATAGAAAAAAAATTTATACGCAAAATTTCTTATTTATTTATATAGAAAATATCGGGTTGTTACACTTACGCTCGTCTGTGCTGACCAGATATGGTGCAAACCTCGCCAATTCGTTGAACTTCGCGGCATACTCAGATACCGTCATCGTTCCTTGCTTTAGTTCCAAAAACTGTATTTCCAAATGACTCTTCAACTCTCTCGGGAAATAGGTCTCAAGAACAACTCCTTGAACCTATCCTGTCATCACTCCACGGCCCTTCACGTGTTTTATTGGCTCGCCACCAATATCTAGCTTCTGCTTTCAATATGAATGTTGCGGCGAACTTCGATCATCCCCTACCCTAGCGACATCGAACACCTTTTCTATCTCCATAATCCAGTGCATGTGCTTCGACTTGATTCATAGACCCACCGAATTCGTGGTGGTCCACCGCCTTGAAATCCTTAAACGTTGTACCATGGTTTTGTGGTTGCTTCGCAACGCCCCACATCAAGATAGTGTCACTAGTTGTTGAACCAGGTTTCTGGTCAACATTGTCGTTATTAGTAGTTCTCTCATTGTTTCTCTGTCGAGTGGTGGTTCACGTCTGGTAGGCATTTTCTTGAAACAAAACATCTATTAGACTATTACTCAAACTTTCTTTAAGTATTTTCTAATTAACTTGCCTCCATAAAAGAAATAACCACATAACACACAACACTTTGAATAAAATAACAACTTTTATTTATTCAAAACCTTTTTTGAAAACATAAAACAATAGCATCACTGCTATCTACATTACTTTCCTTAACTACAAAAGTTTCAGGACAACATCATAGTCATATCCCATAGGTTGCATAACACTTGGGATTTACAATTTATTTAAACCTTCACTCATCGTACAACAACTACGATGTTCTATTAAGATACTTCTTAGCCCTATCACGTTCTTCCTCCATGACTCAAAACATTGTTCTGCGATCTAACACGAATGATGGCAGCGTCTCAAACTGAATCGGATATCCCATGACCCGATCTTGAGCTCGATTAATTGCAGTGTTAAATACTTTATCCATCTCTTCCATCTTCATCCTCTTTGCTTGTGTGTCTCTTGCTACTAATCTGGTTCGTTGAAAAGCTTCCTCATAAGCATCTTCAGCTCTTACCCTTTTTGTAGCTTCTTCTCTTAGCTTGTTCTTCAGTTCAGCGACTACTTCGATCAGTTGCTCTTTCTCTCCTTCAGTCTATACTAGTTTCTCCATGACATTTTTCAGTCGTTCTTCACGATCCTGGATCTCGCCGTCTTTTTGTGTCATTGCGATCATTGTTCAAACTACTATCTTCTCGCAACTCCTCAATCTGATCCTCAAGTTCCACGTTATGGTCATGCACCTCATCGTTATATACTACTGCTATCGAGTTAAGTGGAATCCTTTCCTCCTTGTCCTCATCATCCTCATCCTCCCCGTGGTAACTCAACAAAGATCCTCCTCGTCCTGCTTTTCACATCATCATCCTCATCTTCAACTCTCGCGACCAACGGGTCGACTCCGTGGCGATGAGTTGTTCCCAAACTTCTCAATGTCGCGAGGCTCCTCCTCTATAGGCACTTGAGGTCCCTCTTCCCTAGCCTGACTGGATTCTCCGACATTAGTCATCCTGACAACAAAGTTTTAAAGTTTTAATTATTAATCATTACTACTCGACACTCACGAGTACATAAACTATAAACACATAAGCACATAAGTGTTTTATTACTTCTTCCTTAAAACTCGATAAGAGTTAACTCTACTATCTTTTCAAAGGTTACTTCCTAAGGCTTTTTCTCCCCACTTAAGGTTCATAACCTAAAGCTTTGATACCAACTTGTGACACCCCCAAATCCTGGTACTTCATTTCCTCAAGATTTAGTGTTCACTTAATCAAAACATTCATTTATAACTACCCAATTATAATAAAATTGAATAATAAAACCTGCCCATACATGATTAAATTTAAATAAAAATCTCCCAGGTTATCTAACATTTAAGAACAATCATTCAAATGCAGAAATGAAATAAACTTCATTACAATCTTTAAACCAAAGTCTGATAATAAAACTATCAAATCTATTACAAGTCTTCAATACTTGTTCATCTTTCCTTTTCCTCATCAAAAGTGCTAGATACGCCACCGGGTTTCAACTTTAGTCAGTAAGAAATTTTACAGCAAGCAGAGTGAGAAAACAAGACCCACTTGAAATAACAATAAGTAAATCTTTAAACTTTTACATCAATTGTCAATATTAGGCTCAATAGAATCAACAATATATTCTATTAACTTTCTAAAATTATAACATTCAACGAGGGTCTAATGACCACTTAATCATGTCCACAGATTATAAGTAATCTTTCAACTTTAACTTTAACAGTCATAAGACTATAAGGACTCCACGTACTTAGGAGGATCAACCCTTCGTACAATGTATTGTGCAAAACCATTTCAATGCTAAGCGTAAACCTCTATTAAAAGAGTTGTTCATCTCAGTATTTAGAGTGCAAGTCCGCACCAAAGGAAGTTTGGTTTGGATAAGCTTTCAAGATACTTTGGAATTCAACGAACATCAACTAAGGAGTAGTTGAATAAGACCAATAACACTATACTATAAAATAATCGTGATTGAATCAATCATAGTAACTAAAGTCATGCATTAGGAATAATCTAATAGCATACAATTTGAATAACTATAGCATACCTTGCTTGAACAACATTAAGCCAAGGTTAATTAAAATTGAATAATAGGCATGCATAGCATATATAGTTGTGCATGCCAAACAACGAATTAAATACAAGAATAACTTGTTCCAAATAACTTACATCATTATATTGTAATCGAATTGAAAACAGTAATTGAATTAACAAGATAATAGATTAAAAAACTTGCTCAAGATACCCTAAACTTACTTTAGCATATATGTTCTATAATCCTACTTAGCAAAGGGGAATATTCGTTTGGTCGTGGAATATTCTTGTTGTCGGGGAATATTCGTACGACGGCACAATCATTACTGGGCCCCATAACAGAATAACTAACGGATGAAGAAAATGACAAGTTTGAGTTTTTATAAATAATGGCGTACTTGTTACCGTTAACACTGTTGGAATACCCGGTGGTAAAAATACAGTAATACGCGTGGATGCACAGTATTGATGAATTATCGATCCTTACGTAAGAAGGCACTACTCAATAATTGTTACAGTAATTACTGTTCAATATTTTATTTTATTGATTCAATAATTGCTGCGTTGATATTTTATATTATTGTTGTTTCAATAATTATCACTGCACAGTATTTCCCATTATCAGATCAATAATTCATATTATTTGAATAATATTATTAGATAGCATTATTGGCAATGTCTAGAAAGTTCGGTCAAGGAGAGGTTTGGTCACCTAATTGCGCGCCAGTAAGGAGAAATTCTTATTGGAAAGCCCCCTCTTTCTTGGGAACGGCCTTGTTGTCATAAATGTGATTCTGTAATATTATTTGTGAATAATTAATTATTGATTCATATGATAAGGAAATATTTATTTTATGTGGATATAAATGATGGATATATTTATTTTTATGTGGATAAAAATGAAGGAGTTAATGCTGAGGTGTTTTATCAGTATTTTGTCGGTGTAGAGGTATTAAAAATCATCCGTTTGTGGATTTTGGATATTTTATATTTGGAATTTGGAAAAACTCAAAGCTACAAAGTTGTAGAGAAATCGATTTCAGGCAGAATGGACATAAAATTCGTATTTTTTTGATAAACGGGCTATTTTCTATGAATTGTTAAAGTTTTGGAAAAATAAAATGATTTTTATTAAATTTATGGGGGGACCCACTTTTGGTTGGTGGAATACACACATGGGCTGCGAATTCTTCCAACATGACTGCCCAAAAATTCAAAGCATGCGTAGGAATTTTAATTAATAATAATATATTTTATTATTTTAGTCTCCTATGGCGTTCTAACATTTTCCTATAAATAGAGGGCTAAGTTAGAATTGAAAATCACACCAGAAACAAGTTTTCTTTCTCTCTATATTGTCGAGCATATTTTAGTGAGTATTTATATACTTTGAGAGTTGTTATTCAGTACAAGTTTCCTTCGACTTTCTATCCGATATTCCGATCAAAAAGTAGCGTTATTTTGAGGTAAGGGATGTTATTTTCTTCTTAAATGATATTATTTTCTTCAATATCATTATTCCGAAATATTGGTGAACATTTTTATCAAATTTAGAACTTTTTGTGTCAGAGTTACTATTCACGTATATGGCACTATTCACTGAAAAATGAAATTTTCTTCTTTTTGTCCAAGATGTCTATTATGGTTACTATCTTTGATTGTATCTATATTTTGGTCTTTATTTTTGAATTCGGCTTCAAAATTAGTTATTATGGAGTATTATTGATCTTGGATAAACTGTTATACGAATCCTTAATATTTGTTCTTTTGATTCACTGGATTCGTTTTCTTTAAAATATTTTAAATCATCCTCATATCCTAAATGATGATATTATCAATATCTTTAGCTTTGTAGTGCAAAGATGAATGATTAATCGATGAATATATCTTTGGCCAAGAGTCTGAAGATGAACAGTGTTGAGATGAACATGACCAATTGGTGATACAAATGAATATCTTTGGCTGTGGTGCAAAGATGAATATTTGATTAAAGATATATATTGATTGTTGTTATGAGGATAAAATATTGATGATGGACTTTTAAATCTTAGAAGATAGTGGAATTCTTTCTCTACTTGACTCTTCTAATGGATTGTTGTTTCACCGCAGCTTGTTGATCTAAAACTTGTTGTCTATTATTATTTTATCGATTTTTCCCTCGTTGAAGACTAATGATAATTTGTTATATATTATCTTAGTCATAATATTCTTTCTTGGGCTAGTTGAGCTCACCCTTTTCCTTTTTGTTCCATTTTTCTTCTCAGGAGGTGAGAACATAACAGGATCTAGTCGGGGTATGGAGTGATGGTTCTAGAAGATGTTTTAGCAGTCCTCACTATTCTGTAAAATAGTGTTTGAATAATTGTAATGAGGACTTATTTGAGTGTTGATATTGTCTAGAAGACAATATTTGTATTTAAACTCACAGTATGTGTTGTCGTATTTTGCACGACAATTGTATTATTGAAGTTGTAGTTTGCTTTATGTACCATGTATTTGGCGACTCAGAATGAGTGTTGTATACCTATTTTGGGGGCGTCACAGCATTGCTTAAAACTATGGGTTTATCACATATTATAAAGTAGCATCATAAAAATAATTAAAAGCCTTTAATAAATTAATACTTTTTATTAATAAATGAATAAGATTGTTACAAAGTATATGCTTTATCATCAAACATGATTGGCTTGTATGCATACTACTTTCAACTCCGACTAGTCCCAACTACACTCTCCTTTCTTGAGAAGAACAATGGAACAAAAAAGAAAATGGTGAGCTCAAATAGCTTAGTAAAGAATATCATGACTAAGATAATGAATAATAGATTATCCTTAGCCTTTAACAGTGAAAAATCTGATAGAATATAATAGACATCAAGTTTTAGATCAACAATTACAACAGCAATAACAATCAATTAGGAGAGTAAAATAGATCATAATGTTCACAATCTTCTCCAATTTAAAAGTTCACCATCAATATTTCTTCATGTAACACCAATCAATAGTTCCTTATCATAATCAACAATTCATCTTTTCACTACGGGCTAAAGATATTCAAAAGTAACACCAATGGTCATGATCATGGAAGTCAACAATCCATCTTTGTACTACGAGCCAAAGAAAACCTTTCACCATGTGTCCTTGCTATACAAGCCAAATACACTCAACAAATATATCATTTTCGTACACAGGCCCAAGATATTCATCAATCACATTATCTTTACACTCAAGCCAAAGATATTCACAATAATTTGATTTTAATACAATGATACAAACGATGAATAGAAATTGTAAGAATAATACAAAAAAGAATAAACATTCGAGATTTGACATTTAATTTGTCAACAGTTCAATAATGTCCAAATTGCCAATATGATGACAAAAATGTGGAGTCAAACTCAAGAATGATATTCAAGATTCATATTTCAAAGATAATGATTACAAGTTAATAAGAAGGTTCAGGTAAATAAAAAGTTTAAGTGAAATGATATTAGACGAAGCGCAAACCTCAAAGGAATTTTGTCGACGCCAGGAAAGATTCGCGCGTGTTTCTTTTTTCCTTTTTTTCTTCTTTTTGATATGTTTCTACCCTTTATATTTCGATATGTTGATTGATTTGATTAAAGGGTGAGGTTTTAGGAAAAGACCGACATTAGTCGACTTATTTTACAAAGGTTGATTTTATTGATTAATTTTGATGATTGGATCGAATGAGACAGAGCCGCCAGTTAGTATGGTTTAAATGGATGTACCAACTCATCCGAATTTTGAAGGTTTTCGCAACATGGTCTAATATGTGACTCCGTAGGATTGGTCTGGAAACTCAAGATTCGGAGAGTTTTATGGCTAGCTTATGCGAGGGGAAGGTGGTAGGCATTCCTCGACTTCTGTGAAAACACAGTTAACACATCTTATTGATTTCCTAAGCGTAAAGTGCGTGCATGTGTGTGTGTGTTTTAATTTAAAAACTTTTTTAGGCTTTATTCGTGTTGTTTGCAAGTAGTGATGTTCCTCTTTTGCACCTATGTTCGAATGATTTGATTTAACGAAAAATTCATTTTAAACAAAATATACATATTGAAATGATATTTTGGGAAAACATAGTCTTCAAATCCTTCTCCTAAATAGTAATCGAGGACCTTTGATACTTCCTTTTATTTATATTAATCTACCCCGAATCGCTTCCTTATTTGGGAAAGGTCTTTGCTGTTTTAATTTGAAAATCGCTTTTGGGTGATAATGCATGTGTAATCTATATAATAATAATAATAATAATAATAATAATAGTAATTATTATTATTATTATTATTGTTATTATTATTAGTAGTACTATTATAATAATAATAATTATTATTATTGTAATTATTACTATTATAATTATTATTTGAATTTAGGCGGGAAAGAACAAGGACGGTTCAGATTCATTATAATTTTAATTCAAAATAATAATAATTATTATAATATAATAATAATAATAATAATAATAATTATTATTATTATTTTATTAATAATAACAATAATTATAATTATAATAATAGTAATAATAATAATTAGTATTATAATAGTACTAATAATTATAGTTATTATAATAATAATAATAATAATAATAATAATAATAATTATATAATAATAATAATAAAATAATTATAAGAATAATAATAATTATTATAATAATAACAATAATAAAAATAACAATAATAATAACAATAATAATAATTATAATAATAATAATAATAACTCAAAAAATGTGTAAAAGTTTTGCCTTGCCTTGGCATTTCAAATGATTCAGCATTCAAAATCGTTGAAACTGATGCCTCTGACATTGGGTTCGGTGGCATTCTTAAGCTACACTTGGAAGGAGAAAAAACAAGACCATTGGTTTTCCATTTAACAACGGATAAGTTTTATTCAAGAAACTTATACATAAAGAAGAAAAGATTAAGAAGATGACCGATGAATCGGTAAAGTAATCTCTTTCTTTTATTTATAAACAGTTAAGGAAACAATAAGACGTTTTGTAAGAACGTGAAGAACAACAAAGGTAAATTCTCATAAACCGTAGTCTTCATCTTTTTCGGTTTCTTTCTCGTAGAAGAATTATAGATTGGTGGAGCATGTTTATTGAGGAGGTATAAGGATGTCTATTAATGATCAAATCATTGATAAGTCATGACCAAATAGAAATCGTAAGTGTTTACGTAAGTTAAAACCGTAGAAAGTTAGGAACGTGAACTTAGTTGTGATCGGACGATTCGAAAACTGTCATAGCTAGGGTATGTGCATATTGTTTGGTTAGGATGTATATGATGAATCAATGGAGTGTTCCATTTGATTTGTCTTATAGAACAAGAGTAACAAAGTTATGGTGAATTTTGCGAAAATAGACGTTAAACGTCGAAAACGTAGAAATCTCGGATTAAGGGTCAAAAGTTGTCGTGTGACTTGAAAATGTTGGTTTCCAATGTCAACACGTGAGATAAGGTATTTAAGAGTCGTGGGCACAAGAATCGTCGAATTCCGATTTATAACGAAGAAAAGGAGTATTGAACGGTAAAAAACGTTAAACGAACGCTCAAAAATGAACTCAAAGGTGAATTCTGAGTTAACGGATTCAAAAGTGTAAAATTCTTATATGAACACGTAAAGGATGTAATTTGTGAGTTGTGGGATTTTGAATGAGTCAATTCAGATGTAAAACGAACAAATTAGGAAGCCGGGAGTTTCGTTAGAAAAGCAAGCTATTTTGGCCAACTGTGCTGCGGAGTAATGCCATGCACAATGAAAAACCAAGATAAAAGGTCCGTAGCCAGTCACCGGATCCGGCCGAAGTCCCTCGTTAATGCGTGCCGTGAAGCGCCGAGTTTATACTAGGGTTATCGCGCCGCAGTGCCAGCAGTGTAAAAATGTTGACCAAGTTAGGTTTTTGTTCCATTTGAATATAGACCTAAGGTAAGACATTGAAGGTACTTAGTGTACATAATAAGACTAACCTTTAATCATTAATAAAGTGATAACGTTAGAAGATTTAGTATGGTTTAATAAAGGTACCATGAATGATGTTCAACGTTGATAGTTCACCAATGATTATCGAATGTCGGTTAATAACGTAAGAACGTTAATGAGCCATAATGAAGCATAGCAAGTCGAATTGACTTTATTAAACGAAGTTAACTCAAGTAAGACATAGAAGAGAAAGAAGTTGGTTAGAACAAGAAAGTTAGTTGTTTATAAACTATTTACAGTGTGCTATGTGAATATATCATGTAGATCCTGTAAAGACTGAGAATTGATTGAATATTATATTCGAAGACGCTTGAAGGCAAGTCTTTCTTAACGCTTATCTAACCTTCGTGTTAGCTAAGTTTTCTATGATTCATGTTATAAAATGCATGGGTGATTTTAAAGAAAGAGTCGATGCCTATTTTTACTCGGCTAGACAAGTATTGAAGAATTGATCGATTTGTTTACAAGTCTTTCGATATAGAACTGTTGACGCTATACTATGCCAAGTATTTGGTACGGATGTAAAGGTAAGTTTGTCTATGAACAAACAAAAGTATTTTCATCGATTATTCGATGGGCACGTGAGATTGCCAAATGTTGAACGTAAATACGTTTAACGGAAGAGTGTTGATCAACATAGAGTACAATAGGTTGATCACCTAGAAGTTCTCGTAAGTAAAGACGGATGGATGGCCTTAGTGCCAGATGTCCTTTTCAAGAATGAAAAAAGTATGTTCATGGTCTTTTTACCGGTTCAGAATTCCTAAGTTATTATATATACCTAGAATCATTGTTATGAAATGAGAAGTACTAGTCAAATGTTTCATAGTGCTTAGTAGTTAACTGTTCAAGTATGGAAGTTAAGCATATAATTCTCAATGTGATATTCATTTGATCCTATGTTAGACTTGCTGAGCTAGTTATGCTCATTCTTGCTTGAACCATATGATTGCAGCTAAAGCTGAACGAACTGAGAGTTCTAAGAGAGTAATAATCTTATTCATTTATTAATAAAAAGTATTAATTTATTAAAGGCTTTTAATTATCTACATGATGTTATTTTATAATATGTGATAAACCCATAATTTTAAGCAATATTTTTAGAGTAATGATGATGATCATTCTAATGAGATCTAAATTCTTAGAAAGCTTAAAACTAAAATAGTTCTCAATTGTTGGATTACTAAATTGGGGATTAGTGAATCCGGATAGATTGTTACATACGTTGCTTGCTCATTGGATGAGGATAATTGATCTCATGATCATTTGTGTGGACACACTAAAACAAGTATGTAGGTGCTTATTAGAGAATAAGTTCACTGAACGTGGCTAGCTAAGGAATACCTAATGGAGTTTTACTTTTCTGTCAATAGGAATTCCTGTAGTGATAGTAGTACAAGTGATCCTTGGACTTGAGATCATCATAGTATCTTGTGTATGATGAGTTATACTTTGACTTATTCCTTAAGACCCTTAGGGTATATCAAATGGTATGTTTGGTTATAATAAGTTGTACATGGAGATAATGTATGATCAATAAAGAATCTGTGACACCCCGAAATCCCGGTACTTCATTACCTCAAGATTTGGTGTTCATGTAATCAAAACATCCATATCTAACTACCCAATCATAATAAATTGAATAATAAAAACCTGCCCATATAGGATAACTTTAATAAAAACATTATCTCCCAGGTTCTCTAACCTTTAATACAATCATTCAAGTGCGGAAATTAAATTATTACATCACATCATTATTAAAAGTCTATCATCATAACGATAAAACAAAATTACAAGTCTTCATCACTTGTACATTTTTCCCCTTTCCTTTGCTAGTTGTAGGTTTATCTACATTCTCAATCATATCTGCAATAAGTGTATAAATATGCAAGAGTGAGCAAACAAAGCTCACTTGAAATAAGAATAAAAATCTTTACATCATTTGCCAAATAATAGGTTCAATAGAACTGAATGATATGTTTTATTAACATTACAACATTTGCCAATTCATATGCTCAATAGAACTGAATGATATGTTATATTAACATTCTTAAATATACTACTAAGGGTCAAATGACCATGAACCATGTCCACAGTTATAAGTAATCTTTCAACTTTAACTTTAACAGTCATATGCCTATAAGGACTCCACGTGCACTTAGGGGATCAATCCTTCAAATACAATGTATTGTGCACAACCATTTCAACGCTAATCGTAAACCCTAAAAAATAGGGTTGTTCATCTCAAGATTTAAAGTACAAGTCCGCACCAAAGAAAGTTTGGTTTGGATAAGCTTTCAAGGGTAATTGAAGCTTAATGATCATCAATTAGGGAACTAGTTGAATCAACAATGCCTGATAATACAATAATTATTTAATAAAAACATAACTTAAAACATTTGAGAATCATAAATGAACTGATTCTACATATCAAACTCATGCTTGAAATAACTATAGAGCGTAAGCATTCAATAAATGAATAAAATGATTAACCTTTGCTTAAACAGTAAAATAAGCTAAGGTTCGAATCTTATAACATTATAAATGAAATTCCTGAACGTACATTTAACTAATAGCAAGATGGAGACTAAAAACTTGTCCAACAATGTATTAAATCATGCAAGGAATTAAAACAGATCAATAATAGAGACGAGAGTTCAAAACTACGTTCATTAAACAATAATAGAACTTAAGAAACTTGCTTAACTGTAAACAAGTTAAAATGAATCAATCAATAAGAATTTCCAATAACATTAGAGTTAGAGTTTTCTCAAATGGATTTTAGGAACAATTGACTTATTCAATAACAGTTAAGATAAAAAGCTTGCTAAATCAAAAGCATGAAGTTACACAATGTAATAATAGAATTAACTCAACGAAAGTGTAGAGTTAGAAAACTTGCCTCGAGCGTAAGCTAAAATATTAACACTCACGTTCACCTATACACAGTATTAAAACCACAACATCTATTAGACATACTAATATTCACTTTTCAATATAAAACGCATTACTAGCTAAACTTGTTATTTTAGCACAAGTCTTATGCTACCATTTACATTTCAGAATTCCCAAGTGTTAATCATCACAACACTTCACTAATGTTCATTGTATAAATTAAGTTATCCCATAACGCATTCTCGCTTTACTAATCATTTTTGCAACCTTGAACTTACTAACCACAACTCACTATGTTATGTTAACCTTAACATTACACATTTAACATGCTAACACAATTTCAGACCATGTTATGACACTTTCCAAAATCTGCAGAAATAGCAGAAGTTAGAATCTCAAACCAGGGTATGGCGCAGCTGAGCCATACAAAGGCTTGGGACCCACAAGAATCGCTAGCCATTTTTTACATTAGCACTTGAAAGCAATTTGTACGGTGTTCAGATAGACGTAGAGAAGGCTATGAACAGTAGCCGACTTTAGCCCAACAAACACAAATTTCACCTAATAGACAATAATATTAACACGTAAAATAAATATACAACTATCATAAACATGATTGCTCACATTTACAACCAATTAGCACAATTTAACACCAACTAAAACTATTTTAATTTCTCAAAATTCATGTTTTTCATAAAAACTCAATTTTCTTGACATTCAACCTAAAAATCATCACTTTGAATTCATTAGTTGGCCAAATCATCTCATTCCAATTACGTTATGTTCGTATCTAAATGAACTAACATATACAAGCTTCAATTTATAATTTCACATACTAATTAGCCACTAGAATTGATACGTTTCATGAACATATGAAAATTCCATATACTGTCAAAATTTCAACTGTCAAACCGAAATTAGCATGCAATTGTTGTTTAACCATAATCTCTATCATCATATACTCACATAATCACAAGTAATCCCATTGTATAGCAATGATTCAACAATTGGAAATTCACAGATTATATAAAAGTTTGCCGTAATACTCATAAGCATATATATAATATCCAAGTTGTAGAACATACCTTCAATTAGCTTCTAATTCTTGCTAACCCACTAGAATTGCTTGAAAATCCTAAGCTTTCTCTCAATTTCTCTCAACCCTTCTCTCAATTTCTCTGAACTCTCAAACTCCTCCCTTCTCTAAGCTTTAGCAAATAGAATGCGTAATGATATAATAAAAAAAACTGACATAGGCTTAATACTCATAATAAGTAACATCAGTTATTAGGATAAAACGTATATAACATAAATATATTATATTTATTATTTTATTTTATTTATTTATATTATTTATTCTACTTATTTTATTAAATTTCAAAAACTAGAAATCTCAAAAGCCATAAGGCTTATTTGGCAAAAAATCCTTTAAATATTAAAGAATTAATATATTAAGCCTTGTTTGGCAAAAATTAAATTAAACTACTTTAATTTATTTTAATAACTCCATATAATATAGTTATTTGTCACACTATATTTAATCAAGCTTTCATATTTATTTTAATTAATGCAAATCACAATTAATTAAATAAATCCTCTAATTACATAACACAATACAAATAATTAATCATTAAATTGAAATATCAATATAATAATAATTTCCTTAATTCATCAATTATTTATATAATAAATAATTAACTAAACAAAATTAAATCAATTGAACAAATATTTATTCAACGATAATCACATCCATTAAATATTTATATAAATCAATAAATATTTAATATTACATTTAAAATTCTGGAATGTTACATCATTCCCTCCTTAAAATGATTATGTCCTCGGAATCACAATTCAAACAATCAAATCATCACATTCTTCCCTACTTACAAAGATTATGTCCCCAGAATCGAAGACATAGATTAAACAAATAACTCAGGGTAATTTTTCCTCATTTCAGCTTCGAGTTCTCACGTTGCCTCTTCGACATTGTGGTTTCTCCATATCACCTTCACAGAAGGTATCAATTTATTTCTGAGCACTTGTTCTTTCATGTCGACTATCTGGATAGGAACCTCTTCATAAGACAAATCTTTATCGAATTGCAATGGTTCGTACTCGATCACATGCTTGTAATCGTGTTTATACGGTCGTAACACCGAAATGTGAAAAATATTATGAATGTTTTCCAATTCTAGAGGTAGAGCTACCTCATAAGCCACTTCCCCCACTCTTCGTAGTATCTCAAACGGTCCAATAAATCTTGGACTGAGCTTTCCTTTCTTGCCAAAATGAATTTTTCCCTTCCAATGAGAAACTTTTAGGAAAACAAAATTTCCTACTTCAAATTCGCGATTCTACCTGTGTTGATCGGCATACTTTTTGTCTGTCTTGGGCTGCTACCAATCTTGTCCTGATGAGTTTGACAACTTTAGCAGTTTATTGTACCAGTTCTGGTCCTAACAGTTGGCGTTCACCGATTTCATCCCAGCACAGTGGAGTTCTGCACTTTCTGCCGTACAATGCGTCTAAGGTGGCATGTCAATGCTCGCGTGGTAACTGTTGTTGTAGGCAAATTCTACCAACGGTAAATGTTCGTCCAGCTTCCTTTAAAATCCATGATGCATGCTCTCAGCATCATGATTGTTCGTTCGCATTTTCCCGTCGGTTTGCAGATGGTATGCTGTACTCAATCGCAATTGTGTTCCCATACATTCTTGTAGTCTCTTCCAGAAGTTTGATGTGAACCTTGGATCTCTATCTGACCCAATTGACACTGGAACCCCATGTCTTGACATGATCTCTTTAACGTACAGTTTCACTAGTTGATCAAGATTAAATCTAATCTTTATTGGCAAAAAGTGTGCAGATTTTGCTAGTCTGTCCACTATCACCCATATCGCATCCACTACAAAAAAATGGGGCTTCAGCAACAACCGATTTTCGTTGCTAAAGGTGCCAAATTTCATTGCTAAAGGGTTTTGGCAACGACTTTACTGTCGTGCATTTTTCGTTGCGCAATGAGCGTTGCTAATTATTCCGCAACGAACGTATTTTTTTCGTTGCCAAAAGTAATACATTTTGCAACGAAATTTGTCTTTCGTACAGAGACATCGATCCTTTAGCAAAAAAATATATTGTTGTAGAATAATTAAAATGTCGTTGCTAAAAACCCCATTTCGTTTTAAAAACATGCTAATTGGCAATGAAATGAACTCTTTTTTTTTCAACAACCATGCATTTTCGTTGTAATTGACACCATTTTGCAATGACATTTTTCGGTGCAGTAATTTATGAAAATTGTTGCCTAAGCTTGCTTTAGTTGCGGAATGTAAATTTTTTAGCAACGATTTTTGTTGCTGATTATATTATTTGACAACGACATTATCTTTGAATCAAGAACAAAATATTTGTTCTTGGTTATTTTCAATAAAGAACGAAAAGTCATCGATTAGCAAATCGACATTATATGTTTTCGTTTCTTTATATGTGCAACGAAAGTTGATATGATTTGCAACGATAAAAAATGTTACCTTTTATTTTAGTATTAGCAACAATATCCTCTTCATTATTAGCTTAATTTTTCGTTGCCAAATATTATATTTTTAATGCTATTAGCAACGAAAATTTGTTGTTAAATGTATAAAGAATTGTTGCTATATGCTAATGTCATAATATATAACTAAAAGGTCTAAATTCTCATTTAAATTTAAAGCCAAAATGTATCAACCATTCAAAATACATCCCAATAATACCATTTAAAATACATCCCAATAATACATCCCTATTCACAATTTATTTTCCTAAGAACCACTTGTTTAAAAATGTAGACTAACAAACCAATGCTCTCTCAATCACTTTCCTTCACTGTTCACAACCTATGCATATTACAGAAACCAATTCCATGAAACCTTGTTATAAACAAAAGAAAGGAGCAAAACTAAAGGTAAAACGACACCTGACTATCTAAGGCACAATGTGATTGTGCAGAAAAATAATAATTCAAATCTTCATCCAACCAACCCCTCAGAAATCTATAGCTAATGCTAACAAGCCGATCACATACAAGCTCACCCGTAATCCCGCCAAATTTTTTTCGTTGTATCTTTCCTTTCCCACCTTTTTGACTCGAGGAATAGATGGATGCCTAGTTGTATAACAAGTTTTTACAAGTGTGTCTTTGCATAAATCTTTAATAAATACCTCCTCAGAAGTCAAAGCAAACCAAAGAAGCATAGCCCCGGATCCGAGGGAGCTATCGGTGAACTTGTTGGCGAGCTTGTTGAGGCAATCGTGGAGGTGCCCGAGAAGTCATAGGAATGCTAATTAATTGTTCCTTGATAAACTCCTTTAACTTGTGGACATATATAGTCGGATGATCTACCAAGTTATAACAAAAGCTATTCATATAAATTTGGATGAAGTATACATACTCAGTGTTGTTAGTGCGAGGTCCCCCCTCGAGGCAATCATTGTTATGCAAAATGCGTTCTGTCTCTGGATCTGTTTCAATTCTTACTTGTATTTGACCCACCAAAAGAAATTAAGAAAATGTAGAAGAAAAAAAGTGAATTATCGATGAAAAACTTTCTAAAGTATATCATAGATAATGGACTTGATAACTTCACAATCTAGACTATTGTTTTCATGAATGAGCTTTTACACCTGCGGGGCTTTAAATGAGCCCAAGTACTTGATCTGGACGTTTAAGTTACAGGCTTGTAGATGGACTCCTGATATAAACAGAGAAAGTATAATGCTTGAATAAAGAATAACAAGGGAACAACAATCTTGTTTATAATGCTTAGGATAATCACTCAGCACATAATCTCAAGGGGAAATTTCTAACTAAAGGTGTAGTTGAATTCATATGTCAATTCTTCAAGAAAAATTTGATCCCACAAGCCACAAATTACGAGACTTTCCAAGTTTTCTCAGAGAAATTAAATATAAATTTCCCCACTCTGTAAAAGTGTTAAAAGGTTACAGTAGCCCATCAAAACAATGAAGATTGTAGTCATGAATGATATACATGACCACTTAAATCTTTATATCCTCCTAGAGCCAATTACAACAACCAAAGAAAAATGTTTAATCGTAATCAAGACAACCTTACTTACAAAATTCCAGTTTGTTATCTAAATATACAACTCCCGACAAACAAAGAATACCGCATTGAAGTCGGCGCAACAAAATGAATTGATCACTCTAAAAAACCTTTACATCCACAATGCATATAGAGAGACGATAAAAATTAACCAACTTCACTTACCATTTAGCGGAAAGAAACCCAAAATCTCGGTGGAGATGATGGAGCACCAAAAGGATTGTTTGGATCTTGATCGCCATATGGAGGACCACCCATACCCATATGTATGTTATCCAAAATAATGTTTGATATATAGTTGATAAAATGTTCATCTAGATGAAGAAAATTAGATGCTGAATCTGCGACAACATATAGATGTTTTATGCGATTACTGAATAAAAATCTGATTGCATGATATTTGACAAAGTGTATGGAGCCTAGCGAGGAAGGACAACTACACTATTGGTGAAAAAAAGCAACTTAAACAACATTTTAAATTGTAATATTGTAAATTATAATATGCGGATAATGCAAATCGAAAAATAACAAGAAGGAATACCTCCATATGTGTTGTTGGTATATGTTTGTTGTTCCCAAGGCCTTATAGGTAATGGTCTCCCAAGAGCATTTCTATTAATAGTCGTATTTGCATCCATTTGTATTAACAATTTCACCGTGTCTTGCTTGCTTTTAGAGGCCTCAACTACATCACTAGTGCTACCGGAAGACGGGGTTTAAAAGGTGCATGACCGTAAGAAGACCTCATGTCAAAATGTTACCCGTAGCAAGGTTTTACTGGTGGGGGGTTACACTGCTATTGAAAGCAAGTAAAAATGTTATATGATAATTGTATTGGTGCAATTTCAAGAAAAGTGAGTAGCAATTAGACAATGAAAAAAATACGAGATGAAAAAAATACATCTCCTATTATGCAAAAACTTGAATAATGAAATTTGGGAGGAGGATTGAGCCATTATCTTAACAATGACGTAAAATAGTACGTAAGCTTCAAAATAATGAACAGTGGTATACAAAGGCAACTTCAAAAAGAAAATGTACCTGAAATTATCAAAATAATTGATTATGATCTATTAAAAAGCTTTCCTTTCCTCAAGTAAAGCTGATCCCCCACCCCAAAAAAAACATAAAGTGGGAAGTTAAAAATTAATCAAACCTCTATTTAAACATGTTTACTAATAACAAGTGGATTGTCAATCATAAAAACATTTTTCTTCTTTCAGTAGAAATATTCATTGTGAGAAACAAAATCCTCTTGAAATGATGGTTATATCAGAAAATAGAGTATGATACATTAGACCATATAGCTACAACCTAAATGAAATGTATCAATAAGGAAACCTAGTCTTACAATCATTCTCTCAATTTTTTCAGCAATCAAACAACTTAGATGATTCAGCTAAAAAATATATTACTAAGAGATCCAATTTTTACGACCTTACTAAAATTTCTCAATCAAACAAATGAAATACATAATTAAAAACGCTAAAATTCTCATTTACGTTTTTTCTTCAATCTACCAAGGCAATTTCCATGAGATTTCATTATTTAAAAAGAAAATATGCCAATGTTAAAATCTCATATTTGCAGTAAATAAAACGTGCATGCATTTATTAAATGAAGCATTACCAGGATATTGTTCAAGAAGGGCGGACTTAATAATTTTACGTAATAAGTGAGGCATATACTAATGCAAAGCAAAAGAGTAGAAAGGAAAAAAAAGCAGAGAAAGGAAAAATACAAAAATACAAAAATTCAAAGAAAAAACTAACAAATAAAGCAAATTGTTAAATAGAAGAAACATCATATCATCTTAAGCAAATAATCAAACGGAAAAATGTTAAGTAACTAAAACATTCATTTATGAAAAACAAATGATATCATAAAAAGATCTTTAAAAAATTGAGTTGAAGGAGGAAGAAGTAAATAATGCAAAGACCTTAAAACTAAGGGAAATATTTTGAATGCGAGTTCATCATTATGCTTTTTCCATTATTATTTCCATCAACCACCATAGACTTTAAGATTTAAAAAGACCCAATAACCATGTTACAACCTCATATGTCTAGTAAATAAAATGAGCAAGGGTTGAACAAAACAAACAAAATCAAGCAAACAACACGAAGGACTACGATATATGATTTAGCATAATAAATGAATTATAGACCAATGCAAATTAATAGTAGGCAAGGATTAAAAGAAAAAAAGAAGTAAGAGAGTGTATGTGCCTCACAGTAAAAATCCCATTTATAAATTGATCCTTAAGTTATGAGAAAACTATATTTATCAAATCTAATCCCATACCATAAGAATCAAGAAATGATATATTCTAATACACAAACCTAATTCGATCCAATTTCGCTTAACAATTATATAAAAAAAAAAAAATAAAAGGTAGAATTCCATATATAGGATCGGGACATTCATGATATAATTACAATACACAAAAACTAACACAAGCATAAGCAAACCTATATTATAGATCCAATTATCCCCATAAATTCCCCATATTTGGTTAAAAGCAAAACAAAAAAAAATCAAAAAATATACATATATTTGGTTAAAATCATATTCAACCTATATACACCCATATGTACTCAAGTAACAAAAGTTAGAACTTTTGAACGACATAGTATATTATCTACCAAATTAGCACTGATGAGACTTGAGAGATCGAGAGTTCGAGATGAAGGGCCACCGAAGGCGATGAGGTGATGGCCGTCGGCGTCGGCCGATGAGAGATTGAGAGATTGAGAGATTAAGACTTGAGACTTGAGAGTTCCGAGTTCCAAGTTTGAGATCTGGGTTTGGGATGAGAGATTGAGACTTGAGATTGAGAGTTCGAGATCTGGATTTGGGAATTGAGAGTAGCTTTGGAAAGCAAATTCAGAGTGCTAATAGGCTTAATAATTTACTAAAGTAGACAAGTAGTCATGACTCAGATTATTATTTTAACTTAACTACTGTCTGCTGTGGAACTTGCAAGGTTTTTTAAAAAAAACTTTAATTTTTTAAAAAAATTTTATTTTTAAACGAATATTTTTTAAAAGATAAAAATTTCAACCACCGTCATTAGGAATAAAGTCTCTCACATTTAATTTAGAAAAAAATTATTGAAAGCCATTTCAAATGGCGTTGAATTTTTTGATTTTTTTTTTTTACTAAAAATCAGAAAGGCAACCAACGTCACTTTAAAAAAATGTTTTTTAAAAACAAATTTTAAAAAAAATTATCTTAACTTTTTTAAAACGATTTTATTTTTTAAAAGAAATTTGAAAAAAATAAAAATATGATCCAATGCCAAACAAACCGGCATTGTAACTTATTTAAAAAAATTTTATAAAGCAAATTTGTAAAAAAGAAGAGTAAGATGTAACATTACTTTAACTGACGTTGGAATCTTTTTCTTTTTTTTTAAATTTCTTTGATCTCTTGTACTTGTTTACAAACATCAATATTTTTTTATGTTTATTCTCTGTCATCGACGTTGGAAATGAAGGAGTATATAAGACTTCAGCTATAAAAAAATTAAATAAAAATTCTAACGCCAATTAAAGTGACGTTGCATCTTACTCTTCATTTTTATAAATTTGTTTTTTTAAAATAAAATAGGGATAAAATTGATATTACATTAATATGAGTCAAACTAACTTATTAGGAATGACTTATAAGTCATTTTTAAATAACTTTATTCTGTTTTAGTTCATAAAACATAATAAAAAAAATTCATCTTTTATGTTTTCTCTTATAACTAATAGTATTATAATTTAATTTTATAATATATTTGGAAAAAACGTAAAAGGAGAACTAGGATTAGCTAGGGGTATACCATTACTATTTTTCTTTTTATATTTTATATTTAGACTTAAAAATATGTTCATGATTTAAGTTACTCCCTCCATCTAAGAATAAAAATTCTTATTATTTTATGTAATCTCAAGTTAAATATTTACTTATATTAAATAATTTATTTTTTTTACAATAATTTTTGTGTAATATCCTTAGTATTAAATATCATATTTTTATTATTTATAAATATTTATATAATATCAATAGTCCTGTATAGAAAAATATGCAATTAGATGAGAATTTAAATATGAATAATTTTATCATTTGACATTTTTTTAAAAATTCGCATAAAATCAATCATCATTTTCATTCTCGGAGTGAGGGAGTAGTTGTAAGTATATTCTACTTCTATCTAGAAATAGGAAACATTGGGAAGCATAGATATAATAATCAGGTTTGATGAGATTAGGTTTATTTGGGTCTAAGGTTCGGAACTAACATGATTGGCAATCGGTTGTCATGGGTACTATTTCAACAACCATAATCTATACCATTGATCGCAGCATTGGATGACACGTGTACATCGATTGTCATTGGATTTCATCTAAAATTTAGATATGAATATTTTTTATAAAAATTTATATGAATATTTAGAGATAAATTTATAAATATTTATATGATTATTTATTTACATATATATATATATAGAGCAAGATCTTAAGCTCATTTAGAGATAAATTTATTTTTTTTAAAAAAGTGTTTTGATTTATATGATTATTTATTTACACATATATATATATATATATATATATAAAAAAAGCAAATGAGCTTCAATTATAAGGGTGAGCTTAAGAAATATATATATATATATATATATATATATATATATATATATATATATATATATATATATAAATATTCATTTACTTTATATATATATTTAGTTTAATGTTGAGATTTGTTTAGTATTTTATTTAGTTTGACAAGAAATTTTTAAAAGAATATGTATGTGTGTATGTGTGTGTATATATATATATATATATATATATATATATATATATATATTAGAGACTACCATAATAAATTTAAATTTAAAATATTGGAGACTACAAGTTATGGCGTTAGTTTAGTTAACTAATAAATTAGAATGACTCAGTGGTAGCTTAATGGCCCAATAACCCATAGGTCTTAGGTTTAAAACCTAGTTGTGATATTTTTTCTTTTTATGTTATATTTTTTTTTTTGTATTAGATAAATTCTATTACCATCTATATATATATATATATATACATCTTAAATCTCCACATTAAACTAAATATATATAAAATAATATATAAATATTTATATAACTATATGAATATTTTAATATATATATATATATATATATATATAAATTTA
Organism: Panax ginseng; assembly: GCA_020205605.1. Classification (NCBI taxonomy): domain Eukaryota; kingdom Viridiplantae; phylum Streptophyta; class Magnoliopsida; order Apiales; family Araliaceae; genus Panax; species Panax ginseng. The sequence goes on along the minus strand of CM035146.1, from coordinate 26,612,941 downwards.
TCTCTAAATATTCATATAAATATTTATAAACTATTCATATAAATTTATTTAAAATTTATAAACAAATATTTATTTATAAATTTATAAATATTTCATCTAAACTTTAGATATGAATATTTTTTATAAATATTTATATGAATATTTAGAGATAAATTTATAAATATTTATATGAATATTTGTTTACATATATATATATATATATATATATAAATATTCATACATACTTTATATATATTTAGTTTAATGTTGAGATTTTTATTTATTTATTTTATTTAGTTTGATAAGAAATTTTGAAAAGAATATGTATGTATATATATATATGTATGTATATATATATATATATCAAGTAGAATAAATTTAAAAATATTGGAGACTACAAGTTATGGCGTTAGTTTAGTTAACTAATAAATTAAAATGGCTCAATGGTAGCATAATGACCCAATAACCCATAGGTCTTGGGTTCAAAACATAGCTGTGATATTTTTGTTTCTTATGCTATATTTTTTGTGTATTAGATAAATTATATTACCATCTATATATATATACCCATCTTAAATCTCTACATTAAACTAAATATATATAAAGTAACTATGAATATTTATATAACGTAATTATGAATATTTTAATATATATATATATATATATATATATTTATATCTAAATATTCATATAAATATTTATAAACATATATTCATATAAATATTTATGCATGAAATATAAATATATTATTTTATAATAATAACAAACTAATTTATAGTTTTATTCTATGATATATAAGATCGTTAGTATGGAAAGACCTATTTAACTTTTTTTTCCCTTTTTTCCACAAGCGCTAATTATTATATCAATTCTTTTTTTTTTTTACAAAATAAAAAAGCAGTAGATTTTCGGGAAACAATAACATTAATTATTCCTTATTTTAAAATGTCCAATATTAAAAAACTAATTAATTAACTTGGCTATTAATTTACGTTATAATCTTTTATATATTGATCATGTATGATCATCGATATGTCATTTAATTATTTCATTACCAATTTCCATCAAAAAAGTGTTCGATCGCCCATTAATTATTTGTTGCAAAAGAAGAAGATAATTGAAAAGAATAACTTATACTATATTCCAAGGCAAAATAAATAAACTAAAGAACAAGTGAGATAAAAATCATAATTTAGTAAGTATTTGACATATATAAGCAAAAATTATAGTGTTATTATTTTTATTTATTATTATTATTATTATTATTATTATTATTATTTTATTATTATTATTATTATTATTATTATTATTATTATTATTATTATTATTATTATTATTATTATTATTATTATTATTATTATTGTAGTATAGGACTTCCTGAGATTATATTAATGGTATGTAGTGAAGGAGAAGAAATGAATATATGGGGAAAATCTCATGTTTTGATATAAATATTAATCTTTGCAAGATATTAACAGATAACTTGTATTGCTTCCAGCAGTCAAATGACCAAAGTTCCAAATGATAGGTTATAGGTTCGAATATGTTCTGCATTTGGAAATAATTTTTAAATACTAAATACGAATATTTTTTTACAATTCTCCGAATACCGAATATGGTCTTACAAAAACATGTTTATTGGAATTATCTTAATTTAATGTAAGATTTTAATCGTTGTTGCAAAAAGTTCTATAAAATATGCAACGAAAATAAAAATTGTTGCTAATGAATGTGGTCCATATTAGGCAACAAAATATAGCAACAAAAAAACTTTTGTTGCCTACGATGAGGAGAAATCAAGTGGTTAGAAATTTTGCAACGAATTTTGTTTCTAAATTTTGCAACGACTTATGAATTTCGTTGCAAAAAGTGAAAGCTCGACAATAATCTGCAACGAAGGACAAGTTTCGTTGCTAAACATACACTTTTAGCAACGACTTATAAAGTCGTTGCCTGAAAAATCGTTGCTAAAGCCCCATTTTTAGAACCAAAAAAATTTTCGTTGCCCACGATAGCGGAAAATCAAGTGGCCAAAAATTTTGCAACAAATTTCTAACGAAATTTTTTCCCGTCAATGAATTAGCAACGAAATTTTGCAATGACTTATGAATTTCGTTGTAAAAAGTGAAAGCCTGACACAATCTGCAACGAAGGACAACTTTCGTTGCTAAACATATACTTTTAGCAACGACTTATAAAGTTGTTGCCCGAAAAATCGTTGCTAAAGGTCAGCATGATATAATGAATGACACTTTGTTAGGATACCGGTCAGCATGATATTCACAGGATCCTTTAATTCATTCTAACATCGTTCGCTGAAAATATTTTTATTTTAATATTTTAAGCAAATATGAGCATTCAATTGCTCACCAAGTTTTAGCAATTTAATAACAACAATCTCAAGAATCACACATTCTTTTAGAACTTTCATAACCGAACAAAGGTTATAAAGCAACTCAAATAATAGGAATAAATTCTGATTCCTATGATTTTAAAACATTGATCACATTCACTTTGATATAACATCAATTCTTATACTCTTAGGGTTGTTCATCTCAGTATTTAGAGTACAAGTCCGCACCAAAGAAAGTTTGGTTTGGATATGCTTTTAAGGGTAATTGAAGTTTAATGATCATCAACTAGGGAACTAGTTGAATCAACAATGCTTGATAATACAATAATTATTTAATAACAACATAACTTAAAACATTTGAGAATCATAAATGAACTGATTCTACATATCAAACTCATGCTTGAAATAACTATAGAGCGTAAGCATTCAATAAATGAATAAAATGATTAACCTTTGCTTGAACAGTAAAATAAGCTAAGGTTCGAATCTTATAACATTAGAAATGAAATTCCTGAATGTACATTTAACTGATAGCAAGCTGGAGACTAAAAACTTGCCCAACAATGTATTAAATCATGCAAGGAATTAAAACAGTTCAATAATAGAGACGAGAGTTCAAAACTACGTTCATTAAATAATAATAGAACTTAAGAAACTTGCTTAACTGTAAACAATTTAGAATGAATCAATCAATAAGAATTTCCAATAACATTAGAGTTAGAGTTTGCTCGAATGAATTTTAGGAACAATTGACTTATTCAATAACAGTTCAGATAAGAAGCTTGCTCAATCAAAAGCATGAAGTTATACAATGTAATAATAGAATTAACTCAACGAAAGTGTAGAGTTAGAAAACTTGCCTCGAGCGTAAGCTAAAATATTAACACTCACGTTCACCTATACACAGTATTAAAACCACGACATCTATTAGACATACTAATATTCACCTTTCAATATAAAACGCATTACTAGCTAAACTTGTTATTTTAGCACAAGTCTTATGCTACCATTTACATTTCAGAATTCCCAAGTGTTAATCATCACAACACATCACTAACGTTCATTGTATAAATTAAGTTATCCCATAACGCGTTCTCTCTTTACTAATCATTTTTGCAACCTTGAACTTACTAACCACAACCCACTATGTTATGTTAACCTTAACATTACACATTTAACATGCTAACACAATTTCATACCATGTTATGACACTTTCCCAAATTTGCAGAAATACCAGAAGTCACAAGTCTTTGGCTTGGCACCGGCGCAGCTGCAAACACAAATTTCACCCAATAGACAGTAATATTAACACGTAAAATAAATATACAACTATCATAAACATGATTTCTCACATTTACAACCAATTAGCACAATTTAACACCAACTAAAACTATTTTACTTTCTCAAAATTCATGTTTTTCAGAAAAATTCAATTTTCTTGACATTCAACCTAAAAATCATCACTGTGAATTCATTAGTTGGCCAAATCATCTCATTCCAATTACGTTATGTTCGTATCTCAATGAACTAACATATACAAGCTTCAATTTATAATTTCACATACTAATTAGCCACTAGAATTGATATTTTTCATGAACATATGAAAATTCCATATACTGTCAAAATTTCTACTATCAAACCGAAATTAGCATGCAATTGTTGTTTAAACATAATCTCTATGATCATATACTCACATAATCACAAGTAATCCCATTGTATATCAATGATTCAACAATTTGAAATTCACATATTATATAAAAGTTTGCCGTAATACTCATAAGCATATATATAATATCCAAGTTGTAGAACATACCTTCAATTAGCTTCTAATTCTTGCTAACCCACTAGAATTGCTTGAAAATCCTAAGCTTTCTCTCAATTTCTCTCAACCCTTCTCTCAATTTCTCTGAACTCTCAAACTCCTCTCTTCTCTAAGCCTTAGCAAATAGAATGTGTAATGATATAATAAAAAAACTGACATAGGCTTAATACTCATAATAAGTAACATCAGTTATTAGGATAAACATATATAACTTAAATATATTATATTTATTATTTTATTTTATTTTATTTATTTATATTATTTATTCTATTTATTTTATTAAATTTCAAAAACTAGAAATCTCAAAAGCCACAAGGCTTGTTTGGCAAAAATCCTTTAAATATTAAAGAATTAATATATTAAGTCTTGTTTGGCAAAAACTAAATTAAACTACTTTAATTTATTTTAATAACTCCTTATAATATAGTTATTTGTCACACTATATTTAATCAAGCTTTCATATTTATTTTAATTAATGCAAATCACAATTAATTAAATAAATCCTTTAATCACATAACACAATACAAATAATTAATCATTAAATTGAAATATCAATATAATAATAATTTCCTTAATTCATCAATTATTTATATAATAAATAATTAACTAAACAAAATTAAATAAATTGAACAAATATTTATTCAACGATAATCACATCCATTAAATATTTATATAAATCAATAAATATTTAATATTACATTTAAAATTCTGGAATGTTACATCATTCCCTCCTTAAAATGATTATGTCCTCAGGGTAACTTTTCATCATTTCAGCTTCGAGTTCCCACGTTGCCTCTTCGACGATTGTGGTTTCTCGATATCACCTTCATGAAAGGTATCACTTTATTTCTCGAGCACTTGTTCTTTCCTCATCGACTATACGGATAGAACCTCTTCGTAAGACAAATCTTTATCAAATTGCAATGGTTCGTACTTTCGATCACGTGCTTGTAATCGGGTTTATCTGATCAGAATATCAAAATGTGAAAAACATTATGAATGTTTTCCAATTCTGGAGGTAGAGCTACCACATAAGCCATTTCCCCCACTCTTCGTAGTATCTCAAATGGTCCAATAAATCTTGGGCTGAGCTTTCCTTTCTTGCAAAAATGAATTTTCCCCTTCCAATGAGAAACTTTTAGGAAAACGAAATTTCCTACTTCAAATTCACGATTCTGCCTGTGTTGATCGCCATACTTTTTGTCTGTCTTGGGAAGCTACCAATGTTGTCCTGATGAGTTTGACAACTTCAGCAGTTTGTTGTACCAGTTCTGGTCCTAACAGTTGGCGTTCACCGACTTCATCCCAAAGACAAAGGAGTTCTCGCACTTTCTCGTCGTCTGATGCCTCATAAGGTGGCATGTCAATGCTCGCGTGGTAACTGTTGTTGTAGGCAAATTCTACCAACGTTAAATGTTCGTCCCAGCTTCCTTTGAAATCCATGATGCATGCTCTCAGTATATCATCCAACGTTTTGATTGTTCGTTCACTTTTCCCGTCGGTTTGCGGATGGTATGATGTACTCAATCGCAACTATGTTCCCATATATTCTTGTAGTCTCTTCCAGAAGTTTGATGTGAACCTTGGATCTCTATCTGACACAATTGACACTGGAACTCCATGTCTTGACACGATCTCTTTAACGTTCAGTTTCGCTAGTTGATCAAGATTAAATCTAATCTTTATTTGCAAAAAGTGTGCAGATTTTGTTAGTCTGTCCACTATCACCCATATGGCATCGTATCCTTTTTGAGTCGTTGGAAGACCTACCCCAAAATCCATTGCGATATGCTCCCATTTCCATTCCGGTATTTCCAACAGTTGACGTAACCTGCTTGGTCGTTGATGTTCAACTTTCACCTTTTGACACGTCAAGCATTTTACAACGCATTCTGCAAGGTCTCTTTTCATATTCGGCCACCAAAAATATTTCCACAAATCTTGATACATCTTTGTACTTCCTGGATGAATCGAATATCATGTGTTGTGTGCTTCAGTCAAGATTTCGTCTTTAAGCTCTGGCACTACTGGAAACCAGATTCTTTCCTCGAACCATAGTAGTCCTTCGATATCGATCTTGTATTTAACATTGGTACCCTCAACCACTTTCTCTTTGATCGTTTTGCATTCTTTATCTTGTAGTTGAGCACTTTTCACTTTGTCCACCAAAGTTGGACTGACATCTATCTGAAATAGTCGTTCATCGTATTCCTTTGGAAATTTGATTTCCAACTCTAGCTTTGTCATTGCTGAAATAAGCTCCTCCTGAGTGGTTATCAGCATCAACTTCTCCCGACCTTTCCTACTCAAACATCTGCAACCACATTCGCTTGGCCCGGATGATAAAAGATCTCACAATCGTAATCCTTTATCAATTCCATCCATCTTCTTTGACGCATATTCAGGTCCTTTTGTGTGAAAATATACTTCAAACTTTTATGGTCTGTGTAGATTTCACATTTCTCTCCATAGAGATAGTGTCTCCATATCTTAAGAGCAAATACTACTGCAGCCAATTCCAAATCATAAGTCGGATAACCTTTCTCATAATCCTTCAGTTGTCTTGATGCATACGCAGTTACTTTGTCGTTCTGTATAAGAACACATCCCAACCCTTTATGTGAGGCATCACTATACACCACAAAATTTCCTGTACTGTGACAACCCGAGAATTTAGAAATTTTTAAAATTTTTATTAATTTATTTAGGGTTCAAAATTAGAACCTAGACAGAAAATAAGTGTATGTATTTGATATTTTTAAGAAAGAATTTTGAGGATTTCAAAATTCTGTGAAGGATTTAAGTGAAGTATTCAGGATTAAGGGAATAAGCGTTTATGTTATGTGTATATGCGTGCATGATGTGGTTAAGGGTCAAGGGTTGACCAGATAAATGATATCTGTAATATAACCTAATTATATATTAAGAACGTCAATGTTCGGTTAGAAAACCCTAGCGATTAACAAGAAACCCTAGAAATCGGTTCTGAAAACCCTAATTTCAATTCCGAAAATCTAAAACCCTAATTCAGGAGTTGAAACCCTAAATTGGGAACTTAATGGCGCAAGTGTAAATAACTATAATATTAATTAGGGTAAAGCTTAATTAATTAGCAAACCCTAATTTCACATTTTGAAAACCCTTATTTCTGGATGAGAAACCATAATTTATAATTAGGGAAGACCTAAGTGTTAATTTAATAATTTTAATGTTAATTAAGAAACCCTAATCCTAATTTTCAAATTATGAGTAATTAAAAAACCCTAATTACGAAATCTAATTTATAAATTAGAAATATTATTATTATAATTAAAACCCTAATTCTGGGTTAAAAACCCTAATGACCAATTACGACCCTAATTGCCAGATTAGTGATTTTAATTAGGAAATGTTAATCCTAATTAGCAATATTTAAATTTTGATTAAGAAATTTTAATATAATTAGAAAATCCTAATTATAATTTAGAAATATTAATTTTTGATTTTTAAAACCGAAATTTGGAAATCTTAGAAATTAAATTTGCAAGTCAATGGTTAAACCCTAAACCCAAACCCAAACCCTAAACCCTAAGGGTTTGGCTAATTGACAAGAATGCCATTAAATATAAAATCCAAATGATAAAAATACCCTTTTTACATTTTTAATGAGCAAACTTGTAAAATTGGCAATACCTTTAGTTGGTGACCTAATTGCTTGACCATTGTGACTTATATCTTAGCCATTTACTGATCAAAACTGACAGCTAGCATTGGAGCATTCATTGAATCAAATATATAAGAGATTTAGAGAGAGAAAGTTCATTTTATTTCTTTCATTTTTGCCAACCTCCTTCTCTCTCTTAAAATTCAAAATCTAGAGTGAGAAAGAGTGAAATATTGAGCCATGATCAAGCTCTAGCAATCCAAAAACAAATCCATAGATCGGAAATCAAAAATCAAGCATGAATGAGGTATAAACCCTAATTTTAGAAATCATGTGATTTGATGTTGTTTGTTATTTAGATATGTGTTAGAGGGTGTCATTTGATGATCTGGGTTGCTAAAACTCAGATCCATATCATTTTGATGCTCGAAATTTGAGTTTTTAGAAATCTGGGGAAAGCTTGAAAAATGGCCTGACAACCATATGTCAGAGGCTATAGATCTTTATCTATTAAGTGTTAGTGTTGTTTTATGTTATAAATCGGTTGTATGCCATGTGGTCTTTATTCTGTAACTTGAAACATGGTCCGATCGTGTCTAGAACTCCAGTTATGATCGGTCAAAGTTTGTTGACCGTTCACGGAAACTGCCTTTTGGGCAGCCCAGAAATCTCAGTAACCTCTGACACGCTTTTGCAGGCTCTAAATCTTGCTGTATATTAGTGTTTTAGCTATGTTGTTGTTTTAACCTTGTAGCCTGACATGTCGACTGCATATTAAAGTCACTATCTAACTTATATCATAACCGTACTAAAAGATAAGCAGGGTCAAACTACCGTTGACCACCAGCCAGATGAAGAAATTTGGAAAACCCAGATTTCTGAAGAACAGTTCTTGAACCTTAGTTTGACCGGTCTAGATCGTTCATATTTGATGTTGTTATGATGCTTTAATGTTATAAGATTGTACACAGATATTAATACTACATTATTGAACCTTTATAACACATTAACCAAGTCTGGAAAGCAGAGATTTAAAGGCTCAAAAAATCGACCCTTATCACTGCTGGAGATTCTAGGCTCAAGAACACGTCTGACAAGATGTTTGGTAGCTTAGATCTTGTTGTGGTGTTATGCATTAGCCATGAAACGTGATTCTAGTTGTAGTTCTACACTTATAATACAATTGTATTACAAATTAGCAGCCCAGAATCATCACGAACCTATATCAATCACTAGTCGAACAAGGCACCTCGCTGACTGGCTTGAAGTTCCGGGTTCTTGCTCAAGAACACCAAGAACACCTAGCGACAGTTATGTCGCTATAGGCCCCCTTTAGCGACAGATAATTTCGAAATTAATTAATTATTTCCGAAAATGATTATTTTAATTAAATAAATAGATAAAAATGGTCTTTAATTATTAAAAATACATAATAAATTCTGAAAAATTATTTTAAAGTCTGAAAAATAGTTTTTAATTATTTAGAGTATATTTTATAAATATTTAATATTTTTGGAATATAAATGGTATTTAATTTATTTAATTATAATATTAAATAAATTATTTAAAAAGATTTTAATACATGAAAAATCATGAAAATACTATTATGGTAAAAGAAAATATTTTAAGTTATTTTCAATGACTTTTAATATTTTTGATGAATTTCATTAATTAATCAATATTAATGGGAATTAGTTTATTTAATGAATATATTAAATAAATTATGGAAAAATAGAATTAATGTTTTATAAATCATATAAAATGATCTAAGTGTTATAAAAATATTTTAAGTTATAAATTATAACTTTTGTTTGTCATGAAAATATTAATATCTTAATATTAATAGTAATTCTTAGGATAATGGATTTAATTGTTTAAAAATCATATAAAGGTGATTTTAAGGTATTAAAATAGTTAATGATATTATAAAATTATGACATGTATTTCATTAATATTTGATAATAAATAAATATTAATGATAAAAGAATTATGTGGTATTTAATTCATTTAAATACGATATTAATAATGGAAAATTCACGATAAATAGTAATAATTATTTAAAATTTATTACGAACTTATGAAAATTATTTTGACTGCTTAGAAAATTATCTAAGATATTGTTAAGTGTTTTTCCAGAGTTTAATTGAACTTAAACTCGTCAATTGTCCGACTAGACCGTCGGGATGTTAGAATTTTGTCGGGTTCAACTTAGACTACAATAGTTTGACTTGATACCGAGTCTTATGTGTGTTATAGACTGATAGGGTTATGTGTTATGTGTTATGTGTTTAGGTTATTCTATGTATATATATATATATATATATATATATATATATATATATATATATATATATATATATATATATAGTATTATATTGTGATGATATTATTCTAATATTGGAGATCTATATTACTAATATAAGGTCTTCAGATAAAGTGTTATAAATTACGTAGCGTTAATCAACAGTTCAAGCAAGTTTATTTTTACTTAACTCTACTAAGAGTTGTTTCATTCGGATAAGCTTATGGTTAATCATTGTTGGTTGCCATGAATTGTACTCTGTACATATTGCATGTATAAGTCAGGTATGAAAGGCTGATCACCTTCATTACCAGTTGGTTCAGATATATTTGTTCATGTATAATACTTGTTCAGTCATAAATTTGTTCCTGCTAGTTCACAATTATATTGTTGAATTATAGCTAGCTTATTATTCTGACTCATTCAATCATGATATATCGTTATATTATTGAACTTAAACTTGCTGGGCAATCCTTATGCTCACCCTTACTATATCATGATAAAACATTGCAGATTAAGACGAACACGTCGGATACAAGGAAAGGTTAAAGATATTTCCAACTTTAGTTTACGTATGCGATTAGATTTGTAATAGTAATGTATGATGATAATGTTATGTATTAAATAAGTTATGTATTGTGTATTAAGTTAAGGTTACTCGACCTTGGGGAATAGTGTGTAATGTATTGTATAAACAATTTATGTTTATATCTTCCGCAAATAGTAATAGTTGTATAGAATGATTGAACCGGATCCGCGGTGATTCGGGACCTCGAATTCGGGGCCCTCACATGTCTATCTGGTAATGACAACACAGGTGTCATGCTTAATTTCTTCTTCAAATCCTGGAAACTTTCTTCACATTTTTCCGTCCAAACAAATTTCACAGTTTTCCTCGTCAAATTTGTTAATGGAGTGGCTATCTTGGAAAAATCTTAAATGAATCTTCTATAATAACCGGCTAATCCCAAGAAACTCCTCACCTCTGAAGGTGTTCTTGGTTGTTCCCAATTGATTACAGCCTCCCTTTTGATGGATCCACTGAAATTCCATCTTTTTTAATCACATGCCGAAGAAGTTGCACACGATCTAGCAAAAATTTGCACTTAGAGAATTTTGCGTATAATTTTTCCTTTCTTAGTGTTTCCAATGTCAAACGTAAGTGTTCCACGTGTTCTTCTTGAGTTTTGAAACACACCAGAATGTCGTCGATGAATACCACTACAAACTTGTCTAAGAATGGTTTAAACACCCTATTCATCAAATCCATGAATGCAGTAGGTGCATTGGTTAAGCCAAAAGGCATCACCAGAAACTCGTAATGTCTATACCGAGTTCTGAATGCCTTTTGTGGTATATCCTCCTTCCTCACTTTCAATTAGTGATACCCACTTCTCAAATCTATTTTCGAGAAGTATTTAGCACCCTTCAACTGATCAAATAAGTCATCTATTCTTGGCAATGTATATTTGTTTTTAATAGTGACTTTGTTTAATTCTCTATAATCAATGCAAAGACGTATTGACCCATCATTCTTCTTCACGAATAATACTGGCGCTCCCCACAGTGACGCTTGGTTGAATATACTTCTTGTCTAGCAACTCTTGCAACTGTACCATCAGTTCCTTCATTTCTACTGGAGCCATTCTGTACGGGGCCTTCGATATCGGTGTTTTTCCCGGCACTAAGTCGATCACGAATTCAATTTCTTTGTCAGGCAAAAGTCCTGGCAAATCCTCTGGAAACACATCCTCAAATTCCCTCACCACTGGTATCTCTTCCAGTCTCACATTCTTTTTCTGAGTATCGACTTTGTAAGCTAAATAGCCCACACAGTCTTGACTCAACAATTTCTTGGCCTGCATAATCGTCAGACATTTCATTTGCCGAGGCGACTTTCTACCATAAAATACTACCTTTGACGGGGTCATAAGGTTTACACACTTCTTTTGACAATCAATTACTGCTCTATATTTGAACAGCCAATCCATTCCTAAAATAACATCAAACTCTCCAGGTCTAATCGGAATCAAATCTACCATCAAGATATTTTCTTTAATGTTCACCTTACAATTCTTGTATACGAATCTAACATGGATTATCTCTTTATTCGCAATTTCTATGTTCAAAGGAAAATTAAGTTCTTCTCTAGGCAATTCTAACCTCTTAGCAAATTCATCGGAGATACACGAGCAAGTAGCACCCGAATCAAATAATACATAAGCATCAATATCATTGATTGGGATAATACCTGACACGACATCTTTTGATTGCACAGCATCTTGCACAGCCATATTGAAAGTTCTAGATGTGGGTTTGTTTGATGTTGTACCTCCACTGTTACCTCCATTGCTTCTGGTTGTCACTCCATCCTTCCTCTTAGGGAATTCACGAGCAAAGTGATCTTTGGATTCGCACGTGAAGCACACGTTCTTCTTAGGTTGAGTGCAATTTGGGGCGATGTGACCCTCCTGGCCATAATTGAAGCATACTCGTTTCCCCATCAAGCACGCACCCTTGTGAAACTTCCCCCATGTAGCACATATTTCAAACTTCTTGTCTTTGTGACTACCCTGCTGGTTTCCAGCACCCATGGTTCCATTGACTTCCTCTTCAAGTTGTTGTTGTTGTTGTTTCCACCACTACTACCTCCATTCTTAATCTCCACCACATTCTTCTTCTTTTTCTGTTCCTGATTAAACTTTGTCACTGCCTCGCCTCCACCTTCAGCAAGTATTGTTTTCTCTATCACTGCTACGAAAGTCATCAATTGAAATAGGGAAACCCTACTGTACAACTAGGGCTTTAGTCCATGTTCAAATCTCTTAGCCTTGCATTCGTCCGTGCTGACTTGATAAGGTGCAAACCTCGCCAACTCATTGAATTTATTGGCATACTCAGATACCATCATCGTTCCCTGCTTTAGTTCCAGAAATTGCACTTCCAGCTGGCCCTTTAAACTCTCGGGAAAATAGGTCTCGAAGAATATCTCCTTAAACCTATCACATGTCATCATCCCTGGTCTTTCTCGAGTTTTATTAGCCTACCACCAATAACTAGCCTCTGCTTTCAACATGAATGTTGCGAAAGAAGTCTTCTGATCATCCCCTACCCTAGCAACATCGAACACCTTTTCTATCTCCATAATCCAAGTCTGTGCCTCGATTGGATTCACTGACCCACGAAATTCAGGTGGTCCAACCGCCTTGAACTCCTTACACATTTTTCCTTGGTTTTGTGGTTGATTCTGCAACGCTCCTGTCAGTAACGTCACTAATTTTTGAACGGGGTTAACATCAATATTGTCGTTATTGTTGGTTCCTTCGGTGGTTCTCTGTCATGGTGGTTAACATCTGGGAGATATTTTCTGTTTAAAAAAATACACTCATTAGGTTATTATTCAACTCTTTTAAGTAATTTCTACTTAAATTGCCTCCGCAAAAGAAATAACAACATAATCACGTAACACTTTGAATAACAACTTTTATTTATTCATAACCTCTTTGAAAAAATAAAACAATAGCATCATTGCTATTACATTACTCCTAAACTACAAAAGTTTTAGGACAACATCATCGTCACATCCCATATGTTACATAACACTTGGGATTTACAATTTATTTATTATTTATAACTCACATAACAACTACGATGTTCTACTAAGATACTGCTTAGCCTTACTACGCTCTTCTTCCATAATCCGGAACATTGTTCTGCGATCTAATACATACGATGGAAGCGTCTCGAACTGGATCGGATAACGCATGACCCAATCTTAAGCTCGATTAACCACGGTGTTAAATACTCTACTCATCCCTTCCATCTTCATTCTCTTTGCCTGTGCATCTTTCATTGCTATCCCAGCTCATTGAAACATTTCCTCATATGCGTCCTCGGCTCTTGCCCTCTTCGTAGTATCTTCCCTTAGCTTATCCTTCAATTTAGCGACCTTCTCGATCAGGTTTTCTTTCTCTCCTTCAGTCTGTTCTAGTTTCTCCTCGACATTATTCAGTCATTCCTCACGATCCTGGATATCATCGTCTTTCTATGTCATTCCAGTATGTTGTTCAACTACTATCTCTTGCAATTCCTCGACTGTATCCTGAAGTTCCACATTATGGTCGTAGACTTCATCGTACATTTGAGCAGCTATCGAGGTTAGTGGAGTCTCCTCCTCCTCATCCTCGTCATCCTCATCCTCCTGTGGCAACTCAACGGGATCCTCCTCATCCGTCTCCACATCATCATCCTCATCTTCAACCACTGTGACCAACGGGGCTGACTCTCATGGCAGTAGTTGTTCCCAAATAACCTGAATGTCGCGAGGCTCCTCCTCTATAGGCACCTGAGGTCTATCCTCCCTAGCCTGACTGGATTCTCTAACATTAGTCATCCTGACAACCAAATTTTAAGTTTCAATTATTAAGCATTATTACTCAACACTCACGAGCACATAAGTTATAAACACATAATCACATAAGTGTTTTATTATTTCTTCCTTAAACTCGATAAGAGTTAATCACCACTATCTTTTCAAAGGTTACTTCCTAAGGCTTTTCCCCACCTAAGGTTCATAACCTAAAGCTTTGATACTAACTTGTGACACCCCCAAATCCCGGTACTTCATTACCTCAAGATTTGCTGTTCACGTAATCAAAACATCCATATCTAACTACACAATCATAATAAATTGAATAATAAAAACCTGCCCATACAGGATTACTTTAATAAAAACATTATCTCCCCGGTTCTCTAACCTTTAATACAATCATTCAAGTGCGGAAATTAAATTATTACATCACATCATTATTAAAAGTTTATCATCATAACGATAAAACAAAATTACAAGTCTTAATCACTTGTACATTTTTCTCTTTTCTTTGCTAGTTGTAGGTTTATCTACCTTCTCAATCATAGCTTCAATAAGTGTATAAATATGCAAGAGCGAGCAAACAAAGCTCACTTGAAATAAGAATAAATATCTTTACATCATTTGCCAAATAATAGGCTCAATAGAACTGAATGATATGTTCTATTAACAGTACAACATTTGCCAATTCATAAAATTTGAATAGAATCCCAATGATATGTTCTATTAACATTCTTAAATATACTACTGAGGGTCAAATGACCATGAACCATGTCCACAGTTATAAGTAATCTTTCAACTTTAACTTTAACAGTCATATGCCTATAAGGACTCCACGTATTTAGGGGGATCAATCCTTTGTACAATATATTGTGCACAACCATTTCAACGCTAAGTGTAAACCCCTATAAATAGGGTTGTTCATCTCAGTATTTAGAGTACAAGTCCGCACCAAAGAAACTTTAGTTTGGATAAGCTTTCAAGGGTAATTGAAGTTTAATGATCATCAACTAGGGAACTAGTTGAATCAATAATGCTTGATAATACAATAATTATTTAATAACAACATAACTTAAAACATTTGAAAATCATAAATGAACTGATTCTACATATCAAACTCATGCTTGAAATAACTATAGAGCATAAGTATTCAATAAATGAATAAAATGATTAACCTTTACTTGAACAGTAAAATAAGCTAAGGTTCGAATCTTATAACATTAGAAATAAAATTCCTGAACGTACATTTAACTGATAGCAAGCTGGAGACTAAAAACTTGCCCAACAATGTATTAACTCATGCAAGGAATTAAAACAGTTCAATAATAGAGACGAGAGTTCAAAACTACGTTCATTATACAATAATAGAACTTAAGAAACTTGCTTAAATGTAAACAAGTTAGAATGAATCAATCAATAAGAATTTCCAATAACATTAGAGTTAGAGTTTGCTCGAATGAATTTTAGGAACAATTGATTATTCAATAATAGTTAAGATAAAAAGCTTGCTCAATCAAAAGCATGAAGTTATACAATGTAATAATAGAATTAAATCAACGAAAGTGTAGAGTTAGAAAACTTGCCTCGAGCGTAAGCTAAAATATTAACACTCACGTTCACCTATACACAGTATTAAAACCACAATATCTATTAGACATACTAATATTCACCTTTCAATAAAAAACGCATTACTAGCTAAACTTGTTATTTTAGCACAAGTCTTATGCTACCATTTACATTTCAGAATTCCCAAGTGTTAATCATCACAACACTTCACTAACGTTCATTGTATAAATTAAGTTATCCCATAACACGTTCTCGCTTTACTAATCATTTTTGCAACCTTGAACTTACTAACCACAACTCACTATGTTATGTTAACCTTAACATTACACATTTAACATGCTAACACAATTTCAGACCATGTTATGACACTTTCCCAAATTTGCGAAATACGGTAAGTCGAATCTCAAACTGTAGTAATGTGTGGCAATTGCGCCATACAAAAGTTTGGGACCGTGCAGCAATTTGCCATTTTTTTTGCTTACAAAGTAGCAATTGCTACTGGTGTTCGATTGCATGACGATAGAAGGCTATGAACAGTAGCCAAATTTAGCCCAACAAACATAAATTTCACCCAATAAACAGTAATATTAACATGTAAAATAAATATACAACTATCATAAACATGATTGCTCACATTTACAACCAATTAGCACAATTTAACACCAACTAAAACTATTTTAATTTCTCAAAATTCATGTTTTCATAAAAACTCAATTTTCTTGATATTCAACCTAAAAATCATCACTGTAAATATCAATGATTCAACAATTTGAAATTCACAGATTATATAAAAGTTTGCCGTAATACTCATAAGCATATATATAATATCCAAGTTGTAGAACATACCTTCAATTAGCTTCTAATTCTTGCTAACCCACTAGAATTGCTTGAAAATCCTAAGCTTTCTCTCAATTTCTCTCAACCCTTCTCTCAATTTCTCTGAACTCTCAAACTCCTCTCTTCTCTAAGCTTTAGCAAATAGAATGCGTAATGATATAATAAAAAAAACTGACATAGGCTTAATACTCATAATAAGTAACATCAGTTATTAGGATAAACGTATATAACATAAATATATTATATTTATTATTTTATTTTATTTATTAATATTATTTATTCTATTTATTTTACTAAATTTCAAAAACTAGAAATCTCAAAAGCTATAAGGCTTGTTTGGCAAAAACCCTTTAAATATTAAAGAATTAATATATTAAGCCTTCTTTGGCAAAAACTAAATTAAACTACTTTAATTTATTTTAATAATTCCTTATAATATAGTTATTTGTCACACTATATTTAATCAAGCTTTCATATTTATTTTAATTAATGCAAATCACAATTAATTAAATAAATCCTTTAATCACATAACATAATACAAATAATTAATCATTAAATTGAAATATCAATATAATAATAATTTCCTTAATTCATTAATTATTTATTTAATAAATAATTAACTAAACAAAATTAAATCAATTGAACAAATATTTATTCAACAATAATCACATCCATTAAATATTTATATAAATTAATAAATATTTAATATTACATTTAAAATTCTGGAATGTTATAGAATCTACCACTTCTAGTAAAAGAAGAGAAATGTCCTATGTGATTCGATAAATGACAACCCAGTAGTCCTGGGCCAAGGCACAATAAAATTATAAAGGAGTTTCTAATTTGCATTATTTGGAGTTGTGCATTTAAGATTCGAAATACATATAATTAAATAAAATAAGACTTGACAGTAATTTCATGTCTTATATTTAATTAGGACATTGTATGGTGGAAGGATTGAATTGTACGGTAACTATTTACTCAAAGGTTCTTTTATGATTAATGTTGAAATCTATATTATCTGAAAAGTCGTTAATAGCTAGGGAGACTTATTCCTATTGTAGAATAAATATTATTTAAATAAATTAATAGTTTAATTTATTTATTTAAATAAGATTAGAATTGTTCTAATTAATTTATTCACAACCGATTTTATATTGAGAACCTAAAGGGTCACACCACAAAGGGAAGAATAATTATTTAAGAAGTTAATGACATAATCGTAATATAAAGTTTAGTATATTTAATTTAAACTATGGTGATAGAATAAATTAAATAGTTTAATATTTATTATTTAATATTTTAGAACTATTAAATATAAATTAACAAGATGAGTCTTATTATTATTATTATTATTATTATATTATTATTATTATTATTATTATTTAATTCTAAAAGAGTTTGGGAATTAATTAATAAAAGTACTCTCATATATCCTAATAAGATTAGGAGGCTAATTATTAAAATAGTTTAATTAATTATTCCTAATAAGATTGGGAGCCTAATTAATAAAAAAAGTTTAATTAATTAAAATAAAACCCAATTCCTTAATTGTTAAGGAGGGTTGCCTACATCTATAAATAAGAGGAGTCTTATTATGGGTGATGTTAATTGGTTGTTGACTTTTTAATAACAGACGTAATTCCAATAGTTGGGATATTACACCATTTTCTATAAGAGATAGAAAAACTAGAGTTTTGCCAAACACTCATCTCCTTGAATCTTTCTTTTTCCTTGGTGGATCACCTCTAGAGGCCAAACACTTGGATGGCTAACGTTGATAAGAGGAAGGAACTAAACCCAATGGATTCAAGTTGAACGCGAAAGGATTTGGAGGTGAACTTGTACTTGAGGAAGCTCGAATCTTCAAGGGTATGATTCTTGTTCTTTATCTTTTCGTTTAATTAATAATTATGCATAAAGGATTATCCGGGTATATAGTTTGTAAAATTTTAAAACTCTATTTTATCACGTTTCCACTTATTTTGTGCAATTTGATTGCGTTCATGAATATTACAAACCTAACAGTTGTATCAGAGCCAAACCTTTATGCGAATTATTAATTGTTCAAGATTTGATATGTATGTTGATGTGTTTAGAATAATTTAATTGGGCATAATTTGTTGTATAAAATTTTTATTAAAAAAAATGGTAATAGTTTGAAATTCGCGAATCCTGTTTTGAAAAATCGGTTTTTTAATTGCTACGGAATCCATCGTTTCTGGTGCATATATATATATATATATACACCACGGATCAGGTCCGGACTCCCGGACCTGATCAAATTCGGACCCTAATTTATTTTTTGCTTTTTGCTTTTTTTTTTTAAAACAACTATATTTTTTTTAATATTTTATGGAACTGAAATTTTTCCATAATACAATAATTTAGGCGTGATTTGAATACCTATACAAAAAAATGTATGTACAGTCTGTACAAACTGTACAGACATGTTTTGCTATATGTATCCAAATCACACCCAAAACACTATATTATGTAAAAATTCAAGTTCCATATTTTTTTTTTAGTTTTTAAAAAAACAAAAAAAAAAGTCCGAATTTTGGTCCGGTCTGGGAGTCCGGACCTGATCCGGCCTCTATAAATATATAAATATATATGTTAGTAATATGTTTAGTTACAGAATCATGAATTTATGATTCACATGGTCTAGGTTCCGAATTATATATATATATATATATCACGGATCAGGTCCGAACTCCCGAATCTGATTAAAAACGGACTCCAATTTTTTTTCGCTTTTTTTTAAAACAACTAAAAAAAATATATAATATTTTATGGAACTGAAATTTTTCCATAATACAATGTTTTGGGCGTTATTTGAATACCTATACAAAAAAATGGTGGTATAGTCTTCACAGCATCGTATATATATTTTTGTTATATCGCACTCAAACCACACCAAAAACATCAGATTATGAAAAAAAAAATTCAATTCCATAATTTTTATTTATTTATTTTAGTTGTTTTTAAAAAAGCAAAAAAAAAGAGGTCCAGATTTTGTTCGATCTCGAGTCGTCCTGATCGATCCTATTATATATATATATATATATATATATATATATATATATATATATTATTCTTAATTATTTTATAATTAAAATAAAAGTTTATTTTAATCTTAAAATAAAAGGTTTATTTTAATATTTAAATAAAAGAGTTTATTTTAATTTTAAAATTGGATTCCATGATAACTAATTGGAGTTGAAATTTGATTCCATGTTTCCTTAAATAAATGAGTTTATTTAGATATGAAATAAGATTTCATATTATTCAAAGTAAAATAGTTTATTTGTGAATGGGAAAGAGAATCTGTATTTCCTTAAATAAAGGAGTTTATTTAGATATGGAATGAAATTTCATATTATTCAAAAATAAAAGAGTTTATTTGTGAATAGGAAAGAGAATCTGTGTTTCCTTTAATAAAGGAGTTTTTTTACTTGGAATTGGATTCCATAATTAATTAAAATAAATGAGTTTATTTTGATTAAAGATTTTGATTAAATTAAAATAGTTTATTTTATTTAAAATTGAATAAATTAAAATAAAAGAGATTTATTTTAATTAAAATAAAGGAGTTTATTTTGATTTCAAAATTAGATTTTATGCTAACTAAATTTACCCATTAGATGATATCAATATATATATTGAATGCTTATTATTCATGAGATGAATGTTATTTATTGATGCATATGGTGATGTGTATGATAATAAATGGGATTGATTATGGACTATTGACTAATGTGATTGGATTTTATTTTAGTTAGATGCATGAATGTATGGGTTTTATTAAATGGGGTCTGTGTACCTCGTCTTCTCTAATTTTTCTTAATGTAAATTCTAACTCCCTCCTATGTACTTTCCCTTGACTGCTGATCAATGTTTCTATTTATTTTAAATAGTTTTGTAATAGGAATAGTTAGAATTAATTTTGAAGAATTGGAGATAAAGGAGCAAGGAGCGCTTGAAGACCCGGTTGTAATGGAGTCCGAGTTTAAATGTAATAGTTATATTTAAATATTAATTCTTGCACCCCTAGGGTTTGACCTTTTGGTTCACTTGGTGCCTCTAGTGAACCAAACTAGAATAAAAGTTTATAATCAATCCGGATAGAATATAGTATTCTATATGTGCATGCTTATACTATATATATATATATATATAAATATTATGCAAACATGCTTCTCATGTTAATTAATATGACGCATATTTTATATATATATGTGCGTGCGCGCTAAATCAAGATGAGACAAATTAATAACAAACTCCTCAAATATTTTATATAAGTTGTAACGTTCAAAGATATTTGGAATATCGAACGTCGCCTTCTAGCATGATAAAACAATAGAGTATTAAATATTTAATATGAGTTTGTTGTGCATACACAAGGAAAGTATTAAATATTTAAGATGTTGTTCTATCACATTTAATGCTTATAAATAGACTGAACAATGCTATTTTGTTGTGCACACACAAGGACAATATTTTTCTTTTGAATATATGGAGTGCTAGGTATGACTTAACTTAGATAATTTTAGTTTGGATTTGCACACACTTGACCATTATGATCTAAGAGGCAAAATACAAGGAGTTGCATAGTTGATGTAATTGACAAGAGTTGTCTACCTATTTATTTATATATAGTTTGTTGTGCACACATAAGGCTATATACATTTGAAATGAAATCCTTATTCTCACTAGCATATCTTTAATTAGATATTGCCGAACTATGTAAATTGAAGGTAATTTAGTTTGAAAAAATAGTTGGAGATACCAATTTATGCAAACATGCTTGTTATGTTAATTAATATGATGCGATTTTATATATATATGTGAATGCGCCGCTAAATCAAGATGAGACAAATTAATAACAACCCCCTCAAATATTTTATATAAAGATGTAACGTTCAAAGATATTTGGAATATCGAACGTCGCCTTCTAGTATGGTAAAACAATAGAGTATTAAATATTTAATATGAGTTTGTTGTGCACACACAACGCAAGTATTAAATATTTAAGATGTTGTTGTATCACATTTAATGCTTATAAATAGACTGAACAATGCTATTTTGTTGTGCACACACAAGGACAATGTTTTTCTTTTGAATATATGGAGTGCTAGGTATGACTTAACTTAGATCATTTTAGTTCGGATTTGCACACACTTGACCATTATGATCTAAGAGGCAAAATACAAGGAGTTGCATAGTTGATGTAATTGACAAGAGTTGTCTACCTATTTATTTATATATAGTTTATTGTGCACACACAAGGCTATATACATTTGAAATGAGATCCTTATTCTCACTAGCATATCTTTAATTAGATATTGCCGAACTATGTAAATTGAAGGTAATTTAGTTTGAAAAAAATAGTTGGAGATACCAATTTATGCAAACATTCTTTGCATGTTAATTAATATGATGCGTATTTTATATATATATGTGAATGCGCGCTAAATCAAGATGAGACAAATTAATAACAACCCCCTCAAATATTTTATATTAAGATGTAACGTTCAAAGATATTTGGAATATCGAACGTCGCTTTCTAGTATGGTAAAACAATAGAGTATTAAATATTTAATATGAGTTTGTTGTGCACACACAAGAGAAGTATTAAATATTTAAGATGTTGTTCTATCACATTTAATGCTTATAAATAGACTGAAAAATGCTATTTTGTTGTGCACACAGAAGGACAATGTTTTTCTTTTGAATATATGGAGTGCTAGGTATGACTTAACTTAGATAATTTTAGTTCGGATTTGCACACACTTGACCATTATGATCTAAGAGGCAAAATACAAGGAGTTGCATAGTTGATGTAATTGACAAGAGTTGTCTACCTATTTAATTATATATAGTTTTTTGTGCACACACAAGGCTATATACATTTGAAATGAGATCCTTATTCTCACTAGCATATCTTTAATTAGATATTTCCAAACTATATAAATTGAAGGTAATATAGTTTGAAGAAAATAGTGGGAGATACCAATTTATGCAAACATGCTTCGCATATTAATTAATATGATGGGTATTTTATATATATATGTGAATGCGCGCTAAATCAAGATAAGACAAATTAATAACAACCCCCTCAAATATGTTATATTAAGTTGTAACGTTCAAAGATATTTGGAATATCGAACGTCGCCTTCTATTATGGTAAAACAATAGAGTATTAAATATTTAATATGAGTTTGTTGTGCTCACACAAGGAAAGTATTAAATATTTAAGATGTTGTTCTATCACATTTAATGCTTATAAATAGACTGAACAATGCTATTTCGTTGTGCACACACAAGGACAATGTGTTTCTTTTGAATATATGGAGTGCTAGGTATGACTTAACTTAGATAATTTTAGTTCGGATTTGCACACACTTGACCATTATGATCTAAGAGGCAAAATACAAGGAGTGACATAGTTGATGTAATTGACAAGAGTTGTCTACCTATTTAATTATATATAGTTTGTTGTGTACACACAAGGTTATATACATTTGAAATGAGATCCTTATTCTCACTAGCATATCTTTAATTACATATTGCCAAACTATATAAATTGAAGGTAATATAGTTTGAAGAAAATAGTGGGAGATACCAATTTATGCAAACATGCTTCGCACGTTAATTAATATGATGCGTACTTTATATATATATGTGAATGCGCGCTAAATCAAGATGAGACAAATTAATAACAACCCCCACAAATATTTTATATTAAGTTGTAACGTTCAAAGATATTTGGAATATTGAACATCGCCTTCTAGCATGGTAAAATAATAGAGTATTAAATATTTAATATGAGTTTGTTGTGCACACACAAGGCAAGTATTAAATATTTAAGATGTTGTTCTATCACATTTAATGCTTATAAATAGACTGAACAATGCTATTTTGTTGTGCACACACAAGGAAATGTTTTTCTTTTGAATATATGGAGTGCTAGGTATGACTTAACTTAGATAATTTAGTTCGGATTTGCACACACTTGACCATTATAATCTAAGAGGCAAAATACAAGGAGTTGCATAGTTGATGTAATTGACAAGAGTTGACTACCTATTTATTTATATATAGTTTGTTGTGCACACACAAGGCTATATACATTTGAAATGAGATCCTTATTGTCACTAGCATATCTTTAATTTGATATTGCCGAACTATATAAATTGAAGGTAATTTAGTTTGAAAAAAATAGTTGGAGATACCAATTTATGCAAACATGCTTCGCATGTTAATTAATATGATGCGTATTTTATATATATATGTGAATGCGCGCTAAATCAAGATGAGACAAATTAATAACAACCCCCTCAAATATTTTATATTAAGATGTAACGTTCAAAGATATTTGGAATATCGAACGTCGCCTTCTAGTATGGTAAAACAATAGAGTATTAAATATTTAATATGAGTTTGTTGTGCACACACAACGCAAGTATTAAATATTTAAGATGTTGTTCTATCACATTTAATGCTTATAAATAGACTGAACAATGCTATTTTGTTGTGCACACACAAGGACAATGTTTTTCTTTTGAATATATGGAGTGCTAGGTATGACTTAACTTAGATAATTTTAGTTCGGATTTGAACACACTTGACCATTATGATCTAAGAGGCAAAATACAAGGAGTTGCATAGTTGATGTAATTGACAAGAGTTGTCTACCTATATATTTATATATAGTTTGTTGTGCACACACAAGGCTATATACATTTGAAATGAGATCCTTATTCTCACTAGCATATCTTTAATTAGATATTGCCGAACTATGTAAATTGAAGGTAATTTAGTTTGAAAAAAATATTTGGAGATACCAATTTATGCAAACATGCTTCGCATGTTAATTAATATGATGCGTATTTTATATATATATATGTGAATGCGCGCTAAATCAAGATGAGACAAATTAATAACAACCCCCTCAAATATTTTATATTAAGATGTAACGTTCAAAGATATTTGGAATATCGAACGTGGCTTTCTAGTATGGTAAAACAATAGAGTATTAAATATTTAATATGAGTTTGTTGTGCACACACAAGGCAATTATTAAATATTTAAGATGTTGTTCTATCACATTT
Organism: Panax ginseng; assembly: GCA_020205605.1. Taxonomy (NCBI): domain Eukaryota; kingdom Viridiplantae; phylum Streptophyta; class Magnoliopsida; order Apiales; family Araliaceae; genus Panax; species Panax ginseng. Next base: position 26,587,953 of record CM035146.1, on the reverse strand, counting down.
AATGCTTATAAATAGACTGAACAATACTATTTTGTTATGCACACACAAGGACAATGTTTTTCTTTTGAATATATGGAGTGCTAGGTATGACTTAACTTAGATAATTTTAGTTCGGATTTGCACACACTTGACCATTATGATCTAAGAGGCAAAATACAAGGAGTTGCATAGTTGATGTATTTGACAAGAGTTGTCTACCTATTTATTTATATATAGTTTGTTGTGCACACACAAGGCTATATACATTTGAAATGAGATCCTTATTCTCACTAGCATATCTTTAATTAGATATTGCCAAACTATATAAATTGAAGGTAATATAGTTTGAAGAAAATAGTGGGAGATACCAATTTTAAACAAAACCTAAATTATTTTGGTAATTAATAAAAGAATGTACACTAAAATGTTGTTAATTACAAATTCATTTAAAGAATTTTACAATGTCTAAATTACTATCACTGTGAAGCATATTAGATGTTATTTAACCGGACTGAATTAAACGGATTGGTTAAAGAATTTGAGAATAGTTGTCACGGCTGAAAAGTTATCGTATGTCCTTAATACACCTAACCCTGCAATGGTCGCAGCAATGCCTTTAAGGAAGATATTGCTACTTTTAAAAAGTGGCAAGATGATGCACAGTTGGCTCAATGCATCATGCTCGCATCCATAAGTAACGAGCTTCAGCGTCAGCATGAAACTATGGATGCTCTTACTATATTCCTGCAAATCAAGTAGTTAATGGTGAGGAAAGTAGGACTGATAGATATCAGATATCTAAGGACCTCTTCCGATCTAGAATGACTAATGACACTACAGTACAGACAAAAGTCCTTAACATAATCAATTTGATTGAACAATTAGGACAATGAGTTTTGTCATGGATGGATTTGAGCCAAGATTTGATCTTTGCACTCACTCCCGGACTCCTTTCACAATTGTTGTGAATTTTTTCATATAAACAAGCTAGATATCAGCTTCAATGATTTTTTTAACATGTTGAAAAATGTTGAGAGTCACTTTCCAACCAAGAAAAACAAAGTCTTACTGGTAGGGCCCAAAGGATCTTCTGGAAAAAAGAACGATTCAAAGAAGGTAAATAGAAAGGCAAAAATAAAGGATAATAAGAACAAAACTGATACGGATAGCAATTGAGTTTGCTTCCACTGCAATAAGCCTAGACACTGGAAAATAAACTGCGAGAAACATCTTGCAGAGGCGAACCAGAAGAAGCTTAGTGAAGTTTCGGTTACAAATACAATTTTGTTCATGATTTAAAATAAATTTTTCTAAAAGTCAAGGTTCTACTTGGGTATTGGATACCTACTTTGGTTATCATAAATATAGATTTATGAAGGGTGCAAGCAAAAGTAGAAAGCTAAAAAAAAGATAAGTAATCCTATGTGTGGAAAATAAAGCAAAGGTTGTTGTATTAGCCATAGAAGCTTATAGTTTAGTATTGCCTACGGGTAAATCTATTAAGTCAATAAGTTGTTATTGTATTCTAGTTATCGTTAGAAACATTATTTCCATTTTGATGTTGGACAGTGAAATCTTTGGTATTATATTTAAGAACAATTGTTGTTCTATTTATAATAATAATGTTTTGTATAGAACTAGAATATCACTTAATGGATTTTGTGTACTTGACTTACGTAAAAAAATTATTTTGCAAATTGAACAAACTAGTATAAGAAAAAGGAGATGAGCATTCAAAGATTTGAATATTTGTATTTGATGAAATACAAATATGAATTATTTGAAAGGTTTAAAGAATTCAAAAGTGAAACTAATTTAAAAAGTATTAAGATTCTTTGATTAGATCGAGGAAGGAATCTTGTGCAATAAGTTTCTAGATCATCTCAAATGGTTTTCTCACAATGAACGCCTCCTGATACGCAATAATTAATTGATGTATCTAAAAGGCAAAATTGTACCTTGTTGGACATGGTGTGGTCCATAATGATTTTACTGACATTCCAGTATCCCTCTAGGGTCATGTCCTAGAAATGGCTGCATATCTACAAAAGGTAACCTCAAGATCTGGCCTCAAGACTCTATAAGAGTTATTGACAAGGAGGATTCCTAATCTTAAGTATGTTAAGATAAGGGGTTATCCAACTTATGTGAAAAAGGTTTCAAAAGATAAGCTTGGGATAAGATTTGATAAGTATAGATTTGTGGGACATCCGAAAGTAAGTTTAGGGATATGTTCTATAATCCTACTTAGCAAAAGATGTTTGTTGCAAAACACGCTACCTTCTAAGATAAATGTGTTTATCATTGAAGGGGCTAGTGGGAGGATAATAGAATCTTGAAGAGTTCAAGAACCACAAAATACTATAAGTCAAATAAGAGGAACTTGTAGATAGACCTATTGTACCAAAACCGAATCGTAAATCTATAATAGTACCGAAGATACCTGGGAGGTATGGATTCATCATAGATGATGATGATGCGGTACACATCATAGAAGATGATGATCCAGTTACATACGATGAGGTAAGAGTTGTAGACACTCAGAGAAATGGATTAAAGCAAGCTTCTCAAAAATGGAACATTCATTTTGATGAAACAATCAAAAGAGTTTGATTTTATCAAAAACAAGAATGTACCTAGTGTGTACAAAAGGGTCAGTGGGAGCACCGTGACATTCCTAATATTATATGTTGATATACTATGGATAAGGAATGACATACTAATGCTATAATCAGTAAAGATAAAGTTGTCTAAACATTCCTCCTTGAATGATTTGGGAAGAATATCTTAATTAGGGATACAAGTCTATATAGATAGATTCAAGAAGATGCTCGACTTAACCCAAGGAACGTATATTCATTTGATACTAAAGTCGTTTAGCATGGCAAACTCCAATAGTTGTCTCATGTTGATGAGCCATGGAGTGTATCTCTCTTAATAGTCCCCATAGACTCATAAAAGAGAGATCCTATGAGTAACTATCATGTATGCAATGAAATGTACGAGACCTGATGTTGATCAGTTATATTCTGGAGAAGTTCACTATGACTCAGTGAAAAATATCTTAAATTACTTTACCGGCACTAAGGATGTGATCATATTCATGGTATGTCTAAATTAAAACTAGAGGGCTTAACAGACTCAAGTTTTTCTGACATACCACGATGACAGAAAATCTATTTTAAGGTAAAGCGTTACTTTGAGCAGTGGTGCAGTGAATTGGAAATGTTCCAAACAATAAAGAGTTGTTGGTTTCGTGATAAAGACAAAGTATATAGCTATAAATGAAGCTACAAGTTGATTGTTTTGATTAAAAGTTCATTACAGAACTAGGAATAGTTCCTAAGTCTTATCTTGGATCTAAACATGTATTGTGGCACTTTCATTTGATTATAGAAATCATTGAAAGATGAGAAATCACTATAGAGATAGTGGACTCTCAAGAACAACATTACATATCCATTAACTAAAGCTTATCCAACAGTAGGATAATCGTCACTTAGAGAAGAAGGGTATGAGATATCATGACGATTGGCTTTAGTGCAAGTGGGAGATTGAAAGTAGTATGCACACAAGCCAATCATGTTTGATGATAAAGCATATAGTTTGTAATAATCTTATTCATTTATTAAAAAAATTATTAATTTATTAAAGGCTTTTAGTTATCTACATGATGCTGTTTTATAATATGTGATAAACCCATAGTTTTAAGCAATGCTTTTAGAATAATGATGATGATCATTCTAATGAGATCTAAATTCTTATAAAGCTTAAAACTAAAATAGTTTCCAATCGTTGGATTACTAAATTGGGGATTAATGAATCCAAATAGATTGGTACATACGTTGCTTGCTCATTGAAAGAGGATAATTGATCTTATGATCATATGTGTGGAGACACTAAAGCAAGTATGTAGGTTCTTATTAGAGAATAAGTTCACTGAAAGTGGCTTGCTAAGGAATACCTAATGGAGTTTTACTTGCCTATCAATAGGAATTCCTGTAGTGATAGTAGTAGAAGTGATCCTTGTACTTGAGATCATCATAGTATCTTGTGTATGATGAGTTATACTTTGACTTATTCCTTAAGACCTTTAGGGTATATCAAAGGGTATGTTTGGGTATAATAAGTTGTACATGGAGATAAGGTATGATCAATAAAGAATCTACCACTTCTAGTAAAAGAAGAGAAATTTCCTATGTGATTCGATAAATGACAACCCAAAGAGTCCTCCTTGGCGGCGAGAATGAAATTAGAAAGGAGTTTCTAATTTGCATTATTTGAGTTGTGCATTTAAGAGTCGAAATACATATAATTAAATAAAATAAGACTTGACAAAGAATTCCATGTCTTATATTTAATTGGGACATTATGCAGTGGAAGGATTGAATTGTATGCGGTAACTATTTACTCAACGGTTCTTTTATGATTAATGTTGAAATCTATATTATCCGAAAAGTCGTTAATCGTTAGGGAGACTTATCCCTATTATAGAATAAATATTATTTAAATAAATTAATAGTTTAATTTATTTATTTAAATAATATTAGAATTGTTCTAATTGATTTATTCACAACCGGTTTAATATGGAGAACCTAAAGGGTCACACCATAAAAGAAAGAATAATTATTTAAGAAGTTAATGGCATAATCGTAATAATAAGTTAAGTATATTTAATTTAATCTATGGTGATAGAATAACTTAAATAGCTTAATATTTATTATTTAATATTTTGGAAATATTAAATATAAATTAATAAGAGGAGTCTTTTTATTATTATTATTTAATTCCTAAAAGAGTTTGGGAATTAATTAATAAAAGTACTCTCATATATCCTAATAAGATTAGGAGGCTAATTATTAAAATAGTTTAATTAATTATTCCTAATAAGATTGGGAGCCTAATTAATTAAAGGAGTTTATTAATTAAAATAAAACCCAATTCCTTAATTGTTAAGGAGGGTTGCCTGCATCTATAAATAAGAGGAGTCTTATTATGGGTAATGTTGGTTGTTGACTTTTTAACAACAGACATAATTCCAATAGTTGGGAGAGTACACCCTTTTCTATGAGAGATAGAAAAACTAGGGTTTTGCCAAACACCCATCTCCTTGAATCTTTCTTCTTCCTTGGTGGATCACCTCTATAGGCCAAACACTTGGGTGACTAACGTTGATCAAAAGAAGGAACCAAACCCAGTGGATTCAAGTTGAACGCGAAAGGATTTGGAGGTGAACTTGTACCTAAGGAAGCTCGAATCTTCAAGGGTATGATTCTTGTTCTTTATCTTTTCGTTTAATTAATAATTATGCATAAAGGATGATCCGGATATATGGTTTATAAAATTTTAAAACTCTATTTTATAATGTTTCCACTTATTTTGTGCAATTTGATTGCGTTTATGAATATTACAAACCTAACAAATCATACACGAGTGTGTATGTTAAGCACATTTAAATTACACGTACCGCCTTCATCGGTTTACGTGTTTTAACGCTTACGTTCTTTCTCACATTCCTTATCTGATCTAGGTTCAGAACATTCGTTAACCCCACTACCGCTCGTTACAGCTTTTTAACATTTAAATGTCATAAGTTATCATCTTTGATAAATGTTCAAGTCATTATATTTTATGTAATCTTAAACGTTCATTCCATACGAATATAGTTGATGAATGGGTTTATACAAACGAATCAGGTTCCTATTTGGACTTAAACGGTGTTCAATCAAGTTAATTCTGTATAGTTTTACTTTTTTTGTGTTGTTTTATGTTTAGGTTGCATTACGTGTCATTGGTGGCATAATGGTGGCTTTGTGGCGAGAAAATAGTAGCAAAAGGCAAACAAAATCAGCAACTGCAGAAATCTTGACCCCTGCTAGGGCGGGCCCTATAAGGAATAAAACCCCCACCGGGTCGGGGGTGTACGTGGCAAGCAAAATATCAAGACCCGCCAGTAGACATAAAAACTCGTCATAAAGGCGAAATGCGCAGACGAGAGAAATTAGTTGGTTGTGATTCTAACTCTATAGAGGCTTGGACTGGAGAACTTTGGCATGGATTGGGATTGTGTGTAGACTTTTTTCTATCAGTATTATAGAGATATAAGAGCACTACACACGGACTTCAATTAACAATCAATCAAATTAGCAACTTGTAGCCCTAATTTTCAGAGAAGACATTGGAGGAGCAGAGTAGAAGGTCTAGATCACGAAAATTGCAGATTTGAGTGAGGATAAGGGTGGTGTTTTACTATTCTTTGTCTTTCAATTCAAATTTTGTAATTTGGATGATGAATTCTTTACTTAATTCAGTTTTTAATTCATCTGTGATGAACTAAATTTCTAATTAGGCTTGCAATGGATCTTTAGTGTTGAACGATGATTGTCATGTTTTAATTGTAGTTTAATAATACTATCAATTCAGTTCATCTATTGTGATTTATGCCTAATTTATGAATTGCTTGATCACCAATTTTATGTGGATTTGTATGGACTCGAGGGATGATGTATGCATCTAGACCTAATTACAATAGCATGTGCTCATGATTTATGCGTTTTGATGGAATTCTTGATGTATGTTTAGGATAGAGATATACCTAACATCGCATGTAATCAATAAAGAACTTGGACTTTAAACCTTCTTTGATTTTAATTCACATAGAGATTAGTTAATTAGGGTGTTTGGCTTAATTCTATCAAATTGTGGATTTAAGTTAATATGGTGTTAGTGCATTGAGAGATGACTAATTTTACGTTAGTGTTCTTGATTAATGAACTGTGATAGTAAGTTAAATTGGAAAGAAGTGTGATAATCAGAGTGAAACTTAAAGTGAAATTGTAAGCTTAATTCTCCATTATCTGATTAAAAATTATAGTTATTAGTTGTGTTGATTTATTTTGATTTCTAGTTTATTAGTTTTTAACTAATTGCAATCATTCATTCAAATAGTTTAATAAAATTGGAATAATTGAAAATTGGTAATTGTTAGATTAAAATTCATACTTGTAACGCCCCCAAATCCGGGTATCTCCCAACCCAACAGATGGTGCTACACGATACTATAATTCAAACAGTCATTCCATTGAGATAACAACAAAATGAGTGTACTTACTATATTCTTATTACAATAGTAATAAATTATTTCCCAGGTTCATAAACCGAATACATTCTTTATCATTCATAAGTATATTACATACGAATACTCTAGTCTATTACAAGATAATAACTATCCATCTTAGCCTTGCCTTTATCTCTCTTAGAACTCTCAGTTTGTTCAGCTTTAGCTGCAATCATATAATTCAAGCAAGAAGTGAGCACAACTAGCTTAGCAAGTCTAACAAAGTATATTATGAATACCACCTCGAGAATTATATGATCTTCTTTTATAACTGAACAAATAGCTATGAAGCACTATGAAACATTGACTAGCACTTCTCATTTCATAACAATGATTCCAATGTATATATAATAGATTAGGAATTCCGAACCGGTCAAAAGACCATGAACATACTCTTTTCGTTTTCATACTTGAAAAGGACATTCGGCACTAAGGCCATCCATCCGACATTACTTACGAGCACTTCTAGGTGATCAACCTATAGTACTCTATGTTGATCAACACTCTTCCGTTAAACGTATTTACATTTAAGTTTTGGCAACCTCGTGTGCCCATCGAATAATCGATGAAAATACTTTTTTTTGTTCATAGACAAACTTACCTTTACATCCGTACCAAATACTTGGCATAGGATAACATTAACAATTCTATATCGAAAGACTTGTAAACAAATCAATCAATTCTTCAAGACTAGTCTAGCCGAGTTAAAACAGGAATCGACTCTTTCTTTAAAACCATTCATGCATTTCAGAACATGAATCAGAGAGAACTTGACTAACACGGAGGTTAGACAAGCGTTAAGAAAAACTTGCCTTCAAGTGTCTTCGAATATACTATTAAACAATTCTCAGTCTTTACAGGATCTACATGTTATATTCACATAGCACACTGTAATTAGCTACCAAACAAACTTACTTTCTTGCTTTAACCAACTTCTTTCTCTTCTATATCTTACTTGAATTTATTCCATTAATAATGTCAATTCGACTTACTATACTTCATTACGGCTCATTAACGTTCTTACATTATTAACCGACACTCGGTCATTATTGGTGAATTACCAACGTTGAACATCATTCACGGTTTACTTGCTTATACTGTAACAACTGAGAAATTCAGATCCTTTGTAAAAATATTTGAAAGAATTAAATAATGAATAAAATAATATTATTTGTTATTATATGTGTTAATAAGATGTATGTCGTTCTATAACCTAGAAATGTCAGAATATCGTAGTATTCGAACCACGTGAGAGAATTAAAGTGTTTAAATTTCCAAGACGAAAATAAATGTTTTCCGAGAAAGTTTACGAAAATCACTATTCACCGTTTATCGCTCGGGAATTATTTTTGAATTTCTGAGAAATATGTAATGTTAGAATATCGAGGTGAGATGGATTATGTAATAATAATCTAAGTATGGAAAACGCAATAATTCGCATGCGAACTTAATTTGAGAATATAGGTATTAAAACCTAATGAAATGGATTAATGTAACTTTGCATAAAATACAAGTCCATAAGATATAAGGTGTAAACCTATGTAGGATTTATACTAAGCCCTAGTGATTAATAAGGTGAAGCCCAAACTATTATAATGCAAAGCCCAACAAGGAAATTAGCTAGATTACTTAGCAAGCCCAATGAATTGGACATTATCCATGGAGCAAACCACGTGTAAAGTGGGTAGACTTGTTGCGCAAACATTTTATGTGGTGACCAAGTATTGTGATGGTCAAGAAATAGAAGTGGCTAGCAAGTTTACTTGGTTGCTAGGTTATGAATAGTAAGGAGGTGGAAGTTAAGGAGGTGGGATGCCATAAAGACCATTCTGCCCTAACCTTGGATTGCCTATAAATAGAAAGCTCTCATTTCATTATTTGGTTGTTTAATTTCATCCAACAACTCTCTCTCAAAGAAACTTATTGGTTAGAACCCATAAGCACTTATAAGCCATTTCCACTTTTGTTAGATTTTGCAAAGTGAAGTGAAGTAATCATCAAAGGTAAATGATCTTGTCTTCTTCATCTCTATCATGGTAGATTGATAAGAGAAGTGTAATCTAATGAACTTAGATGTTAAAAACACGGGAGAAGTTGATAAGCAATGGACCTAAGCCGAATAAGTCACAAGGAAATGAAAATCATATATTAAGAAATTGTTGTTATGAACTTATAAATAAGCCATAACAGAATTGGAATATAAGTTATTGTAATAAATATGTTGAGATGTCTAGATAATGGAATGAATGTTTTTAGAATGATAAACAAATCACTAATAATAACGTTTCGTCGAAATTTGCACGATTGGACGATAATCGTCGAATTCGTGAAATTCTCGGAATGGAAGTCGTATTTTGTGTTTGACATTGGAAACGTTGGTTTTTGATGGAGACAAGTTATATTTGGCATTATAGAGTTGCGAACTCGAAAATGGCCGGATTCCGACTTAAAACGGAGAAACGAGCGTTGAACGTTCACGAACGTTTATCGTTTTCATTAAAATGGACTAATAGGTGAAATTTTAGCAAACGAAGTAAAACAGACAAAATTCTTGCATGAACGCATAGAGTACCTAATTTTTGACCCGTAGGCTCTTGAACGAGCCAATTCGGACTTATAACGAAGAAGTTACGAGTCCGGGAATTTCAACTTTTGAAAAAATCACCCAAATTGTTCAGTGCATGAGTGGCGGTCATGGCCATTTGAAAGGCAAATAAACCCGCATCACAGCACCAAAGTGGCCATAACCTTTTGGAGAGTCGCGCCGCAGCGCGACCATTAACACTGAGACTCACGCCGCAACGCCGAGCCCGGATTTTTATGCAATAACAGTAACCTTGCTGCGGCCAATGATATAAATAATAGCCGTAGCAACCAAATGACCTCAAGACCAAGACAATAATGAATGTTTACATATAGAGCATGGATAGTAATTGATAAGCAATTGGATAAAGATTATAATGAAACATTGTTAAGACATTATTAAGCCTTAAGTATGAACACTTAGGGTTTAGTTAAACCAATTGCAAATGAATGTAAGAATGATCTAACGGAAAGCCGGAATCAATAATAACAAATCTAATACATAATTAGATTGAGAAGAAGGGTAAGATTCTTTAGGAACCATGTGTGATCATTCATGACCTAATGTTCTATGTTATGCTATCATCTAATGTAGAGACCGTAAACACGTAAAGTGCACGTGTTATAAATTGTAGCAGACGCTAAAGGAAAGTACTTTAACCCTTGTTCCAGTTCGATCTGAACAAGTCTTTGTGATTCATGTATTCTTCGCATGAGTTAGTATCTGAGGAATGTCAAAGCCAATATTTTCGGCTAGACGTATGCTATGTTATTCTATCAAGTGTTGATAAGGATTTACCAAACTAATATTGTTGTGGTTTTCAAAAGTAGATTGTGTATGCTCAAATGCTTTTGTCATCAAACGATAGGCACGTGAGGTTGCCACAACTTAAACGTATACACGTTTAATGAATGTAGTGTTGATCAACATAGAGTACTATATGCTGATCACCTAGACGTGCTCGTAAGCTATGCCGGACTTACGGACTTAGTGTCGGGATGTCCTTTTTCAAAGTACATATGAAATGTTTACGGTCTTGAATTAGAATTGATGTTTTACTGAATATTGTTGTTGTAAAATGTTTTGAATGAAAAGAACTGCTATTTTGAATTTTCAATAGTACTTCGTAACTCTTGTCCAGTTATTGAAGATATACGATTCCTATGTTTCAAGCATGCTATTTTCCTAGAATTGTTGTACTTGCTGAGCTAGTTAGGCTCATTCTTGCTTGAACCATATGAATGCAGCTAAGACAGAGCGGACCGATGGATCCGACAAGGATAAAGGGAAAGCAAAGACGAACTCGTAGATTACATTTGTACTAGTATAGGTTTTGTACGGAATGATATTGATATTATGACAAAGAAAATGTATTGGTTATAAAGAACCTGGGGTATGTAAATATTCTTTTGATATATATATAAGACATATCCGTTCTTTTGAGGTATTCTAATTGAATGTTTATGTGAACTGTAGCACCGTATAGCACCATCTCTCGGGTTGGAAGATACCCAGATTTGGGGGCGTCACAGGTTGGTATCAAAGCATTAGGTTATAAAACTTAAGGGGGGGGGGGAATAAAACCTTAAGTCATAACCTTAAGAAAAGTCAAAGAATAAAAGATGGAAGTTAACCTTATAAAAATGCATCATATATGTTATGTGTTTTTATTGTACTGACGTTTACTAATCAACTTTTTGGTGTTGTTGTAGATGTCAGGTGAAAATAGAGATGTACTGGTGTAGTCAAGGGTGGGGTAAACCAGATAGAAATCATCACCAACCCCATAGCAAAAGAGATCTGAGATAGTTGTGGTGGAGTCCGGAAACTCCGAGAGCTTAGACCTCATGTCCAGATTTGACGGCATGTTGGGAAGAAGAAGTGGAGGTAGTATCCTTCAATCCAAAGAGCTATAGCGGAGAGATAACTCCGTGGGAGTCAATGATGTCACTTTATTCATGTCGGTGATAGATAGGAATGTACACTCTCGTCGGGAGGTCAAGGAGTCAAGGCGGAGCTCCAAGCAGTTATAGAGGACAAGACGGACGTGGATTCCATGTGGGAACAGGAACATGACGAGAGAGTTTTGGCTAAGGACAAGGTCCATGAGCTAAAACATGAGGTCTTTGAGCTTATGAGTGAGCTAAAGACTAAGAAACAGAAGATAGGGAGAATGTCCTATATCCATAGGAGTTCTCATGAGGATTACCGATTCTTGGTAGTCAGGGTATCCCAGAGAGAGGAAGGCGACGCATGACATACTATCACCGTGATATATTATTGCTTCCTTGCCAAGGCAGATTTTGAGAATGCCTTAAGGAAAATATGATCGAGTAGTTGCTAGAGTAGTTAGATATGTACATATTTGTGTATCTAGTACTGACGTAAAGCCCTCTTTTGTATAATCAAGGGTAGTCTTTTGTAATTCCCAATTTTTGGAAAGCAATAGCGGGAAAGTAATGTATCCAGCTTAGGCTGTGTTATGTAACCGATGTAGTATTATACTACAATGAATAAATATAAGTTTTCTTTTTCGAAAAATGTTGAGTAATGATTGTTTAAGTTATAGTTTAAATATGGAATAATAACTAACTGACAGGAAATGCATAATAACGAAATATGTGTTTATTGTAACAGCAAAATGCCGCCAATAAGAGTACCACGTACCCAAAGTGCAAGAATTATTGAACCTTTTAATCGCAGCCTTTAACCAAACTGGGGCTAATATCCCCGTGAATCCTGGTGTAGTACGAGCTACTACATTTAAGGACTTTAAGAGTGTGGGTCCATCTGAGTTCAAAGGAACTACGGACCCTATCGAAGCCCAAACGTGGGTTAGGGAGATTGAGAAGGAATTTGTGATAGCAAATGTCGACGAGGCCCAAAAGGTTGCTTTTACAACCTACATGATGAAGGGAGAGGCCAACTTTTGGTGGGAGGCCAATCAAGCAAGGGCCGGAATAGATGTGATAACGTGGGTGAGGTTCAAGGAAATATTCTATGAGAACTACTTTCCCACGAGCATGCAGGGAAGGATGGAGATACGATTTCTAGATTTAAAACAAGGGGACATGACAGTTCCTTAGTATGCCGCCAAGTTTAATGAACTGGCAAGGTTCGCTCCACATCAAGTGGATACCGAGGTGAGGAAAGCTCGACGATTCGAGCAGGGCTTGAAACCCTGGCTCTATAATCATATCTCTGTGTTCCAAAGTACTTCCTTTGGAATTGTTTTAGCGAAGGCAATAATTGCCGAAGGTGGTAGTGAGGCGTTGAGCCAATACCACAAGGATAAGAAAAGTAAAGGGAAGGTCGATGGAGGAGTGAAGGTTGAAGGTGCCAGCGGGAGTGGCGAAGGGTATCAAAGGAAGGTAGTTAGATCTGGGAATACCGGAGTGAAACAAGGAGACCCTATAAGGAGAATTGAGGCCTGCAAGACCTGCGGGAAGACTCATTTAGGAGTTTGTCTCAAGGGTAAGGCCGTGTGTTATAACTGTCGATAGGAGGGACATATTGCGCCAAACTGTCCAAGCTCGAAGAAGAATCATGGATGCTTTGTATGTGGGTCTACGGACCACATGGCAAAGAACAGCCCAAAGAAGAGGACAGACGGGAATAAGGGCGCCAATAGTGGTAAGTTAACTATTAGGGGTCCAAATAGCAATGGGTAGGCCGATGGCCTGCACCTTTATTATGACCGTCCAAGACGCGATGGCCTCGGGGGAAGTAGTCACAGGTATTATTCTGATCAACGACTTAAATGCATACGTGTTGTTTGACTCTTATGCTACTTGTTTGTTTATCGCATGTGATTTTGCTAGACGACTAGGATTACTTCCCGAAAAGTTGCCTATACCTTTGAAAATTAAGGTAGCAAATGAAGAGATAATTCCTGTTGAAGATATTCATAGGAGTTGTTGCGTAAACATTCGAGGTTGTAAATTATCGGTAGATCTGATACCGATAAAGTTAGGAGAATTCGACGTAATCCTCGGAATGGATTGGTTGATAAACCATGGAACAATAATAGATTGTCAAAAGAAATGTGTAAATATTAAAACATCAATTCAATCTCATGTAATATTTTACGGGAATAAATCGCCGGGACGTTCGTGTTGTCTTACCAGGACACAAACTAGGAAATTATTGAGGAAGGGGTGTGTAGGTTATTTGTGTCATGTGGTTGATACCCAGAGAGTGGGAGCGACCATGGAACAAATACCTATAGTGACTGAGTTCATGGATGTATTTCCAAGTGAGTTACTGGGTCTTCCGCCGGATAGGGAGACTGAGTTCATAATAGATATTGTTCCAGGAGCGGCACCAGTTTCCAGGGCACCGTATCATTTGGATCCAGTAGAGATGAAGGAGTTGATGGTACAGTTGCAGGAATTGTTGGACAAGAAGTACATTCAACCGAGCGTTTCGCCGTGGGGAGCACCGGTACTGTTTGTGTGAGACCCCAGATTTTATGAATAAAGATTTTATTTTCTCGAATTTTTTTTTTGAATATGATGGTGTGGATTTGATATAATGTTATAGTTGTGGGTAGTATTTATAAATTTTGCAAAGTATGCAAGTTGTCATATTATATTCGATTGGTCGGGGAATATTTGTTTTATCAAGAAATATTCGTGCAACGACACAATCATTGGTGGACCCCACAACGGAATTATTGTCGGATTGAGAAAACGACAAAAATATTTTATTGAAAATAACGGCGGAAGTTTTACCATTAATACTGTTGAACTACTCGGTAGTAAAAGTACAGTAATACGCGTGGTTGCATAGTAGCACACGGTATTGATTATTGATGCTTATGTGATAAGTCACTCAGTTTTGTTTTATTGGTATTATTAATGTAATAAAACAGAATACTTTTATAAAGTTATTCTATAAATAGAATATATTATATTCTATTATGCATAGTGTCTGCATAGTGTTTTGCATAGTAAATTTTTTTTATATAAAACAGAATACTTTTATAAAGTTATTCTATAAATAGAATATATTATATTTTATTATGCATAGTGTTGCATAGTGTTTGCATAGTGTTTTGCATAGTAAAATCTTTTTATATAAAATAGAATACTTTTATAAAGTTATTCAATAATTAGAATATATTATATTTTATTATGCATAGTGTTTGCATAGTGCCTGCATAGTATTTGCATAGTGCCTGCATAGTGTTTGTATAGTAAAATCTTTTATAAAGTTATTCGTTTTATTAGATTAAAAATAGAATATATTATATTTTATTTAAAAGATTTTACTTTAAATATGGACCGTCAGATTAAAGTAAATTAATCTGGACCGTTCATGAGTTAGTTACTATGCAGTCCATTTTTCTATAAATAGAAGCTCATTCATTCATTATTTCTTACGAATTCACTGAAACACTAGAGAGAGAAACAATAGAGAGAAAGAAGAAAAGTGTTCTACTACTTCACTACTTTAATATGCAGTACTCTTCTTTCTAAGGTAGGGAATATTATGTGTTGTACTCGTAAGGGGTACTCTTTCTTTCTTATTTATGAAGAGAACTTCTGTTATTCCATTGTTTATTATTCTGTTGGAATAACCTGTATACGCGGGCTACCCTATACTTGGTGAAATTCTTCTGTTATTCTATTCTTTATTATTATGTTGGAATAACCTAACTATGCAAAGTACTGCATACATGGTGAAATTCTTCTAATATTTCATTCTTTATTATTATGTTGGAATATCACATGCATGCATTTCTGTGGGACACGGGTTCCGTTATTTATTATTCTGTTGGAATATCCTTTACGTGCGTTTTTATTTGGACTGGTTCCGTTATTTATTATTCATTGGAATATCCCGTCGGTCACGAATTTACGCTGCACACTGTTTCGTTATTATTATTATTCATTGGAATAACTTTGTCTGTCTGAAATCTGGCGTGCATGGTGATTTCTTTTGTTATTCCATTCTTTATTATACTCGGTTGGTTAAAACTTTGACTTCTATACTCCATGAAATTAGTGGAATATCCTTGATATTTGTGCTTCATCCAGTATCTTTTCATGGAAATATTCTTCTGAGCATTCTTAAATTTTACTCTACAAAGCAGTATCATGTTGACAATTTGGACGTTATCAGTTCCTAGATAAATTAATTCTTGAACTTGTTTTATTGAATTCTTATATCATTGTCATCATCCTCATGTTTATATTATGTTGAAAGTTATTTGTGGCCTGTAGTGCATAGATGGACTTGGTATGATTATGACCAGGGATTATTCGGTATAATCATAACTGTAATGTTACAAATGATGTGGAAAAAGTCCTCATTGGCCCGTAGTGCATTATTGGACGTTTTTGGTATGATTATGGCTATGGATTCTCTTTGGCCGTAGTGCAAAGATGAATTGTTTTATGGCATGATCAGGACCGTTGATGAAAACATGATTATCTTAAGCCGTAGTGCATGGATAATTTGTGGTCGTGATACTAAAGAATATCCTTGGCCGTAGTGCAGGGGTGATTCGATGATGTGAATTATTTATTAAGCTGAGTCCCAGTGATAAATGTGATGAAAAACCTTTTAAATCATAGAAGATAGTAGATTTTATTCCCTACTTGACTCTTCTAATGGATTGCTTGTTCCGCTGCAATTAAACTTGATGTTTGTTATATTGTATCAGTTTAACACAGTTGAAGGCTAACGATAATTTATTCTGCGTTATCTTAGTCATAATATTTCTTACTGGGCTAGTTGAGCTCACCCTTTCTTTCACTGTTCTCTTCAGGAAATGAGAACGTAGCAGGGACTAGTCGGGGAACGAAGTGATGGTCCAGAGGATAGCATTAATAGTCCTCACTATTCTGTGAAATAGTGTGTTAATAAATGTATTGAGGACTTATTTTGAGTTTTAATGCTGTCTAGAAGTCAATGTTTGTATTAGCTCATGTTGTATATTTAAGATTGTATTTGAATTCTGTACCATGTATTTGGCGACTCAAGATGGGTGATGTATACCTGTTTTGGGGGCGTCACAGTTTGTCAAGAAGAAGGACGGATCGTTGAGACTTTGTATCGACTACCGAGAGTTGAACAAGTTACCGATAAAAAATAAGTATCCGTTGCCGAGGATCGATGATCTGTTTGATCAGTTGAAGGGGCCAAAAAAAAATTCCAAAATAGATTTAAGGACGGGGTATCATCAGTTGAAGGTTAGGAATGAAGATGTGCCAAAGATAATATTCAGGACTCGGTATGGTCATTACGAGTTTCTGGTGATGTCATTTAATTGACTAATGCACTCTTTGCATTTATGGACATGATGAACAGGGTGTTCAAACAATATTTGGACAAGTTCGTCGTGGTGTTTATTGATGATATTCTAGTCTACTCTAAGACGCCATAAGATCATGCTGAAGACCTAAGAATAGTGTTGGAGACCTTAAGAAAGGAGAAGTTATATGCGAAATTCACTAAGTGTGAATTTTTGTTAGAGAGGGTACATTTTTTAGGTCATGTTATTGACCTTGAGGGGATTTCAGTAGATCCAGCGAAGGTGGAAGCCGTGATGAATTGGGAACAACTGAAAATGCCGACTGAGGTGCGGAGTTTCTTAGGGTTAGTGGGTTACTATCAGAGGTTCATTCAGGACTTTTCGAAGATAGCTACTCCGCTGACTAACTTGATGAGGAAGACGGTGAAGTACGTATGGACTGAGAAATGCGAAGATAGTTTTCAAGAACTGAAGAAGAAGTTGAGTGAAGCGCCTGTTTTGTCATTACCCGATGACACAGGAAATTTTGTAGTTTATAGCGATGCTTCGCATAAAGGACTGGGTTGCGTGCTCATGCAGTATGGCAAGGTCATTGCGTATACATCTAGGCAGTTGAAGGATTATGAGAAAGTTTACCCTACTCATGATCTAGAACTGGCCGCGGTGGTGTTTGCCTTAAAGATATGGCGACATTATCTTTATGGGGAAAAGTGTGAGATATACACGGACCACAAGAGTCTGAAATATATCTTCATAGAAAAGGAGTTGAATATGAGACAGAGAAGGTGGCTGGAGTTGATAAAGGATTACGATTGTGAAATCCTGTATCACCTTGGAAAAGCCAATGTAGTGGCTGATGCCTTGAGTACAAAGGGTTGGGAGAAGTTGTCTATGTTAACAGTTCAAACCGAGTTAATAACAGAGATGTCTAGGATGGAGTTGTAGGTGAAGTTGCCAATTGAGGCGGATCAGAGACTGTTTGCGACGAAGATTCAGTCTACCATTGTAGAGAGAGTCAAGGAGGTGCAACTCAAAACTGATGAGTATAACCAGATGAAGAAACGATTGACCAATGAAAAAGATATTAAGTTTAGTCTTGATAATGAGGGATTATTAAGATTTGAGGTAGGAATTTGGGTTCCGAATGAGACGGAATTAAAGGAGCGAGTTTTGCAAGAGGCTCATAGTTCGGGGTACTCGATTCATCCTGGTAGCACTAAGATGTATCAAGACCTTCGACAGAGTTTTTGGTGGCCAAACTTGAAGAGAGAAATAGCCGAGTATGTGTGTAGGTGCATGACTTATCAAAGAGTTAAAGTTGAACATCAACGACCGAGTGGCTTGTTACAGTTATTGGAGATTCCGGAATGGAAGTGGGAGCATATCATGATGGACTTTGTGGTGGGACTTCCGACAACTCAGATGGGATATGATCCGATTTGGGTAATAGTGGACCGGTTGACGAAGTCGGCTCACTTTTTGCCAATTCGAATTAAGTACAACTTAGATCAGTTAGCTACACTCTTTGTTAAGGAAATTATTTCTAGACATGGAGCACCTGTTTCGATAGTGTTAGATCGTGATCCACGATTCACGTCGAACTTTTGGAGAAGTCTTCAAGAACAGTTGGGGACGTAGTTGAAGTTGAGTACGGCTTATCATCCACAAACGGATGGATAGAGTGAGAGGACAATTCAGACGTTAGAAGATATGTTGAGATCTTGCGTCATGCATTTCAAGGGTAGTTGGGATGATCATCTATCATTAGTAGAATTTGCGTATAACAACAGTTATCATGCAAGCATAGGTATTCCGTCGTATAAAGCTTTGTATGGAAGGAAATGCAGAACACCGTTGTATTGGGATGAAGTGGGAGACGCCGAATGCTAGGACCAGAATTGGTGCAGCAAACAGCGGAAGTGGTGAAGTTGATTCGTATGCGTCTCGTCGCAGCTCAAGACAAACAGAAGAAATATACGGACTAACATCGAGAGAATAGAGAGTTTGAGGTAGGCTCGTACGTATTTCTAAAGGTATCTCCCTGGAAAGGAAAGATATGTTTTGGAAAGAAAGGAAAACTAAGCCAAAGGTTTATAGGACCTTTTGAGGTATTAGAACGGGTAGGTGAGGTAGCTTATAGGGTAGTGTTACCTCCAGACCTAGAGCGAATACACAATGTATTTCACGTTTCAGTGCTACGTCCTTACAAACCAGATTACAAGCACGTGATAGAATTTGAGCCTATTCAAATTGAGAAAGATTTAACATATGAAGAGATGCCGATTCAAATCATTGATAGAAAAGAGCAAGTTCTGCGAAATAAGGTAATATCATCAGTAAAGGTGTTATGGAAGAACCACGATGTCGAGGAAGCAACGTGAGAATTGGAAGAGAAGATAAAGAAGAATTATCCTCTTTTGTTTGAGTAATATAGGGCAAGATTCTGTGGACAGAATCTTTATAAGGGGGGGAAGAATGTAACGACCAAGAAATTCGGATCCTTTGTAAAAATATTTGAAAGAATTAAATAATGAATAAAATAATATTATTTGTTATTATATGTGTTAATAAGATGTATGTCGTTCTATAACCTAGAAATGTCGGAATATAGTAGTATTCGATCCACGTAAGAGAATTAAAGTGTTTAAATTTCCAAGATGAAAATAAATGTTTTCCGAGAAAGTTTACGAAAATCACTATTCACCGTTTATCACTAGAGAATTATTTTTGAATTTTCGAGAAATATGTAATGTTAGAATATCGAGGTGAGATGGATTATGTAATAATAATCTATGTATGGAAAACGCAATAATTCGCATGCGGACTTAATTTGAGAATATAGGTATTAAAACCTAATGAAATGGATTAATGTAACTTTGCATAAAATACAAGTCCATAAGCTATAAGGTGTAAACCTATGTAGGATTTATACTAATCCCAAGTGATTAATAACGAGAAGCCCAAACTATTATAATGTAAAGCCCAATAAGGAAATTAGCTAGATTACTTAGCAAGCCCAATGAATTGGACATTATCCATGGAGCAAACAAAGTGTAAAGTGGGTAGACTTGCTGGGCAAACATTTTGTGTGGTGACCAAGTATTGTGATGGTCAAGAAATAGAAGTGGCTAGCAAGTTTACTTGGTTGCTAGGTAATGAATAGTAAGGAGGTGAAAGTTAAGAAGGTGGGATGCCATAAAGATCATTCTACCCTAACCTTGGATTACCTATAAATAGAAAGCTCTCATTTAATTATTTGGTTGATTAATTTCATCCAACAACTCTCTCTCAAAGCAACTTATTGGTTAGAACCCATAAGCACTTATAAGCCATTTCCACTTTTGTTAGATTTTGCAAAGTGAAGTGAAGTAATCATCAAAGGTAATGATCTTGTCTTCTTCATCTCTATCATGATATGTTGATAAGAGAAGTGTAATCTAATGAACTTAGATGTTAAGAACATAGGAGAAGTTGATAAGAAATGGACCTAAGCCGAATAAGTCATAAGGAAATGAAAATCATATATTAAGAAATTGTTGTTATGAACTTATAAATAAGCCATAACCGAATTGGAATATAAGTTATTGTAATACATATGTTGAGATGTCTAGATAATGGAATGAATGTGTTTAGAATGATAAACAAATCACTAGTAATAACGTTTCGCCAAAATTTGCATGATTGGACGATAATCTTCGAATTCGTGAAATTCTCGGAATGGAAGTCGTATTGTGTGTTTGACATTGGAAACGTTGGTTTTCAGTGGAGACAAGTCATATTTGGCATTATAGAGTTTCGGACTCGAAAATGGCCGGATTCCGACTTAAAACGGAGAAACGAGCGTTGAATATTCACGAATGTTTATTGTTTTTGTTAAAATGGACTAATAGGTGAAATTTTAGCAAACGAAGTAAAATAGATAAAATTCTTGTATGAACGCATAGAGTACGTAATTTATGACCCGTAGGCTCTTGAACGAGTCAATTCAGACTTATAACGAAGAAGTTACGCGTCCAGGAATTTCAACTTTTGAAAAATCATCCAAAGTGTTCGGTGCAGAAGGTCAAGGCCTAGGGCTTATTTCAAAACAAATAAACCCACACCATGGCGTAAAGTGGCCATAACCTTCTAGAGAGTCGCGCCGCACCACGACCATTAACATCGAGACTTCATACTGCACTACATGAAAGGCCGGATTTTTGAGCAAAAAGAGTAGCGCCCTTGTTGCAGATCTGATAATAATAATGGCCTTAGCTGGCCAAAACCTCAAGACCAAGACAATAATGAATGTTTACATATAGAGCATGGATAGTAATCGATAAGCAATTGGATAAAGATTATAATGAAACATTGTTAAGACATTATTAAGCCTTAAGTATGAACACTTAGGGTTTACGCAAATCAATTGCATATGAATGTAAGAATGATCTAACGGAAAGCCAGAATCAATAATAACAAATCTAATACATAATTAGATTAAGAAGAAGGGTAAGGTTCTTTAGGAACCATGTGTGATCATTCATGACCTAATGTTCTATGTTATGCTATCGTCTAATGTAGAGACCATAAAGACGTAAAGTGCACGTGTTATAAATTCTAGCAGTCGCTAAAGGCAAGTACTCTAACCCTTGTTCCAGTTCGATTTGGACAAGTCTTTGTGATTCATGTATTCTTCGTATGAGTTAGTATCTGAGGAATGTCAACGCCAATCTTTTCGGCTAGACGTATGCCATGTTATTCTATCAAGTGTTGATAAGGATTTACCAAACTAATATTGTTGTGGTTTTCAAAAGTAGATTGTGTATGCTCAAATGGTTTTGTCGTCAAACGATAGGCACGTGAGATTGCCACAACTTAAACGTATACACGTTCAATGAATGTAGTGTTGATCAACATAGAGTACTATAGGTTGATCACCTAGACGTGCTCGTAAGCTATGCCGGACTTATAGACTTAGTGTCGGGATGTCCTTTTCAAAGTACCTATGAAATGTTTACGGTCTTGAACCGGAATTGATGTTTTACTAAATATTGTTGTTGTAAAACGTTTTGAATAAAAAGAAGTGCTATTTTGAATTTTCAATAGTACTTCGTAACTCTTGTCCAGTTATTGAAGATATACGATTCCTATGTTTCAAGCATGCTATTTTCCTAGAATTGTTGTACTTGTTGAGCTAGTTAGGCTCATTCTTGCTTGAACCATATGAATGCAGCTAATATACAGCGGACTGATGGATCCGGCAAGGATAAAGGGAAAGCAAAGGCGAACCCGTAGATTACATTTGTAATAGTATAGGTTTTGTACGGAATGATATTGATATTATGACAAAGACAATGTATTGGTTATAAAGAACCTGGGGTATGTAAATATTCTTTGATATATATATATATATAAGACATATCTGTTCTTTTGAGGTATTCCAATTGAATGTTTATGTGAACTGTAGCACCGTGTAGCACCATCTGTCGGGTTGGAAGTACCCGGATTTGGGGGCATCACATATACTTTTGCGTTCTTCGTTTAATTCTTATTAAACCATACTAAATCTTCTAACGTTATCACTTATAAGTGATTTAAAGTCAGCCTTATTATGTACATTAAGTACATTCATGTCTTACTATTGGTATACCTTCAATTAGAATTAAAAACCTAACTTGGTCAACTATTTCTCATTGTAAAACGCTTTGGCGTATGGCATCTCTTTAGTATAGTGGCATTTCTGGCCATCACTCTCGAGGTTTTACCTGACTTAAGACTGACATTGTGCATGAGTCCTTACACTAACTATCGCGCTGCGACGTGAGTCTCCGGACGATTTTGGTTTCTCTCAGCTATGCTTGGTGCCGCGGTGTGACAATTAACACTGGGTTGGCGCTGCGGCGCCGCCCCTATGCATCAGTTAGTTTTGACAGTTGATTTTTTCAATGAACTTCCCGGCTTCATAACTTATTCGTTTTACATCCGAATTGGCTCATTCAAAATCCCAAAACTCACAAATTACATACTCTACGTGTTCATATAAGAATTTTACATTTTTAAATCTGTTAACTCAGAATTCACCTTTTAGTTCATTTTGAGCGTTCGTTTATCGTTTTGAGCGTTCAATACTTGTTTTCTTTGTAATAAGTCGGAATTCGACGATTCTTACTTCCACGACTCTTAAATACCTTATCTCACGTGTTGACATTGAAAACCGAAGTTTCCAAGTCACACGACAACTTTTGACCCTTAATCCGAGATTTTTACGTTTTTGACGTTTAACGTTTATTTTTGCAAAATTCGCCATAACTTCGTTACTCGTGTTCTATAAGCCAAATCAAATGGAACACTCCATTGATTCATCATCTACATCCTAACCAAACAATATGCACATACCCTAGCTATGATGGTTTTCAAATCGTCTATTCACAACTAAGTTAATGTTCATCACTTTCTACGGTTTTAACTTACGTAAACACTTACGATTTTCTATCGATCATGACTTATCAATGTTTTCATTATTAATATTCATCCTTATTCCTCCTCACTAAACATGCTCCACCAATCTACGATTCTTCTACGAGAAAGAAATCGAAAAAGATGAAGATTAATGTTTACGAGCTATTACCTTTGTCGTTCTTCGCGTTGTTGGTAAACTTCTTATGTTTTGCTTGGAGGTAAGTTGACTTGTTTCTAGCTTTTTTCTCTCTCTCTCTCAATATGTATTGGATAAGG
Source organism: Panax ginseng (assembly GCA_020205605.1). Taxonomy (NCBI): domain Eukaryota; kingdom Viridiplantae; phylum Streptophyta; class Magnoliopsida; order Apiales; family Araliaceae; genus Panax; species Panax ginseng. The sequence continues at coordinate 26,564,298 of CM035146.1, read as the reverse complement.
TTTACAAAACTCTAATTGACCAACACAAGCTTGGTATTAATAGGCAACCAAATGGAGGGCAAAATGGTCCAAAGAGCCACCTCCTTACTATTCCCACCTCCACAACAACTTAGCCACCAAGTAATCACTTTACTTGGTGGCCAAGTAGTCGGGCCACATCTTCCCATCGGTTTCCCCATGGGTTTTACCCACCCCGTGACCCGCCGGTTCGATTTTCTTGGATTGGGCTTGTCTTATTTAACATTGGGCCTTAACTTGGGCTTGATTCCATACTTTATTGGGCTTTCTATTAATCCAATTCCCATTGGATTGTATAAAGTCCTTAACTCAAAATCCTATAATAACTTCTCGTATTCTACGAGTATAACTCACGCATTCTCTTCATTTAGTATCCATACGATATTCATATTATACATCGTACCATTATTCATACTATACTCATACATCATACGTATAATAATCGAAATGGTTATACACATTACATTTCCCTTTCGAAAATCATTTTTACCAACCCTTAGGTTTTAAGTCCGTAAGTAAAAACTTCATTTTCCATAACTGAAATTGCAGATTTGAGCGAGGATAAGGGTGGTGTTTTACTATTCTTTGTCTTATAATTCAAATTTTGTAATTAGGATGATGAATTATTTACTGCATTCAATTTTTAATTCATTTGTGATGAACTAAATTTCTAATTAGGCTTGCAATGGATCTTTAGTGTTGAACGATGATTGTCATGCTCTAATTCCAGTTTAATAATACTATCAATTCAGTTCATCTATTGTGATTTATGCTTAATTTATGAATTGCTTGATCACCAATTTTATGTGGATTTGTATGGACTCGAGAGATGATGTATGAATCTAGACCTAATTACAATAGCATGTGTTCATGATTTCTGCATTTTGATGGAATTCTTAATGTATGTTTAGGATAGAGATATACCTAACATCGCATATAATCAATAAAGAACTTGGACTTTAAACCTTCTTTGATTTTAATTCACATAGAGATATAGTGAATTAGGGTGTTTGGATTAATTCTATCAAATTGTGGATTTAAGTTAATATGGTGTTAGTGCATTGAGAGATGGCTAATTCTACGTTAGTGTTCTTGATTAATGAACTGAGATAGTAAGTTAAATTGGAAAGAAGTGTGATAATCAAAGTGAAATTGTAAACTTAATTCTATATTATCTGATTGAAAATTAAAGCTATTAGTTGTGTTGATTTATTTTGATTTCTAGTTTATTAGTTTTTAATTAATTGAAATCATTCAGTCAAAAAGTTTTATAAAATTGGAATAATTTAAAACTTGTAATTGTTAGATTAAAATTCATACTTGTCTCTGTGGGAACGATATTGTACTTACTATTATATTACTTATTGATCACGTATACTTGTGTGTGGAGCTTAATTTAAAATATACCCAACAATAGTCTACCGTATTTCTGAATACGGGATCCTGCATTCCAATTACACATTTTGCATTTATATTTACAATCTTCAAATCAATTCTTGATTATAATACTCAAAGTTTTAATAACATTCATCAACATCTAAGTTATACAACAAATGTATACTCAGAAAGTTTGTTCGACGCGAATACGGTTCATGGATAATGTTTACGTACTTTGCGTTCACATTGCTCATCTTTTAAACTTTCATTGAACTTTTATTTAAGGCTTAAATCATTTCTTTAAGTGTTACATTACATGATTATTGTGACACCCCAGATTTTATGAATAAAGATTAAATTTTCTCGAAATAATTTTTTATATTATGGTGTTGATTTGATGTAATGTTACAGTTGTGGGTAATATTTACAAATTTTGCAAAGTAAGCAAGTGGTTATATAATATTCGATTGGTCGGGGAATATTCTTTTTATCGAGGAATATCCGTACGACGGTACAATCATTGGTGGACCCCGCAATGGAATTATTGTCGGATTGAGAAAACGACAAAAAATACTTTATGAAAATAATGGCGGAAGTTTTACCGTTAACTGTTGAAACACCCGGTGTTAAAAGTACAAGAATGTCTGGCGTTGTTACACGGTATATTGATTATTGATGCTCACGTGAGAAGTCACTCAGTTATACTCAATTATTACTTTCAATGAATTGATGCATCATATTTCTCATATTATTGATTCAATTATTGTTACAATATCATCTGCATAATATGATATATTATTAAATCAATGATTAAGACGACAAAGTTATTCATATTATTATTTGCAATATTGACAATGTCTAGAAGTTCTGTTAAGGAGAGGTTTGGTCACCTAATTGCGCGCTAATAATGAGAAATCCTTATCGGAAAGCCCCCTCTTTCTTGGAAACGACCTGGTTGTTAGATATTGTGAATTACAATATTAATGATGAATACGTTCGTGTTGATTAAAGATGAATTTTATAGTTCCAATGTGTTGGAATTATTTGTGTTGGTGGAAATCGACATTTGTTTCGATAATAATTGATGTCTGGAGGTTATATTGTTCAATCGGGTATTCAGGGCACTTTTCATGTCGAAGTACTATTCACGAGTTACTATTCATGAGTTACTATTCACGAGTTACTATTCACGAGTTATTATTCACGAGTTACTATTCACGGGGTACTATTGATCACCCGTAAAATATATTTCTTTTTAGTCCAAATCATTTTTGGGTACAATATTATTCCATGAGGAGATGTGCTAATTTTTCAGACCGTTGTTTGAAGTTATAATAGTAAATCAATATGGACCGCTGGTGGAAAGTTATAATAGTGAATCAATATGGATCGCTGGTTTAAAGTTTTAATAGTAAATCAGTATGGACCATTGCTTTAAGTTTTAATAGTAAACCAATATGGACCGTCCGTTTAAAAGTAAATCAATTTGGACCGTTCATGAATTAGTTACTATTCAGTCCATTTTCCTATAAATAGAAGCTCATTCCTTCACTATTTCTTACGAATTCACTGAAACTCTAGAGAGAGAAATTATAGAGAAATTATAGAAAAGTATTCTGCTACTTCCCTACTCTTATATTCAGTTTCTTTTACGGTAAGGGGTATTATTTCTTTTGTATTCATGAAGAGAACTTCTGTTATTCCATTATTTATTATTACATTGTTGAATAACTTGTATACTGTTGCTACCCTATACTTGGTGAAATTCTTACATTATTTCATTCTTTATTATTACATTGGAATATCATGTATCATGCGTTTACGCCTGACACGGTTCCATTCTTTATTATTCAGTAGAATATCCCGTCTGTATGCGTTTCTGTAAACTCAGTTCCATTATTTATTATTCGTTGAATATCACATGCATGTGCTTTTTATGCCGGACATGGTTCCATTCTTTATTATTATGTTAGAATATCCTGTTTGTGTGTTTTACGCCGGACCTGGTTCTGTTATTTATTATTCTGTTGGAATAACCTGCATGTGCGGTCTATCGCATGCATGGTGATTTCTTTTGTTATTCCATTCTTTATTATACTCAGTTGGTTAAAACTTTGACTTCTATACTCCATGAAATTAGTGGAATATCCTTGATATTTTCACTTCATCCAGTATCTTTTCATGGAAATATTCTTCTGAGCATTCTTGAATTTTACTCTACAAAGAAGTATCGTGTTGACAATGTGGACGTTATTAGTTCCTGGATAAATTAATTCTTGAACTTGTTTTATTGAATTCTTATATCATTGTCATCATCCTCATGCTTATATTATGTTGAAAGTCATCTGTGGCTTGTAGTGCATAGATGGACTTGGTATGATTATGACTAGGGATTATTCTAAGATAATCATAACCGTAAACGTTACAAATGATGTGGAAAAAGTCCTCATTGGCCCGTAGTGCATTGATGGACAGTTTTTGGTATGATTATGGATATGGATTCTCTTTGGCCGTAGTACAAAGATGAATTGTTTTATGGCATGATCAGGACCATTGATGAAAACATGATTATCTTTAGCCGTAGTGCATGGATAATTCGTGGTCGTGATACTAAAGAATATCCTTGGCCGTAGTGCAGGGGTGATTCCATGATATGGATTATTTATTAAGTTGAGTCCCAACGATTAAAGTGACGAAAAACCTTTTAAATCATAGAAGATAGTAGATTTTATTCCCTACTTGAATCTTCTAATGGATTGCTTGTTCTGCTATAGTTAAACTTGATAGTTATTATATTTTATCAGTTTAACACTGTTGAAGGCTAATGATAAATTATTTTGCATTATCTTAGTCATAATATTTCTTACTGGACTAGTTGAGCTCACCCTTTCTTTTACTATTCTCTTTAGGAAATGAGAACGTTGCTAGGACTAGTCGGGGAACAGAGTGATGGTCCTAGATGTTTGCATTAGTAGTCCTCACTATTCTGTGAAATAGTGTGATAATAATTGTAATGAGGACTCCTTTTGAGTTTTTATACTCTCTAGTAGACAATATTTGTATTCAAACTCACAGTTTATGTTTTGTCGTATTGTACATGACAGTTGTATTATTAAGTTGTATTTGAATTTTGTACCATGTATCTGGAGACTCAAGATGGGTGATATATACCTAATTTTGGGGACGTCACTGTTGGTATCAAAGCTTAGGGATATGATCCCTGGCTGAGATGTGAGACAAGAACTAGGAGGGGAGAGACGGGGAATTCCTTCGCTAGTATGACCTACCTAAGTTTATTTGGTACTTAATTGGTTGGTCAGGATATAGGGATAATATTTTACATGTCAATTAACCTTTTGTTTTGTGGCAGTATCTGAAAATGACATCCGAGAATGTTGAGAATAGCAATGGAGCACAGGAGACCGTTGATTCTCCACAGATCAATAATCAGGACAATGTGCAACAGGATGACGATAATCCTCCTGTAAACAACAACACTAATCAATTGACGAACGACGGTACGTTTAAGAGCTTTTTAGAATTCATGCAACATCAGGCGAATGCGGCTCCTGTTCATAATGTAGGAGGAAACAATGGCAACCCATGGTTGGGCACCGCTAAAAAATTCAAGGAGCCGGGACCACCAGAGTTTTTGGGAAAGCCAGAACCACTTAAGGCGGAGACGTGGTTAAAGAAGATCACCAAGATATTTGATGTCTTGGGATGCTCCGAGGAGCAAAAGGTTCCCTTTGCCACCTTTATATTGGGTGAAGAGGCAGATCACTGGTGGGAATCTGTAAAACGTACCCAGCATGACGCACTCAAGATGTCTTGGGAGAAGTTCCAAGAGCTGTTCGATGACAAGTACTTTCCTGAAAGCATTCGTCACATGAAGGAGGTGGAATTTATCAAGTTGGAGCAAAACAACATGACCGTATCGCAGTACGAAGCCAAGTTTGACGAGTTGTCCCGATTTGCGTCCCACTTGGTTGATAATGAAGAGAGAATGACGCGGATGTTTTTAAGAGGTTTGAAGCTGGAGATACGTCAATATCTTATTTCTCATAAACTGTGTTTGTATTCAGATGTTGTAAATAGGGCTCAGTTATTGAAGCGCGATAACGAGTCAACGTAACCAAAAGAGAGCAGCCGGGAAAATGATAATACCGGTAATAACATTCATCAAAGCGGTGACAATAAGCATGGAGGAAATCAACATGCCAGAAATGGTAACCACTTCGGTGGTAATCAATGTCAAAATAATAAGAATGGACATTTCAAGAAGAGGAGATTCAACAATGATGGAAAGACGTCAGCACCAGCACCCATTGTTAAGGAAGGAGAACGACCACCTATCATATGCTTCAAATGCGGAGGGGTGGGACACATCAGTCCAAACTGCACGATGCCGTCCAAAGCATGCTATAATTATGGAAGAGAAGGTCATTTTGCCCGATTTTATCGTTCACCGAAGACAAGTTCTGTAACGCCCCAGAAAAATCGAACATTTTGTAATTTCTTTTAATAATGAATAAAATAATATTATTTATTATTATTGTTTATTGAGAAGATGAATGTTGTTCTATAACCTAGAAACGTCAGAACGTCATAGTATTTTAACTACGTGGATGAATTGAATTAAAGTGTTTGAATTTCCAAGACGAAAATAAATGTTTTCCGAGAAAGTTTACGAAAATCACTATTCATCGTTTATCGCTCGGGAATTATTTTTTTTGAACTTCTGAGAAATACGTAACGTTAGAATATCGAGGCGAGATGGATTATGTAATAATAATCTAAGTATGGAAAACGTAATAAATCGCATGCGGACTTAATTTGGGATTATAGGTATTAAAACCTAATAGAAGAATTGAGGTAATTTGTATAAGGTGTAAACTTATGTGGGATTAATTATCAAGCTCAAGTAATTGGTTAATAAAGCCCAACTTGATTAATGCAAGCCCAACAAGGAAATAAGCTATTATTATTAGCAAGCTCAAAGGATAAGTTAATTGAATTAGTATTGAGCCCAAACTATGATCCATTAGCTAATAATGATCCATGGGTATACTTGATGGGCAAGGATTTTGTGTGATGCCCAAGAACTTTATGTAGCTAGCAAGAAGACTTGAAGGTTAAGTAAAGAATAGTAAGGAGGTGGAAATGAGGAGGTGGGAGGTTTAATGTCTAAAATGCCCTCACTTTGCCAAGCCTATAAATACCAAGCTCATATCTTGTGTTGGTTGATCATTTTCATCCAATTTTTCTCTCAAACATAAAGCTACTTATTGGTTAGGGAGAATAAGTCACTTAAGCACTTATAAGCCACTTCAACCATTGATAGTTTTCCAAAGCAAAAAAAAAAGAATAAGTCTTCAAGGGTAAGACTCCTCTCTTATATCTTCATCTCTTCTATGATAGGATTGATAGAGAAGGGGGAGGGTTGGATGATAGCATGTAATAAGTTACTAAAGAATGAACTTAAGCCGAATAAGTTGAAAGAAAAAGCAACTTGCACATTAATAAGTTGCTAGAACCATGAAGAACCTATCTTATGATGTTTAGTATGTGGAATATAGCATGAGAATTTTGATTGAAGGACTTAAGTTAATAATAAGTCATGAACATGAAGATTTCTAACTCTTAAGCTAAATAAGATAATAACTTATGAGAATAAGTCAAGACCTACTTTGATTATAAGTTGGAGTAGCAAATAACTTGTAATGATCTTATGTTGATTAAAATCCATTAAGAACTCTTAATAATGAAGAGTTCTTTTAATTACATACGATTGGATTTATTACTTTCGAATCCGTGAAATTCTCGAAATGAAACTCGTATTTTGTATTCGAAGTCGGAAATGTTGGTTTTCAATGGAAACAAGTCATTTTAGTCATTATAGAGTTGCGGACTCGAAAATGACCGGATTCTGACTTAAAACGAAGAAACGAGCGTTGAACGTTCACGAACGTTTATCATTTTCGTTAAAAATGAACCAATAGGTGAATTTTTAGCAAACGAAGTCAAATAGATAAAATTCTTGAATAATCATGTAGATTACGTAATTTGTGAACCGTAGGCTTTTGAACGAGCCAATTCGAACTTATAATGAAGAAGTTATGCGTCCGGGAAATTCACAAAATTTCAAAACTGAAATTATTTTACGGTGCCTGAGAGTTGGCCATGGCTATGGCCAACCTAAACAAAATGACCCGTGCCATTCATGCGAAAAAGAATCGAAAGCACACTTGCAAGAGTTTTCCTTGTTACGACTAATAACACTGAGACTTCTGCATGCAACAGCAAGTCCGGATTTTGAGGAGTAAGTGGCGATGCCACGGTAGCGGCACCAGTGTGCAATGGCCGTGTACTGCAAATACAAATTTCAAGACCAAGATAATAGTAAAGATTTATATATAGAACATGGTTAGTAATTAATAACCAATTGGACAAGGATTATAATGAAACATTGTTAAGACATATTAAGCCTTAAGTATGAACACTTAGGGTTTAGTTAACTCAATTGCAAATGAATGAAAGAATGATCTTACGGAAAGCCGGAAACGATAATAACAAATCTAATATGTAATTTGATTGAGAAGTAGGGTAAGATTCTTTAGGAACCATGTATGATCATTCATGACCTATTGTTCTATGTTATGCTATCGTTTAATGTAGAGACCTTAAAGACGTACAGTGCACATGTTATAATTTGTAGCAGACGCTAAAGGCAAGTACTCTAACCCTTGTTCCAGTTCGATCTGGGCAAGTCTTTGTGATTCATGTATTCTTCACATGAGTTAGTATTTGAAGAATGTCAAAGCCAATCCTTTCGGCTAGACATATGCTATGTTATTCTATCTAGTGTTGATAAGGATTTACCGAACTAATATTGTTGTGGTTTTCAAAGGTAAATTGTGTATGCTCAAATTATTTGTCGTCAAACGACAGGCACGTGAGGTTGCCACAACTTAAACGTATATACGTGTAATAAATGTAGTGTTGATCAACATAGAGTACTATGAGCTGATCGCTTAGAAGTGCTCGTAAGCTATGACGGAGTTACGGACTTAGTGTCGGGTTGTCCTTTTCAAAAAGAACTTATGAATGCTCATATACTTGAGTCATAATTATTATTCCTTTAAGTATGGTTGTGTAAAACATTTTGAAGAAAAAGAAGTGCTATTTTGATTTATCGATAGTACTTCGTATACTATTGTTTAGTTATTAAAGATATATGAGTTCTATGTTTCAAGCATGTTGTTTATTAGAATTGTAGTACTTGCTGGCTAGTCATGCTTATTCTTGCTTGAACCATATGAACACAGCTAAGATCGAGCGCACAGAAGTCTCAGGCAAGGATAAAGGCAAGGCGAAGATGAACCCGTAGCATAACTATGTAATAGTATGGGAAGACTATTTATAATATATTGATATTATGACAAATACAATGTATTGATTGTAAAGAACCTGGGGTATGTAAATATTCTCTTGATATATATATAAGACATATCCGTTCTTTTGAGTCTTTTCAATTGAATGTTTATGTGAACTGTAGCACCGTATAGCACCATCTGTCGGGTTGGAAGATACCCGGATTTGGGGGCGTCACAGGTTGGTATCAAAGCAATAGGTTATAAAAGTCAAAGGGGGAAATAAAACCTTAAGTCATAACCTTAAGAAAAGTCAAAGAATAAAAGATGGAAGTTAACCTTATAAAAATGCATCATATATGTTATTAATCAACTCTTTTGTTGTTATAGATGTCAGGTGAAAATAGAAATGTACAGGTAGTCAGCGAAGGTTCGGTAAACTAGATAGAAATCATACCGAACCCCATAGCAACAGATCCGGAGATAGTTGTGGTGGAGTCCGGAGACTCCAAAAGCTTAGACCTCATGTCTGTATTTGACGGCATGATTGAAGAAGAAGTTGAAGCAGTGTCCTTTAACCCAGTAGCAATAGCAGCAGAGATAACTTCAGGAGAGTCGATGATGTCACTGTTCATGTCAGTAATAGATAGGAACTTACACTATTGTCAGGAGGTCAAGGAGGTGAAGGCGGAGCTCCAAGCAGTTATAGAGGACAAGACGGACGTGGAGTCCATGTGGGAACAGGAACATGACGAGAGAGTTTTGGCTAAGGACAAAGTCCATGAGCTAAAACAAGAGGTCTTTGAGCTTAGGAGTGAGCTAAAGACCAAGAAATAAAAGACAGGGAGAATGTCCTATATTCATAGGAGTTCTCATGAGGATTTCCAGTTGCAAGTAGCTGGGTATCCGGTAGAGTCAGGGCAGACGCGACATACTATCAGCCGTGATATTATTTCCGGTCTTGCCAAGGCAGATTTCGAGAATGCCTTAAGGCATATATGATCAAGTAAGTTGTTAGAGTATTTAGGTATGTACATATTTGTGTATTTAGTAGTGACGTAAAGCCCTCTTTTGTATAATTAAGGGTAGTCTTTTGTAAATCCCAATTTTTGGAAAGCAATAGCGGGAAAGTAATATATCCAGCTTAGGCTATTTTATGTAACCGATGTAGTATTATACTATGATGAATTAATATAAGTTTCCATTTTCGAAAAATGTTGAGTAATGAATGTTTAAGTTATTGTTTAAATATGGAATAATAACTAACTGACAGGAAATGCATCATAACGGAATATTATTGTAACAGCAAAATTCCGCCAAGAAGAGTACCCCGTACCCAAGGTGCGAACATGAATCAACCGGAGGGAGGTCCGGTTAACCCCATGTAAGAATTATTGAACCTTTTAACAAAGACCTTTTTAACCAAATCAGCTAATATCCCGTGAATCACGGTGTAATCTGAGCTACTACATTTAAGGACTTTAAGAGTGTGGGTCCGCCAGAGTTTAAAAGAACTTATGAATGCTCATATACTTGAGTCATAATTATTATTCCCTTAATTATGGTTGTTTAAAACGTTTTGAAGAAAAAGAAGTGCTATTTTAATTTATCGATAGTACTTCGTAACTATTGTTCAGTTATTAAAGATATATGAGTTCTATGTTTTAAGCATGTTGTTTATTAGAATTGTAGTTCTTATTGAGCTAGTCATGCTCATTCTTGCTTGAACCATATGAACACAGCTAAGATAGAGCGCACAGAAGTCTCAGGCAAGGATAAAGGCAAGGCGAAGATGAACCCGTAGCATAACTATGTAATATTATGGGAAGACTGTTTGTAATATATTGATATTATGACAAAGACAATGTATTGATTGTAAAGAACCTGGGGTATGTATATATTCTCTTGATATATATATAAGACATATCCGTTCTTTTGAGGCTTTTCAATTGAATGTTTATGTGAACTGTAGCACCGTGTAGCACAATCTGTCGGGTTTGGGGGCGTCACAAGTTCAGCTAGGATGGAGACACCAAAGGATGTCCCAGAGAAGCTAAAGCCAGTAATTTAAGAGAGAGCGTTTTTTTTTTCATGACGAGGAACCTGAATAAAATTATCACGGGTATGTTAGTCATAAACTCTTGTGAAGTCTATACCGTATTAGATACCGGTTTTACTCACTCTTTTATTGCACCTAGTTGTGTTCAATGTTTTGAAGTTAACTCCGGAGAACTTAGACTTTGATATATCTGTTTAAACTCAGTTGGGAGAAACCTTCATTACCTCCACTATTTATAAATCTTGTTCAAATCAACACTTTCACGTTACCTGTCGATCTTATCTCTTTGAAAATACTTGCCTTTGATGTGATTTTTGGAAACGATTGGTTAACTACTCATCATGCTTTTAAATAAGGTTGTTAGCTTTCATACTCCTAACCAACCTATTATGCGAATTCAAAGTAACCAAACCACTAAAGTCAATCATTGTCATATCAAGCCATAAATAAAGAGCCCCGATCCTTTCGTTGTTGACTTTCTTGTGTGGAATGCACCGAAGCCAGACATTCTGTAGGCAACATCGTGAATGACGATGACAAGTTGATAGGTATCAATGTGACGTATTATCCAAGTGTTGGATGAGAGTCACAGTTTTGAATGGTATTTCTATTGTTAATAAATTTTCTGACGTATTCTTGAAGACTTCTTAGCCTACCCCTAGAGCGTGAAATCGAATTTTGTATTGACCCCAGTACAAAACCCATTTCTAAAAACCCTTAAACATGTATTCAACTAAAGCGAACGTAACATGTGCCAAAGACGTTGGCTCGAGCTGTTAAAGATTATGATCGTACCATACCATCATGGAAAAGCGAACGTGGTAGCTGGCGCGTTGAGTAGAAGAAGATCGTATCTGATTCTACAAGTGCGAATATATGAACCCACGTGAAGATAACGAATGAGCGATTAGAATTGACTTTAATCGATAAAGTTAAAGCCGCTCAAGCTACATACTCAGAGTTGATGAATGTGAAGAAGAAGGTTAAAGAGGGCGTTATTCTAGAAGCAAGAATCGACGAAGAGAGGAAATCTCAATCCTCGATTTAATTGACCCATTTTAAATCCTCGATCAAGTAGGAACTGTGGCTTATAGACTCGTTTTACCGCCAAGTATGTCGCGTGTTCATAACATTTTTAACGTATCGATGTTACGTAAATATGTGGATGACCTGAACCACATTATTAATTTAGAACCGGACGAGATAGCAGAAGATTTAACGTATGAGGAGATACGTGTTAACATCTTGGATAAGAAGGATCATATTCGACGCTCAAAGGTTATACATCAAGAGTTAGAATTTGAAGTGAAGTCAAGGTATCCTCACATTAAGACGATACCAAGTGCGTAGACATAAATTTTGAGGCGAAATTTCATAAGGAGGGGAGATTGTGAGACCCATTTTATGAATAAAGATTTAATTTTCTTGAAATAATTTTTTTATATTATGGTGTTGATTTGATGTAATGTTATAGTTGTGGGTAATATTTATAATTTTGCAAAGTAAGCAAGTGGTTATATAATATTTGATTGGTCGGGGAATATTCTTTTTGTCGGGGAATATCCGTACGACGGTACAATCATTAGTGGACCCATAATCTAAATTATTGTCGGATTGAGAAAAAATCGACAAAAAAAATAATTTATGAAAATAACGGCGAAAGTTTTACTGTTAAGCTGTTGAAACACACGGTGTTACAAGTACAAGAATACGTATGTAGTTGCACAAAGAGTAATACCAGATTGATTATTGATGCTCACGTGAGAAGTCACTCAGTTATACTCAGTTATTGCTACAGTAATTGTTGCATCATATTTCTCATATTATTGATTCAATTATTGTTACAATATCATCTGCATAATATGATATATTATTAAATCAATGATTGAGACGACAAGTTATTCATATTATTATTTGCAATATTGACAATGTCTAGAAGTTCTATCAAGGAGAGGTTTGGTCACCTAATTGTGCGCCAATAAGGAGAAATCCTTATCGGAAAGCCCCCTCTTTCCTGGGAACGACCTGGTTGTTAAATATTATGAATTATAATATTAATGATGAATAAGTTTGTGTTGATTAAAGATGAATTTTATAGTTCCATTGTGTTGGAATTATTTGTGTTGGTGGAAATCGACATTTGTTTCGATAATAATTGATGTCTGGACGTTATATTGTTCAATCGGGTATTCGGGGGACTTTTCGTGTTGGAGTACTATTCACGAGCTACTATTTACGAGTTACTATTCATGAGTTACTATTCACAGGGAACTATTGATCACCCGTAAAATATATTTCTTTTCGGTCCAAATCATTTTTGGGTACAATATTATTCAATGAGGAGATGTGCTAATTTTTCAGACCATTGGTTCAAGTTATAATAGTAAATCATTATGGACCGCTGGTGGAAAGTTATAATAGTGAATCAATATGGATCGCTGGTTTAAAGTTTTAATAGTAAATCATTATGGGTCGTTGCTTTAAGTTTTAATAGTAAACCAATATAGACCGTCTGTTAAAAGTAAATCAATCTGGACCGTTCATGAATTAGTTACTATTCAGTCCATTTTCCTATAAATAGAAGCTCATTCCTTCATTATTTCTTACGAATTCACTGAAACTCTAGAGAGAGAAATTATAGAAAAGTATTCTGCTACTTCCCTACTCTTATATTCAGTTTTTTTTACGGTGAAATTATTATTTCTTTTGTATTCATGAAGAGAACTTACATTATTCCATTATTTATTATTACATTGGAATAACTTGTATACGTGAGCTACCCTATACTTGGTGAAATTCTTACATTATTTCATTCTTTATTATTACATTGGAATATCATATCCGTATGCGTTTTCGCCTGACACAGTTCCATTCTTTATTATTCTCAGAGGAATATCTTGTCTCATGCGTTCTGTTCAACACAGTTCCATTATTTATTATTACGTGAATATCACATGCGTGCTTTTATGCCGACATGGTTCCATTCTTTATTATTCATTAGAATATCCTGTTTGTGTGTTTTACGGGACCGGTTACATTATTTATTATTCTGTTGGAATAACTTTGCATATATGCGATCTATCGCATGCATGGTGATTTCTTTTGTTATTCCATTCTTTATTATACTCAGTTGGTTAAAACTTTGACTTCTATACTCCATGAAATTAGTGGAATATCCTTGATATTTTCACTTCATCCAGTATCTTTTCATGGAAATATTCTTCTGAGCATTCTTGAATTTTACTCTACAAAGAAGTATCGTGTTGACAATGTGGACGTTATTAGTTCCTGGATAAATTAATTCTTGAACTTGTTTTATTGAATTCTTATATCATTGTCATCATCCTCATGCTTATATTATGTTGAAAGTCATCTGTGGCTTGTAGTGCATAGATGGACTTGGTATGATTATGACTAGGGATTATTCGGTATAATCATAACCGTAACGTTACAAATGATGTGGAAAAAGTCCTCATTGGCCCGTAGTGCATTGATGGACAGTTTTTGGTATGATTATGGCTATGGATTCTCTTTGGCCGTACTGCAAAGATGAATTGTTTTATGGCATAATCAGGACCGTTGATGAAAACATGATTATCTTTAGCTGTAGTGCTTGGATAATTAAGTGGTCGTGATATCTTAGAAATATCCTTGGTCAGTAGTGCGGGGGTGATTCGATGATGTGGATTCTTTATTAAAATTTGAGTCCCAAATGATAAAAGTGATGAGAAACCTTTTAAATCATAGAAGATAGTAGATTTTATTCCCTACTTGAATCTTCTAATGGATTGCTTGTTCATGCTGATTAAACTTGATAGTTATTATATTTTATCGGTTTAACAACTTTGAAGGCTAACGATAAATTATTACGCATTATCTTAGTCATAATATTTCTTCTTGGCTAGTTGAGCTCACCCTTTCTTTTCTTTGTTCTCTTGAGGAAATGAGAACGTGGCTGGGACTAGTCGGGGAGCAGTGATGGTCTAGATGTTTGCATTAGTAGTCCTCACTATTCTCGTGAAATAGTGTGATAATAATTATAATGAGGACTCCTTTTGAGTTTTTATCTTTGTCTAGTAGACAATATTTGTATTCAAACTCACAGATTATGTTTTGTCGTATTGTACACGACAGTTGTATTATTAAGTTGTATTTGAGTTCTGTACCATGTATCTGGCGACTCAAGATGGGTGATGTATACCTAATTTTGGGGGCGTCATAATTATTATATTCATAATCATTTTTTACTCTTCCCCCATGAACTGAGCAGTTAAAAGCTCATTTATGGGTCTTTCCTTACACCGGTGTTGCGGCGATGGTTCCCTTTTCTTTTACATGTGTTGCAGCGCATATTAGATGAAGTTGAGGCCGGGGTCTTTGGTGATTGCGCATCTCTTTTCATGCCTTGGTTCATTGACAGCGATTCAGCCCGTAAGTTTGAAATTTTTCCCTAAGTTCTTCACATGTTTGAACCGCCTACTTTGCGAACTCATATCTTCTTCATTTTAACTAGGAATGAGTTCGTTCCAAAGCCATTTTCTTCTTTTCATTACATACTCAGATTTCCTTTGGATAGAATAATTTTTTGAATCTGTTAACGAGGCTTTCTGTTAGCTCAAATTTCACCATTCGCTCGTTTTACGTTATTAACGTTCTTCGTTCGTTCGTCCGTAATTCGGTCATCCAAACTCGGAATTCGTTCGCTCTTGAGTCCACGACTCAAGTTTTCAATGTTTTTCATTATTCTTATGAAACCTCATTAATTCGGATTCCTTAACTTACTTTTTAATTTTCATTCGTCTTTTACGAAATTTCGCCATAACTTTGTTATAGGCTCATTTCAATCCGTTCTTCATGAACATTTCTTTAAATTCTCTAATTCCTAACCAAACATATGTCAACAAACATATATATGATGGTTTTAAACTTTTCCATCAACAACAAGCTTTAATTAAGATTGTTTTAAATTTGTCTATCAACAACGTTCTTCGCGTGTTTTTCGTTTTTTAATCGATATTTTGATTAAGATTTCACTTTTTCTTGAATGTTAGTTTTATAACTATGACAAACATAATTTTTGTAGTTTTATTTGAATATTTATTGAATTAAATAAATATTTTTCGATGATTTAATTATTGGATTAAATAATTAATTGATGAAGTTGTGGTAGATTAATTTAATTATATGTGTTATATTTATTAAATTAATGTGGAGAATTTCATTATTCAAATTATATATTTATTTGAGCTTATTGAATTAAATAAAATATTTAATAAGCATAATGTTATTTTAATTAATTTAATAATTAATTAGAGATTTAATAATTTGACATAATTAATAAATGTTTGATTTAATTTTATGACTATGTGAATTAATGAGAAATTATTATATTTTATTTAAATTAAATTAAATAAGATATTTGATTTATTGTGTAAATGGGTGTGACATTATTAAACTATAGTATAAGAGGTTTATCAAAATAATGGGAATGAACCTTTTAAGGCTAGCCAAACGGAGCCCTATTGGGATTTGGGCAGTTAACCACGAATTGGATTAACTGACCACAACTGCGTCAGTTTTTATAAATTATATACGTCTTCTTCTTTTATTTTTCTAAGTCTAGCAAAGCAAATCACAGAGAGAAATTGAGAATTTGTTGAGGGAAATTGTGAGTTGTGTGATTGAAGAAGTATCTGAGAAAGGTTTCATCTCTACTAATCTACACTCTACACTCTGGATAATCTCTTTAACCCAATTTCAGTTCACTTTGTTTACATTTTTATAAAAATGGCTTTCAAGTCTCTATGATTGAAAAAGAGTAATAATTGTGTATATATATATGATAATGTGCCATAATAACTGTTGTTATCATATATGTATGTGTTCATAACATCAGTTTCATAAAAATATGTCGTATATTATTTCTTCAAAATTATAGAGTATAGAAATATGGCCATATGGCCCTTACACGCAAATTTAATGTGTTAATCATATGTTGTATCATAAATTTACGTTTGTATAGAATGGGCGGATTTGGTGTTATAACGAACCCGTAGTGTCAATCTTCATGTTTTATTTTCAAAACTTTCAAAAACAACAAGAACAATGAAATTATATGATTTTATTCAAGTAATTGTCTGTTTTAACCTGTTAAAATCATGTTAGGAAGGTTGAACAATGATTATGTGTATATTATAATGTCTGGGTATGTTTAAATTCATGTATGAATAAAGAAATTGGTAGATTTTGGGTTGTTATGTGTGTTATTCGCGAACTGCAAGATTTTGGGTATCGTCGAATGGCCTTGCCGCGTAGCCCAAAGAACAAATGGGCGCACCTGCATTGCAGTAAAATCGTCTCCAGCCGATGCAAAAAAAAACAAATGTAAGCGCTTGCATATATATACCTATGAACTTCGAAATTTTTCTAAGTGTTCAAGTTTTGAAAATGTGTTTTTAAAACCTAATGTAATGAACATGAAGACATGCCAAGCATATAATAATATGTTAATTAACTTACGTATGTGATCAATTAATAAGACTTAAAAGTCCAATAACGTATTCAAAGACCAATGTTAGGATTCGATAGGTATATCAAACTATTGATTTATGGGTATTGTGAATGTATTGATATGTAGGATTAATAAAGAACGTGAATTAATCGTAGCTTGTGCAAGAGGCAAGTTTCCTAACCCTACTTGTTATCGTTATGCAAATTTATAAACCTTACTTCTTTATATTGAGCAAATTCTAGATTAATATTCTATATCGAGCAAGTTCTTGTTAATTATATTAAAGGTTGTTAATCTTTTCAAAGTATGATTTCTGTTATACAATAATTATTCCATTGTATACCTCTTGAGTTTATTATTCAATTTGAATATCAATTATTTTTGAACCTTGTAAGACTAGCGAACCCTTATTGATTCGACTAGTCCATATTTGATGAACGTTCTAAATTTCAGAACCCTTGTTGAATTTATCCAAACCAAACTTCCTTTGGTGCGGACTCTAATGTCAAACTGAGATGAACAACCCTGTATAGGGGATTACTTATGCTTTAGCATTAAGATATTGTGCACAGTATGGTACTAAGGGCTGATCCCCCTAAGTATGAGTAGAAGAGTCCATAATCTTATGACTGTTAAAGGTTTCAAGTATAACCCTTGACGACCTAGGACATAGTTCAAGGTCTTATGACCCTCAGAAATTCTTTTGATTCTTGTTATTCATTCTTGATTCAAAAGTTGAGTTCTTATTCCAGAAGTCTTTGATTCACTCGCATGTTATTATATTCTCGTTTCATTATTATACTTGTGGGAAATCGTGTTCACTCTTGCATAATAATAACATTGCAGTTAAGAACAAAATGTCCGACGAGCCTTCTACTAGGAAAGGCAAGGGCAAGATTAACAAGTGATGAAGACTTGTTGTTTATGTGATTATGTATTTATGTTTCAGATTTATGTTAATGTTGTGTAAGACTATTATTTGTTTATATTTCCGCATTTGAGATTTAAGGTTAGTATGACCCGGGATTCATGTATTTATTTCAGATAATGTAACTCCTTAAGGAGAGGATTTATTTCTATCTAGTTATGTTTTCAATTATTATGGGTAGATAGACATATGATGTTTGTATAGTGGACACTAAATCATGTGGGAATTGAAGAACCCGAATTTAGGGGTGTCACGGGTTGGTATCAAAGTCGTAGGTTATGAACCTTAGGTGGGGGAACAACCTTAGGTAGTAGCCTTATAGAAGATCAAGAACATAGTGGTGGTAAACTCTTATCGAGTTCTAGGAAATGAATTTCGTAATTCATTAAAGATAATAAAAGACTTTATGTGCTTATGTGTTAATTATGTGCTCGCTAGTATAGCTTAGTAACTAAAACTTAAAATGGTGTTTTCAGGATGTCGGATGTTGGAGGAGCTAGTCGAGCTGGGGAGGAGGAACCCCGAGTACCTACAGAGGGGGAGCCCCGAGACATTCATGTCATCCGGGAGCAGTTGGTACAGAGAGAGCCATCTCCGCAGATCACTGTTGTTGGTCAGGAGCATGAGCCTGACACTGATCCAGAGCAAGATCCTAAGGAAGAAGAGAAAGAATATGAGTTCCCAACGAACTCTATTGATGCTGAGATGTACGATGAGCTGTATGACCGTAAAATAGAGTTACGTGACACTGTTCATGAGCTGAATGAGCGGACGATTATTCAACAAATTACCATCGAGCAGAGGGATAGGGAAGTTGTGACTCTTCACACACGTCTAGGAAACGTGGAGTGGGATTTGGTTCACGAGAATGGTCAAACCGAGGAGAAGTCCAAGGAGATAGAGAAATTGAAGAATAAACTGAAAGAGAGCTCAACAAGGCTGGCCATAGCAGAGGAGGCTTGGGTAAGGGAATCACGTCGTGTTGATCTTGCAGAAGAGGATTATCGTGCGAAGAAGGCTAAGCTTGGGGAGACGTACTCTACACTTCAAAATGCAATGGATGAGGCCTAGGATCGAGTTATAAGATACCTAATCCAGTTCGAACGACTACCATCGTATATGCTAGATCGCAGGACGATGTCCCGCATCATGGAAGAAGAACGTAGCAAGGTTATTCAGCGCCTTAACAGGCAGTGATAGGATTAGTTTAATTATGCGAAAACCTATCTGCTAGTTAAAGATGTAAATTCCGATGTGTTTATAAACAAAGGAATATTTTAATGTTTTAAATCCTGAAGACTCTTTATCTCGGGATAGTTGATGTAAATAGCAATGATGCTATCGTAGTTTGTTAAAACTTTTGATTAAATAAATATATCAAGTTGTTTAAGAAAGTGTGTTAAGTGATTATGTTAAATTGTTTGAATTAAGCCTTAAATATTTAGAGAATTGGATAAAGATCTAATAAATATATATTTTAACAGAAATATGCCGCCGAGAAGAAGACAAAATCGTCAACCAGCACAAGAAGAATCGACGAATAATAACAACAACGCCAATGCTAACCCTGTTCATCAATTGGTGAACTTATTAGCTGGAGCGATTCATAATCAACCTCAAGCTCCACCGAATACAACGTTCAAGGATTTTAAGGCGGTGGGACCGCCAAAGTTTAATGGCTCCATGAACTCGATCGAGGCTCAAACTTGGGTTATGGAGATGGAGAAAGTTTTTATGTCTCCAGAGCCAGAGAGAACCAAAAAATCGCCTACGCGACATTCATGCTAAAATCCGAAGCCAGTTATTGGTGGCAAGCAAATAAAGTCCGGGGAGGAGAAGGTATGATCACCTGGGAGAGGTTCAAGGAGATGTTCTTCGAGATGTATTTTCCGACCAGCTCGCAGAACCAAATGGAGGTCCAATTTCTGGAATTTAAACAGGGGAATATGTCCGTACCAGACTATGCAGTAAGATTCAATGAGTTGGCTAGGTTCGCCACATATCAAGTGCACACAGACGATAGAAAAGCAAGAAGGTTTGAACAAGGATTGAAGCCCTGGTTGTATAGTAAAGTGTCGATGTTTCAGTTGAAGACGTTCGCTGCGGTACTGGAGAAGGCCATACTCGCTGAAGGTGGAAGTGATGCGATAACCAAGTATAATCAGGATCATAAGAAGAAGAAGAGTGAAAATGAAGGAATTAACAAGGCTAGTGGAAATAACATGGGAGGTAGTAATAATCAGAAGAGAAGGTGATCTGACAACTCATCAACTGGAAATCAGCAAAGAGGTCAGAAAAAGAGGATTGAAGCATGCCCGATCTACGGGAAACCTCATTTGGGAGGGTGTATGAAAGGTAAACGAGTGTGCTACAATTGTGGTCAGGAAGGCCACATAACACCTAACTGTCCTAACCCAAAGAAGGGTGCCTACTTCACTTGTGGCTCAAAGGATCATCTTGCAAGGGACTGTCCTAAGAAGGGATCTGGAGGGGCAGGATCAGGAGGAAATAGGGGAAACAGCGGTGGAAGTGCTCTGACTATCATAGGATGAACCGCAACCAACCGACAGACCGCTAGGATATTCAACATGATAGTTCAGGATGCAGTGGAGTCTCGTGATGTGGTATCAGGTATCATTCCGATCAATAAAGTTAATGCTTATGTATTATTTAATTAGGGTGCTACTTGTTCATTTATATCCGACGACTTTGCTAAGAACATAGAATTGCCTAGGGATGAGTTAGAATACCCCATGAACATAGAAATTGCGAATAGAGAAATAATCCATGTTAAGTACGTACATAAAAACTATAGAGTGGATATTAAGGGTAATATTATGAACGTAGATCTTATCCCTATCAGACTTGGGGAATTTGACGTTATCTTGAGAATGGATTGGTTATTTAATTACAAGGCTGTAATTGATTATTAGAAGAAGCGTATTAACCTTATGACTCCGTCAAAGGTGGTGTTATATGGTAGCAAATCGCCTAGACAAGCGAGTTGTCTGACGATGATGCAAGCCAGAAAGTTATTAAGACAAGGCTGTGTAGGATATCTAGCTTATATAGTCGAAAGTCATAAAGAGAATCCAAAAGTAGAAGACATACCAGTAGTGAGGGACTTCGCAGACGTATTTCCGAACGATTTTCCAGGACTTCCGCCAGATAGAGAGGTTGAGTTCGTGATCGATTTGGCGCCAGGAACTGCTCTAATATCGAAGGCACCATACCGAATGGCACCAGTAGAGATGAAAGAATTGATGGTGAAACTACAAGAATTACTGGACAAGAAGTACATTCAACCGAGCGTGTCGCCATGGGGAGCGCCAGTGTTATTTGTGAAGAAGAATGACGGAACGATGCGACTCTGCATTGACTATAAAGAACTGAATAAGTTCATGATTAAGAATAGATATCTATTACCGAGGATCGATGACATGTTTGATCAATTGAAGGGAGCGAGATACTTTTCAAAGATAGACTTGAGGAGTGGTTATCATCAACTGAAGTTGAGACCAGAGGATGTACGGAAGACAGCGTTCAGAACGCGATATGGTCATTACAAATTTTTAGTGATGTCATTTGGTCTAACGAATGCTCCTGCAGCATTCATAGGCTTAATGAATGGAGTGTTCAAGCCGTTTTTGGATAAATTCGTGGTGGTGTTCATCGATGACATTTTGGTATACTCGAAAACCATGGAATAACATGAAGAGCATTTGAAGGTGACGTTAGAAGCGTTGCGAAGGGAAAAGTTGTATGCCAATTTTTTGAAATTTGAATTTTGGATTGAGCGGGTATAATTTCTCGGACATGTGATTGATAAGGACAGAATTTTGGTAGATCCATCCAAAGTAGAAGCCGTGATAAATTGGGATTAGCCGAGAACGCCGTCGGAGGTATAAAGTTTTCTTGGATTAGCAGGATATTAGAGAAGATTCATTCAAGACTTTTCCAAGATCGCAACTCCGTTAACAAAATTGACTCAAAAAGCTGTGAAATTTGTTTAGACGTAAAAATGTGAGGAAAGCTTTCAAGAATTGAAGAAGAGATTGAGTACAACACCTGCGTTGTCTCTTCCGGATGATACAGAAAATTTTGTTATTTATAGTGATGTGTCGCATAAAGGACTTGGTTGCGTGCTTATGCAAAATGGCATAGTCATTGTGTATGCGTCACAAAAATTGAAGGATTATGAGAAGGGGTATCCGACCCACAACTTGGAGTTAGCTGCACTAGTTTTTTCTTTGAAAATCTGGAGGCACTATCTCTATGGCGAGAAGTGTGAAATATATACAGACCACAAGAGTATGAAATATATTTTTACACAGAAGGACTTGAATATGCGCCAAAGAAGGTGATTGAAGTTAATTAAGGACTATGATTGTGAGATTTTATACCATCTGAGTAAGGCAAATGTGGTTGCCGACTCCTTAAGTAAAAAGGGTCGGGAGAAATTGATGATGTTGACCGCTCAGAAGGAGATAATTTTAGCCATGGAGAAGTTGGAATTGGAAGTGAAGTATCCTATGGAAATTGATGAGAAGTTGTTTCAGATGCAATCTGGTACAACCCTACTGGATAAAGTTAAGGAGGCTCAACTTCAGGATGACGAATGTAAAAAGGTGACAAAGAAGATATCCGAAGGAACCGAACCAAGATTCAAGATGGACAAGGAAGGAATACTGAGATTTGAGAGTAGAATTTGGGTACCGCCAGTACCAGATATTAAGGAAGAAATTTTGAGTGAGGCTCATAGCTCCCGATATTCAATTCACCCTGGTAGTACCAAGATGTACCAAGATCTTTGACAACATTTCTGGTGGACAAATTTGAAACGAGATGTTGCAGAGTGTGTTGCCAAGTGTCTGACATGTCAGAAAGTGAAAGTAGAACATCAGAGTCCGAGTGGTTTGCTACAACCATTGGAGATCCCAATATGGAAATGGGAACACATTACGATAGATTTCTTGGTTAGCCTTCCGACAACTCAGAAAGGCTATGATGCAGTATGGGTTATCATTGACCGACTGACAAAATCAGCACACTTACTTCTGATCAGAATCAAATTTAATTTAGACCAATTGGCAAAATTATATGTAAAAGAGATTGTTTTGAGACACGGAGTTCCGATGTCAATTGTTTCCGATAGGGATCCACACTTTACATTGAACTTCTGGAAATATCTACAGGAATGCATGGGTACGCAGTTACGAATGAGTATGGCATATCACCCTCAGACAGATGGGCAGAGTGAAAGAATGATTCAGACATTAGAAGATATGTTAAGAGCTTGTATAATGGACTTTAAAGGAAATTGGATGATCATCTACCGCTCGTAGAGTTCGGCTACAATAACAGTTACCACGCTAGTATTGGCATGCCGCCTTATTAAGCGTTATACGGCAGGAAGTGCAGAACTCTGCTTTACTAGGATGAAGTCGGCGAGAGACAATTACTAGGCCCAGAATTGGTACAGCAAACAGCATAGATAGTCAAAGTGATCCGAATAAGACTGGTAGCAGCTCAAGATAGGCAGAAGAAATACGCCGATCCACACCATAAAAATGTTGAGTTTGAATTGGGTAGTTATGTGTTTTTGAAAGTCTCTCCTTGGAAGGGAAAGATCAGGTTCGAAAAGAAAGGGAAATTAAGCCCAAGATTCATTAGACCCTTTGAGGTACTGTGAAGGATCAGAGAAGTTGCGTATGAGGTAGTCTTACCTCCAGCACTCGAGAATGTCCACAACGTTTTCCATGTTTCAGTTTTACGACCATACAAACCCGATTACAAACACGTAATTGAATATGAACCCCTACATTTTGAGAAAGACTTATCCTATGAAGAAATTTCTGTTCAGATTATCGACAGGAAAGAACAAGTTCTCAGAAATAAATTAATACCTTCTGTTAAGGTAATTTGGAAGTACCACAATGCTGAAGAAGCTATATGGGAACTCGAAGAGCATATGATGAAGCATTATCCTCATTTATTTACTTAATTTATGTATATCGATTATAAGGACAAAATCTTTGTAAGAGGGGGGAGAATATAACGGGACAGATTGATTAAGTCGTGATTCTGAGGATAGAATCCTTTTAAGGGGGGAAAGATATGACAAACAAGATTTTTGTAGTTTTATTTGAAAATTTATTGAATTAAATAAATATTTTTCGATGATTTAATTATTGGATTAAATAATTAATTGATGAAGTTGTGGTAGATTAATTTAATTATATGTGTTATATTTATTAAATTAATGTGGAGAATTTTATTATTCAAATTATGTATTTATGTGAGCTTATTGAATTAAATGAAATATTTAATAAGCATAATGTTATTTTAATTAATTTAATAATTAATTAGAGATTTAATAATTTGACATAATTAATAAATGTTTGATTTAATTTTATGACTATGTGAATTAATGAGATATTATTATATTTTATTTAAATAAATTAAATAAGATATTTGATTTATTGTGTAAATGGTTGTGATATTATTAAACTATAGTATAAGAGGTTTATCAAAATAAATAGGAATGAACCTTTTAAGGCTAGCCAAACGGAGCCCTATTGGGGGTTGGGAAGTTAACCACGAATTGGATTAACTGACCACAACTGCGTCAGTTTTTATAAATTATATACATCTTCTTCTTTTATTTTTCTAAGTCAAGCAAAGCAAATCACAGAGAGAAATTGAGAATTTGGTGAGGGAAATTGTGAGTTGTGTGATTGAAGAAGTATCTGAGAAAGGTTTCATCTCTACTAATCTAAACTCTACACTCTAGGTAATCTCTTTAACCCAATTTCAGTTCACATTGTTTACATTTTTATAAAAATGGCTTTCAAGTCTCTATGATTGAAAAAGAGTAACAATTGTGTGTGTATATATATATATATATATGATAATGTGTCATAATAACATGTTGTTATCATATATGTATGTATTCATAACAACAGTTTCATAAAAATATGTCGTATATTGTTTCTTCAAAATTATAGAGTATAGAAATATGGCCATATGGCCCTTACACACAAATTTAATGTGTTAATCATATGTTGTATCATAAATTTACATTTGTATATGATTGTGTATATTAAAACGAAGAAAACAAAATTTGAATGGGCATATTTGGTGTTATAATGAACCCGTAGTGTCAATCTTCATGTTTTATTTTCAAAACTTTCAAAAACAACAAGAACAATGAAATTATATAATTTTATTCAAGTAATTGTATGTTTTAACCTAGTAAAATCATGCTAGGAAGGTTGAACAATGATTATGTGTATATTATAATGTCTGGGTATGTTTAAATTCATCTATATCAAAGAAGATGGAGAAATAAAAAAGCTAGCAAATTGCCAGTTTTGTCAAGAAGAAGAAGAATAATGAAGAAAGGTAATACTAAAACCTAGTTTTAATCCATTTTTCTTTAAGTTTTTATATAGAGATTATATAGCTTAATGAAAATGGAAGTAAAAGAAGTTAAAGAATGATTTTTATATGATTTAATCATAAGAAAATAAAGTAGAAAGAATTTGAAGTTAGTTATAAATTTCTTTTAAAAGCTTTTCATATGAAGTATGAATTGCTTGATGTTTTGGACAATCCGAATGAATCATAAGAACAATTCGGTGAAATAAGTAAGGATTGACGAGTTATTGTGACACCCCCAAATTCGGGTACTTCAATTCCCACATGATTTGGTGTCCACTATATAAACAGCATATGTCTATCTACCCATAGTAATTGAAAACATAACTAGATAGAAAAGAATCCTCTAATTAAGGAGTTACATCATCTGAAATAAATACATGAATCCCAGGTCATACTAACCTTAAATATCAAATGCGGAAATATAAACAAATAATAGTCTTACACAACATTAACATAAGTCTGAAACATAAATACATAATCACATAAACAATAAGTCTTCATCACTTGTTAATCTTGCCCTTGCCTTTGCTAGTAGAAGGCTCGTCGGACCTTTCATTCTTAACTGCAATGTTATTATTACGCAAGAGTGAGCATGATTGCCCACAAGTATAATAATGAAACGATAATATAATAACATGCGAGTGAATCAAAGACTTCTGGAATAAGAACTCAACTTTTGAATCAAGAATGAATAACAAGAATCAAAAGAACTTCTGAGGGTCATAAGACCTTGAATTATGTCCTAGGTTATCAAGGGTTATACTTGAAACCTTTAACAATCATAAGACTATGAAATCTATTACTCGTACTTACGGGGATCAGCCCTTAGTACCATACTGTGCACAATATCTTAACGCTAAAGCATAAGTAATCCCCTATACAGCGTTGTTTATCTCAGTTTGACATTAGAGTCCACACCAAAGGAAGTTTGGTTTGGATAAATTCAACAAGGGTTCTAAAATTTAGAACGTTCATCAACTATGGACTAGTCGAATCAATAAGGGTTCGATAGTCTTACAAGGCTCGAAAATAATTGATATTCAAATTGAATAATAAACTGAAGAGGTATACAATGGAATAAGTATTGTATAACAGAAATCATTCTTTGAAAAGATTAATAACCTTTAATATAATTAACAAGAACTTGCTCGATATAGAATATGAATCTATAATTTGCTCAATATAAAGAAGTAAGGTTTATAAATTTGAATAATGATAACAAGTAGGGTTAGGAAACTTGCCTCTTGCATAAGCTACGATTAGTTCACGTTCTTTATTAATTCAACATATCAATACATTCAGAATACTTATAAATCAATAGTTCGATATACCTATCGAATCCTAACATTGGTCTTTGAATACGTTATTGGACTTTTAAGTCTTATTAATTGATCACATACATAAGTTAATTAACATATTATTATATTCTTGGCATGTCTTCATGTTCATTACATTAGGTTTTAAAAACACATTTTCAAAACTTGAACACTTGGAAAATTTTTAGAAGTTCTGAGGTATAAGCGCTGGTAGCTTACATTTGTTCTTTGCATCGGCCAGCGTTGCGGCTGCGCTCATTCGTTTTCTTAGAAGCTGACGCCACCGCCACACGTATGAACCAGTTCTGCATTCATGAAAAACACACAGAACAACACAACAAAACAACATTGTTCAATTTTCTTTTTAAGCATCAAATGTGATAAAATTAACATCCCAAAAAATTAGATATGGCTTGTGGTGACACAACAAAATTATAATAATTAATTGATACTCTATTATTTTTTTATTATGCTAGAAGACGACGTTCGATATTCCAAATATCTTTGAATGCTTAGGACTTAATATAAAAACTTTGAGGGGTTTGTTATTATTTGTCTCATCTTTTTTAGTGCGTATATGTGACGGCCTCGAATCCAGGTCCTAATTCACCTCGGATCCGGTTCGATCATTCTATAAAACTATTACTATATTTACAGAAGATATAAACATAAATTGTTTATACATTAAACTTACATACTTTTCCCCAAGGTCGAGTAACCTTAACTTATACACAATTCATAACTTAACTAACACATAACATTATTATCAAACAACACTATTACAAATCTACTGCACACATATACTAAAGCTGGAACTGTCTTGGACCTTTCCTTGTATCCGACGTATTCGCCTTAATCTGCAATGTTTTACCATGATATAGCAAGGGTGAGCATGAAAGTTGCCCAGCAAGTTTAAATTCAACAATATAACGATATATCATGATTGAAATGATTTGAATAATTGGCTGGCTATAATTCAACAATATAATTGTAAACTAGCAGGAACAAATTTATGACTGAACAAGTATTATACATGAACAAATATATCTGAACAAACTGGTAATGAAGGTGATCAACCTTCCATACCTAACTTATACATGCAATATGTACAGAGTACAATTCATGGAAACCAGCAATGATTAACCATAAGCTTATCCGAATGAAACACTCTTAGTAGAGTTAAGTAAAAATAAACTTGCCTGAACCGTTGATTACCGCTACGCAATTTATATTGCCTTATCCGAAGACCTAATATTAGTAATATAGATCTCCAATATTAGAATAATATCATCACAATATATAAACTATAATATATATATATAGAATAACCTAAACACATAGCACATAACCCTATCAGTCTATTCAGCACATAAAACTTAGTATCAGGTCAAACTATTTCAGTCTGACCTGAAACCGACACAAATCTGACATCCCGACGGCCTTAGTCGGACTTTTATCGAGTTTAAGTTCAATTAAAGTCTGACTTAACAGTTAACAATTATCTCAGATAATTTTCTAAGCAGTCAAAATATTTTTTGTAAGCTCGTAATAATTTTTAAATAATTATTACTATTTATCGTGAATTTTCAATCATTAAAAACGTATTTAAATAATATAAATACCACATAATTCTTTTATCATTAATATTTATTTATTATCAAATATTAATGAAATACATGCCATAATATTATAATATATTTTTAATATCACAAAGTATTTTTAATACTTTAAAATCACCTTTATAAAATTTTTAAACCGTTAAATTCATTAGCCGGTAATTATATTAATATTAAAATATTAAGATTTTCATTGAAAAAAATCAAAAGTTATATTTTATAACACTTAAATCTTTTAGGAGAATGCATATTATGATTTGATGTTTTAATGCATGTGTTCATGATTATTTGTAAGGTCCTTAAATGAATATATGTACAAGGACTTAGTGATAGATCAAAATTGTTAGGCTGATCTAAGCTTTCAACGTGTATCATTCTGTTAAAGAATGTATAGATAGAAAGATCAAAACTGTTAGGTTGATCTTAAGATGTAATAGATTAGTCTTGAAGAAATCATAGTGCATCAGTTTGATCAACATTGCAGAAGTCAAGGCAGAAAACATAGAGCCTGAAGATCATAGTGTGCCTGCCTTGAAGGAGACTCTTCGGACTTCGTAGAGTGGTCCCAACGATTGCCGAGCTAACTCCACGATCGTAGTGTGCTGAAGGAAACATGAAGTTTACAAGTCAACGATGGTAGTGTGCTCTCGAGAACGTAGAGTCAACAACACGAGCAAGAGAAGATCGTAGTGTACGAAGGTTTTAAAGGGAAATCGTAGTGCTCTCAACTAATAGCATCGTAGTGTGCAAAGATGTAAAAGACACAACGATCTAAATCGTAGAACACCACGATCCAAATCGTAGAGCATCATCTGTCTCACGTCAGAAAATGTCGAGCCGAATGATCTGTGTTTTCAACAAGTGAGGAATGGATCCTAGATGCTGCAGTACTCATCAGTCCCAGATTGTATGAAATTTCCTTAGTATGCAACAAAGAAGCGTATTGAAGAAGCTAAGGATAGTACTATGGGTAAGAGGGACAAAACACCTTTTCAGGTGGTAGGTGAGAAAGCAGCCTGCAGTGTCAGTGGGCCATAATGCAGAATTCAGAAGATGTGCAGAAATGTCTCCATCACAGTACAGAAAGTTCAGATGCATTTAATGCCACAACGGATGGATCCAACGGATAGTTTTCAACATCACATATATACAGATCACACAGATGAGAGAGAAATAAACAAGCATTAATCAAACAACGTAAACATCTCTCTCAAGCTCAACTCTACGATCTGAGATATGGCAAAGCTTGCTCAGCTACTCAGTTCTTAACGAACCAGTGCTTACACAGCAACTGAGTAGCAACCATCAAGAACTCAACAACTATTAATCAACTGGAGAAGTATACCAAGTCTGCTGGACTTGAAGAGTTAAATAGTGAATCAGAAGAAAGCCAAGTCTGCTTGGACTTGAAGAGTTCATGAGTGAACTAGAGAAGTTCCTGAAATCACCGGTCTAGAAGGAATCTGTGCTTTAAGAAGATTGTAAAAGACATCCTTAGTGGATATCCTACTGCTGAGTAGAAGAGTGGACTAGGAGCTTTGAGTGCTCTCAACCACTTAAAAACAATCAGGTGTGTCATTTACATTCATGCTATAACCGGTATAATCGCTATATCTCGCTATAACCGCCTTTACTCGCTCATAACTCCATTGCTTGGTAAAGAAGATTAAAACAAATACTAATTCATGAAGTTTTAATCATTATCTAAGAACAAATTAAAATGAAAAGATTTTCAAATATCTATTCAACCCCCTTCTAGATAACTTGTGCCTACTAGGAACTAACAATTGGTATCGTAGAAAGCGTGTTCTATTTTACGACTTACACGCTTTAGTAGATCCAAATGGCACTAGTACCAAGCGAATTCAGGACCGGTGGAGGCAGCAAGCCACCAATGTGCAACAAAGATAAATTTGCTAACTGGAAAGTCAGGATGCAAGCTTATATGGACTCAATAGATGAAGATCTATTTGAGACTATTCTTAATGGGCCCTATATACCGACAAAGCTTGCACCAACCATTGATGATCCAAACAGAGTACAAATAAAAGTGAAAGAAGAATGGACTAACACAGAGAAGAGAGCTATCCAACTTGATAAAAAGGCAAAGAACATCTTGTTCCAATCCTTAGAGGATGATCTGTTTGAAAATGTTGTAAACAGCAAAACAGCTTGGGAAGTTTGGGAAGCACTGCTGATTATGCACGAAGGAACTGAAGAAGTCAGAGAGAACAAGCGATCTCTCTCGACACAAAGAATGATGAAATGTTCGCTTATGCGCGGGGAAAACGCGTGGCGCAACTTATGAAAGATTCAACGTTCTGCTCAACTCTCTACGAGCGTATGGGAAGATCTATCCTTACAAGGATCTAACCATAAAGTTCATGAGAGCCCTACCGAAAGCGTGGGATGCAAAGACCACAAAGAATAAGAGAATCAAAGAATCTTAATGAGATGACAGCCAACAATCAGATGGAAATCTCTGACGTCTGAACTGGAGACCAATCTTGCTACCAAACCATATCGGAAGGAAGAAGAAAGGATAAGGGTGTTGCTCTCAAGGCAAATGAAAGTGCATCGAAAGTCATCACCGAGATTAACTCTGATGATGATGAAAGACGATGACGATGACTTTGCTATGCTGGTAAAGAGACTAAGAAGGTTCATGCGACAAGCGAACCGAAACAAGCCAAAGAAAGTCAGCAACTACATCAGCCAAGAACAAATGAATGATTTATGCTACAACTGCAAGAAACCTGGTCATTTCATTGCCAACTGCAACAAGCCTATCAAAGAAGAGCTAAAGAAGAAATCTCAGGCAAAGAAGGAATACAAAGGAACCAAGAGGCCTCAAAAAGAGACAAAGGCACAGTTCTTGGGAGGATCGTGGAGTGATTCGGATAATGACTCAAATGCATCTCAGGAGATGAGGAAGAACCACATATGGCCAATCTGTGTTAATGGGCCAAACATGCAAAGGACAACAAAGCCTAAACATACATGATGTAAGTATCGATGAGGTATTTGACTTTAATTCTCCTGATGTAGATATAAGTGACTTGAGAACTTCTTTGCATGGCATAACCACTGACCTACATCAATACATGAAGTGGTTTAGAGTCTTGTCTAAAGATCATTCACTTCTTCAAGAGGAGAAGAAGAAAGTTAAAGAAGAGCTTGAAACAGCTCTTCTAAGTACTAATCTTCTCTCCAAGCTTGAAGCTGAGAATGAAACTTTAAAACAGACAAACACACATCATGCACAAAGAGAGTCTATGCTAACCTCTAAAATTGAGGATCTAGAGAAGACTATCTCTGCATGGAACAGATCCTCATCATCCATGGACTGCCTGCTCTCTAGTCAGAGAAGCACATTCGACAGAACAGGCTTAGGCTTTGGGGAATCCATCTCAGAGCTAAGTGTGGAAAAGACAATGGAAACTAGCACTAGTAATGTCTCAAGTTTTGGTAAGGGCATTTCTTTTGTAAAATCTTCACAGTTGGAAGAACCAGTTCAACCTTGTTCTACTGTCTCTAGTTATACTCAAAGAAGTAAAGGATCTCACGCTGGTCTGCGTTTCATCAAGGAAAAGAGTAATCCAACCTCTACGTACCAACCTCGAAGAATCGTAGAGTCAAACAAAATCAACTCTAAGAATCAACTGGGAAGGTACAGTGGAGGTAAGGCACACTCATCACTATTTATGAAACCTAAGGACACGTGGAAGAAAGAGAATCAGTTTAACAGAAGGTTAACTAAGGAACCACACAAGTCCAAGTGGAAGATGAATCACCACACACACACATGCATGCATTATAATAGATGCTTAATATGCAATAAAAATGGTCATAGGGCTACAAAGTGTTATTATAATTCCATGCATGTGAGACCCAAGATTAGACAAATTTGGGTCCCCAAAGGCACTAACAAAGAAGGACCTATGCAAATATGGGTACCAAAATGAAGGTTCAAATGTTTTGACAGGAAAAGAGCTCCACGACCTCAACATGGTATCTGGACAGTGGTTGCTCGAGGCATATGACAGGGAACAAAGCCCTACTATCCAACTATGTAGAAAAGGAGGGTCCCTCAGTCATCTTTGGAGATAACGGCTCGGGCAAGACAAGAGGATATGGCTCTGCTGGCAATGGTGCAGTATCTTTCAACAAAGTAGCTTATGTGGAAGGACTCCAACACAACCTCTTAAGTATCAGCCAACTTTGCGATAAGGGTCACCAAGTAACATTTCTCAACAACTAATGTCTAGTCAGAGATTTGAAGACATCTGCCATAAAGCTGACCAGAACAAGAAAAGGAAATGTCTACACAGTAGATCTTGGTCAACTAAGCTCTGATGAGACAATATGTTTTCTGGCAAAAGCATCTGAGGAAATGAGCTGGCTATGGCATAGAAGGTTGTCTCACTTAAACTTCAAAAATATGTCCAAACTGGCATTAAAAGATCTCATAGATGGCCTAACCAAGTTCAACTTTGTGAAGGAAAGGCCATGCAACGCCTGCCAGCTTGGAAAGAAAACCAGAAGCTCATTCAAGAATAAGACTGCCAACTCCATTGACAAACCCTTGCAGCTGCTCCACATGGAACTTTTTGGACCAATCCCAACAGCTAGTCTTAGAGGCAAAAGATACTCTCTAGTCATAGTCAACGACTTCACCAGATTCACATGGGTATTCTTCTTAACATCAAAGGATGAAACAAGCTCCGAATTAATCAAAATGTTCAGACTGGTGATGAATGAGAAAGGAGAGAAAATCAAGGCAATAAGGAGTGATCATGGAAGAGAATTCGATTTCGCAGAAATAGACAAGTTCTCGCTTTCACAATGGCATCGATCATAACTTCTCGACTCCACGAACTCCTCAACGAAATGGAGTTGCTGAAAGAAAGAACAAAACTCGATAGAGGTTTGAAAGGACCCTACTAGCGGCAGCTAAATGCCTCACTGAATACTTATGGGTAGAAGTCATCAACACTTTGCATGCTACACACGAGCAGATCATTAATTCACTCTCGATCAAGAGGACACCCTACTTAATCGTGGAAAGGAAGGAAGCCAAGTGTCAGCTATTTCCATGTCTTTCGCTGTGCATGTTATATTCTCAACAATGGAAAGCAATATCTGACAAAATTCCAGCCCAAGTCAGACGAAGGGATCTTTCTTGGATATGCCACAAATAGCAAAGCTTACAGGGTGTTCAACAAGAAGACACTGAATGTTGAAGTCTCAATACACATCATATTTGATGAAACTGACACAGATAAAGCAGTGCCTCTAGACACTACGACCGATAGTGCAGACATTACGAATGCAATCGTCGAGCTCAACACTACGATCATAGTACCATACAGTGAAATCGTAGAGCATGATAATGAAATCGTAGAGAGGTCCATCCAAGACAGCGAGCCTCCACTCCAAGAAGAAGAGATAGACCTTGAAGACCTAAGACATGAAGGGATCAGGACAGATGTCCCAACAGGGAACAGATGGGCAAGGGATCATACTCAAGATCTAATCATTAGAGATCCAAGTGCAAGAGTTAAAACAAGAGCTGCTACTTAGAATGAATGCATCTATCTAATCTTCCTGTCACAGATAGAGCCAAAGAAGATAGAGGATGCTATGGAAGACTCCAGTTGGATAGAAGCCATGTAAGAAGAACTCAACCAATTTGAACGAAGCAAAGTGTGGAGATTGGTACCAAGACCAAAGAGTCATCCTGTCATAGGAACCAAGTGGGTCTTCAGGAACAAAATGGATGAAGATGGGGTCATCACCAGAAACAAGGCAGGATTAGTGGCAAAGGGCTATTCTCAAGAAGAAGGCATTGACTATGATGAGACATTTACACCTATTGCCAGACTAGAAGCCATCAGAATCTTTCTTGCCTTTGCTGCCCACATGAAGTTCAAAGTCTTCCAAATGGATGTCAAGAATGCATTTCTAAATGGAGAGCTTCAAGAAGAAGTTTACGTAGAACAACCTCCAGGTTTCATCAATCCATCTCTTTCCAATTATGTCTATAGATTAGACAAAGCTTTATATGGTCTTTAACAAGCACCTAGAGCATGGTATAAAACACTGACTAACTTCTTAATAGAAAATGGGTTCACTAGAGGTAGAGTAGATACCACACTATTTCTTAGAAAGCATAAAGACAAAGTCTTACTAGTTCAAATATATGTTGATGATATTATTTTTGGTTCTACTGATGAAAAGTTATGTAAGAGATTCTCTAAGCTAATGCAGAGCAAGTTTGAAATGAGCATGATGGGTGAGATGAATTTCTTCCTTGGACTGCAAGTGAAGTAGACTGATGAAGAAATATTCATTAACCAAGCCAAATACATCAAAGACTTACTAAAGAAGTATGGCATGGAATCATCCTCTCCCATGAAAACACCAATTGCTCCTGCAACCAAGCTTGACAAGGATGAGAAAGGTAAATGTATTGATATAACTCAATACAGAGGTATGATAGGTTCTCTTTTATACCTAACTACCAGTAGACCAGATATAATGTTTGCAACATGCATATGTGCTAGATTTCAGGCTAACCCTAAAGAGTCACATTTGTCTGCTGTAAAGAGGATCTTCAGGTATCTCAAGGGTACACCCTACTTGGGGCTGTGGTATCCCAAGGAATCCTCATTTGAACCGATAGGATACATACGATGTTGATTTTGCGGGATGCAAAATAGATGAGAAAAAAGTACCAAGTGGCACTGTCAACTTCTTGAAATGAGACTTGTTTCTGGTTTAGCAAAAAGCAAAACTCGATTGTCTACTTCAACTGCAAGTTTTGAATATATTGCTACCGGTGGTAGCCATGTGCTCGAGATCCTATGGATGAGAAATCGCCTAAGCCGACTATGGGTTCGATTTCAAATCTATTCCCACACACTTGTGATAACACAAGTGCCATAGC